>OX637654.1:4028803-4449803 GCA_951802225.1 Euspilapteryx auroguttella
TAGTATTTTTTTATTCTATTAATTTAAAAAAAATTGATTTTGTGTGACTTTTGTGAGAGATTTTTAATCACATACAGTTACGAATAAGAACTTAAGAAGTAAGGAAAACTAAGAAAACGCTCCAGAAATATTGGCTGTATAGACTACGCTCCTTTGCCTGTTCAGAAACAAATAATAATAATTTGATTGATTGATATAATTTCACTTTCAACTTTCAATCAAACTCTTGTTGACCGATGGTCAGTCAGTGTCAGTGCATTTGAGTTGAGTTTATTTTGTTTTGTTTGCGATTTGTACAAAAGTAGAAAGTCTGATTTTAGCATTGTACCTATATTTATGGGGTATAGTTCCGTACTTTTGTTATTATTTACTGTCCCATTAATAACAGGCAATGGAGAACGAAGTATTCAAAGAGAAAATCCATACCGAACCAATGTTGAATGACCCGCGCTACATAACCTTTCTCAGTGTTATTGTTCTTCTTTTTACTCTTCGTAAGTAATCTTTATATTTAGACTCTCAATTAATGCCATTAGAAAATAAATACTTTATGTTCAAGAGAATCAGTTGTAGAGACTTTATATTTTCTATCTTTATCCTTTGTAACTTTTTTAGGTTAGGTTATATCCTTGCTTGCGCGTGTTTGTAATTATTCTGAGCAGAGTAACTTATGCTTATTTCACTCTGTTACAGTGTTCTGGTGGTTCTTCAGCCGGCGTCGGCATTCGCGCACCTATGTCCTTCTCACTGGCCTGTCAGACTCCGGCAAGACGCTGCTATTTGTCAGACTGGCTTACTCCCAGTTTAGACAGACTTTTACGTCTATGAAGGAAAATGTTGAGGAATATATTACAGCCAAGGTAACGTGATATATACTGTTACTATAGCTATATATTTAACTACTGTTACTGACTGACTGACACACAACGCAGAGCTTAAACTACTGGGCGCAGGGGGCTGAAAATTTTCACGTGGGTTCCTTGGGAAGTGTACGAAAGCACTTAGAAATAATTTGTGTTTATGAGAAATCTGCATGTGTAAAACCGCCGGGCAGCCTCTAGTTCTTAATAAGGTCTAACAAGCTATGTATTATATCAGACATTAGATTCCTTTGTGCAAGCGCAAAACACAAAGCTCTTATTAAGTTGGTAGTAAAGTCAGTAAATACAATATTATCATGTCTTCATTAATTCCCAGTATTCCCATTGTTATGCTAGTTTAGTAACTTGTTTGCCTATTTTTTTCACATAAAATTCTTTAATTATAACATTTTATTTCAGAGGGCACTGAAAATTGTAGACTTGCCTGGACAAGAGCGTCTCAGAATGAAGTTCTTTGACCAGTACAAGAGCTCCGCCATAGCCATTGTCTTTGTCATTGATTCTGTCACCATTCAGAAAGAGATAAGAGATGTTGCTGAGTAAGTAACATAACATAATCTCATGCCTTTATTCCCCAAAGGGTTAGGCAGAGGCACCAGCTCAAGAGCCGGAACCATGTTTAGCCTAGTTTATGTTTTTTAAACTTTTAAAGCAAAACCTTTACTCTTTTATCCACGGAGGAGCTATCTAAAATCTAAATCATCTGTTGTTGATGCTTAGGCCTATTATTATTAACGAGCTTTCCCGGCTTACTTCGTTACGCCATAGAATATAAGATACTACAAAAGACTTGGATTTATAGACTATGTTCTTTTGACTGCCCAGAATGGCCGAATTAAAAACAAACAACAACAACAAACCACCTGTCAAAATATGTAAACAACGGAAAAAATATTGCACCTTGGGTTACATGATTTGAGTTTAGGTAAGGATCCCTAATTTTTTGAAAATCTGATATAGCCTATGACACTCGGGGTTAATGTAGCTACCTACCAGTGAAAGAATTTTTCAAATCGGTTCAGTATTTCCGGAGCCTATTCGTTACAAACAAACAAACAAACAAACAAATCTTTCCTCTTTATAATATTGGTATAGATTAACTTTTATTTAATAAAATAAAGTCCTTTAACTATGTGTTGTTTGTTTGCTTATTGTAAGTAGTAGGCAAGTTAATAAAAGTATCCTAATCCGGTCTCCTCGTAGGTTCCTGTACTGCGTGCTGAGCGCGCGCGCGCCGGGCGGCGTGCTGCTGCTGTGCAACAAGCAGGACCAGCCGCTCGCCAAGGGCAGCCAGGTCATCAAGGCACTGCTTGAGAAGGAACTGTATGTATGGTTTTACCGTAGCCTTTTTTGTGTTCTACCTTCACTCTACCCAGTGCCACATCCATTCACCACTCATGCCCATTTCAACTTGAGCTGACCATGTTTTTGCAGTCCATCAATCAGACAGAACCCGCTTGGTGATAGGGATGCTCTATGAAATAACTTCGAAAATAATACAATAATGTAAAAACCTATAGGAAAAGTATAAGAAGGAAAGGAAATATAACTGCTATACACATTTTTCAAGTAACTCATTTCCCTATTTCAGTAACCTGGTACGTCAAACCAAGTCGAGCCAACTGGAGTCAGTGGACCCGTCGCAGACGAACAGCGCCGAGTACCTCGGCAAGCCGGGGAAGAACTTTGAGTTCTCTCACCTCGGCTATAAGGTCGAGTTTGCCGAGAGCTCGGCTTGTACCGGGGATGATGATACTCCCACTGACATGAAGGCACTGGAAGAATGGATCTCAAAGTTGTAAATGGAATGTCATTTGAATATTGTTTGGCTTTTTTTGGTATTCTATAATCTGTATAAGTTTTAATAAACTAAAGCCGCATCTCTATCGCCGGGATCACTCGGCATCGGACGGAATCAAATTTAACAATCCTCAACCGTTGACAAATCTTGTTTACAGGTTTGTCAATCTTGTCTATATTACAAAGTCTTGTCTATATTACGGGCATTTATTTGGGCTCTCGGCATACCGTCGTCGGCTCCCGAAACTAAACCTGGTAGTACCTACCTACATGATGTATTTCATTTGAGAATTGTAAAATCCGATGCCGTAGATGACGTTGCAGCAGTTAGGGTCTCTTGACGACGAATACTTAATAGTGTTCTACTTAAATGTTTGAACAGCACGTGAACTAGGACTTGTGCATGTAGATGAGGCTAATATATTTTTTATCTAAGCCTCTTAGAGTCGTCAACTCGTCATTATTTTAAAATGTATTTTTTTTACTAATGTTGTGCATTTACTTGAATAGTTTTCCTGCTAGCTTATTTTTTTCTGCAATAAAAATGTCAATTGTTTTAATTTTATTTATATTTTGGAATTTTGCGTCGGTAAGATAAAGTGATAAAAATTAATAACTAGTAAGCTAGTATAAAAATTTATATAATATCTAAATATACGAATATGTAAAGCGCCTAAGGCAAATAAACTTAATAATTTTTTAATATTTGTTTTATCTAACCCACGTTGTTGGACTTCGCTAATCCTTATGGGCCCTCTCTCTTCGCATTAAGAGCAGTTTACAGCGATGCTAGAGCCATATTTGCGAAAAAAAAAATCTTCTAAACTAAAGCAAATATCAAAAATGTGGCACATTTCTGATATTTGCCCTAGTTTAGAAGATATAATATTTTTTTTCGAGAATGGCGCTAGCATCGCGGTAAACTGGCTCTTAAGAGGCTGTTGTGTAGCAGAGGTAAAGTAGCGCCACCCGCGAAAAATATATTATACAAATTGAAAACAAACTTACTTACCATTCTCTAAAGAAGTAAGTAATATTCCTTGATTTGGTTGTATTGTGCCTTCTATTTTGGATTTGCCTTTATTATTTTCTACATGATACATTACTAGTCGACCCGGCGAACTTCGTACCGCCTAACCTATTACTATTTTGCTCATGTATTATACTTATAAACCTTCCTCTTGAATCACTCTATCTATTAAAAAACCGCATCAAATCCGTTGGATAGTTTAAAAGATTTAAGCATACATAGGGACAGACGCGGGAAGCGACTTTGTTTTATACTATGTATTGATACCTATAGGTATAATTTCTATAGGCACTAGTCGATTGACAGCGCATAATTTTCTTGCGTGGTTAATGAATAAAATATACAATTTATAATGCATGTCATCTCGGAAAAAATAAAGGATCTATCCACTCCATGACACAGCCAAGTGTAATTTTGATAAAACTTTTTCATTCGATAATTTATTCAATAGAGCACGCGCGGTGAACTAATTTATGGATTGCTCATGAATATGCAGAACCTTTAATAAACCTACCATTTATGCAATCATTAATTTTGCATTCTTATTTTTTTTATAGAAAGCTTTCATAAAAATCTGGATCGCTTTTGTTATTTTACCCTTCTGGTTGACTTTAACCCTTTCTTTCGCTTGAAATCTATTGAAACCTGCCAATAATCGATAGAAGGGCTAAAAATATGAATATGCACAGGCAAACAATAATTGATGATAATCAATATTGGTTTTGATCTTTCCTCAAAAAGTTCATGTCACGATCGAATCATTTTGCAGTCTTTTTATGAAGGCACCCTTCTTGTAATTTAAGTGTTTGTGATAAATTTACCTTTGTCACTGTATTCTATTCATTAGAACTTCTGTTGCTGCAGCTTGGACCTGCCAGTAGCTGTTATTGTTTTTAGCGCAAAACGGTTTAAAATGTTGTGAGAACAGAATTTCAGATTTTTAGAAAAACTGCAAATATTAAATTAAGTTTATAGTTTCCACTAACTACCTATGTTTCTAAGATGCTGAAAATTCGGTTTGGGACCATTTGTAAAATTAAAAAATAATATAAGTATTCGGTCACCTCCGCCTCCGTGGTCCAGTTGCTAGTGATGTTGACTGCGACTTCGGAGGTTCGGGTTCGAATCCCGTGGAGAGCGAACTTTGTTTTTATGAATATCGATTTTTTTTTGACTGGGTCTCGATGTTTTTCGGGTAAGTAGAGGACTAGGTCGGCGTAACAGTTTTCTCTATGGTCTCGCGCGCCCTAGACTGTAATAAACGAAAAAACAAGAGCTAGTTTTCAATACAGAAAAATCGGAAGTGTTCCGCCGTCCTAGTCAGCCACTGTACGTTACCCTAGATGCAGTTTCTACCTAGTAAAAAGCTCCAGTGTGTGATACTTTATAATAAAACAAATTTGTATGCCTACATGCTTGTTATTGTTACACCGTCCGCCTACACACCTACTCCTCAAGGGACATTCAAGCCCGTAAGCTAACACCTTTGAAAACTCGCCGACCGATCCTGATACCGATTATTGGCTGAATCACCTTCTTCCCACGGTAAAAAGGCTTACGTTACCTCCCACGGACCGCTCCCGGTCCAAGCAACACAATGAATGGAACCTGTATGCTTCTATAGAGGCTTTGGTTGGAGGACAATAGAGAATGATGGACGGACAGCGTAATTTTCAATATTGGAGCCTGTCTTTTGATTAGTAGGTACTATTATGTTAGTAGTATTATTAGAATGTACTTAGTATACCTACCTACCTCTATCTCTAATGAGATGTTTTAGTTGGTGACTCTACGGTAAACTAAATGATTTGATGCTGGTACGCACAGTGGCGGTCTAGAACGGCGTAACAGATTGTTCTATGGTCTCGTGCGCCCTAGACTGTATGACCAAAGAACAAAATGTTATTTTGCAATACAGACCCTAACCAACGGGTTATTCCATTAGTCTCCAAAAATCATTTTTTTTAATTTCCATTTAGTCTCCAAGCTGATTTATTCTTATTCTTATTTAATTATTTTCCATTTCCTATAGTCTCCAAAATATTAACAGGCAAAGATCGTATCGACGGCAAAACAAGCAAGAAAACCCAGTGTTAACAGCATTACAAAATTAAAATATAGTAACCCAAGATTATCGCCTAGATTTAAAAATTATTTGCACTCTGTCAAAAACCTTACAAACTCTCAGCTACCTGATAAGGGGCGGCTAAGACTACAACTAGGTACTAAGTTTTACGGAAGCAATAGCCGTGCGGTTATTAAACCAATCACAGAGCGCTGCTCGGTAGTCCTTCGGCGAAAGTACCGTTATTTAACATTAAAAAAATGAGTGCATGTGGAACTCTATTTTTTCTAATCCAGTCTGATCTTTGACTTGAGGAGAGATTAGGCTAGTGTCACTGTGTCAGTGCTTAATGATAGACAGTGAAAATTAGGACCTAGCACAATCACGCCGTTTAAATAGCATTCAACTCACGTAAGTTTGGATGATAATTATGATTTATCATAATTATCATCCAAACTTATAAGCTAAGTATTACAGTATAGAAAATGTGCAAGAAGTGTTTATCAATTTAGCATAGTAATAGTGCTTCTGATTGTTGTAAATGTGAAAATTTTATTCCCTTACCTAAGCAAATTTTAACAGTCATAAGTATTATTTTTTTGTGAAGAACACGATAGTTCATATGTAAATATTTATTTAAACTGATATACTAAAAAACTACGTTTTATTAAAATTCCTAAACTTTTGTTGTTGTCTCTACATAGTAAAACTTACCTGGAGACTAAAAGGAATAGTTGTATGAAAAAAATTTTTTGTACCTACCTTTACCAAAAAAGTGTTTTGGAGACTAATAGGAAACGTTGTATGGGGCGGCAAAATTTTGGACATCAAAGGTTTTGGAGACTATCGGAATAACCCAACCAACCGCCGTCCTAGACCGCCACTGTACGACAATAGAAGAGGTATTTTTTTTTCTCTAAAATAAAAGCATAATGCAGTTGAAAAAGTATACATATATACTTAGTATAGGCTTATGTTCAACCTACCTAATAAAATTCTGATGAGACTACAATGGGCAAGAAAACTGCCAATTTATCCCGCTAGTGTCGTTTGTACGGTCGACCCTTAACAAACAAAGTTTTGTATGTGTTTTGTATTTGTTTATTACTTGTATGTGACTGGCCAGCACTATAGTTTTTTTTTTGCCATCTCGGTGGATTTCAAACTCCCACGATCGATATTGTAGTATCACAAAATTTGATTCCCACAAATTGTAAAGACGGTCGCACGCAGCTACAGGTGCTTCACGAGTTCATACTATACGTGAAATTGAGTGAATAGACTTGGCTCTTCACGGTACAATAGTCACACAACCCTTGGCTTTACATTCATCCTTTCTTCAACTGCCGCAGTCATTCCATTTTTTGCTAACCGTAAACATTATATATTAGTGGGTATATCTTCTAAGTCAATATAAAAAAAACATTACAAGTACTCGGAAGCGGCGCTAAAAATAATGCAAAGGGAATGCACGACATCTTGTGCACCTATTGACTGCTCCGTAGCTCAGTTGGCAGTGATGTTGACTGAGTAAGCGTGTGCACCCGGGTTTGATTCCCGGGCGGGGCGAATATTGATATGATGAATATCGATGTTTGTTTCCGGTCTGGGTGTGATGTTTGTCTCTGTATATGTTTCGGGCACCCTAGATACAGGTTCTACCTAGTTAGGGGCTCTGAGTGTGTTGTGTTATTATATTATTATTATTCGTTGATTTTTAACATCATAAAAAGATAATATTTAACAACCCGATTAATTTTATTATACACTTACTATAAAATCGTTTTGTCTCCGAAGTTTTTTTTTAAGTATTGGTAGCAATCGAAAAACTATATAATTATATTTTTAATGTCATTCCAGTGGTAACGAGCTTATTCTGATGATTGTCTATCAAATAGCAGATCATTCCTTGCCTCACGAAACACCTATAAAATATTTTTCTAAAAATAGTTTTTTATGAACTTGCTCCATAAAGTTGGTAGTAGGTACTTAGCTGCTTATAATACTTACACTAAATAAAAGGTATAATGGAAGAATAAATTCTTTAAAAATATGACTCAAATATTACATGAACATAAAGCTGAACCGTAACGTGAAATAATATAAATGTACACCATACTTAGTATGTATAGGTAATAGCAAGCAGAAAAGTCTTAGCAGTGTAGACCGCAATATGCGTACACTACTTAATTTGCAGGAATAAAAACAGTTGAACCTTCAAACCGTACATAAATAAATCAAAATGAAATCCATCAGCATTAACATGAGAACAAATAACGGTCCGCGTCCTTTTATGTGCAGGCTCCTTGAGCGCGCGCCGACAGTTAGCGGGCCCGCGGCCGCGGCCGTGGCGAATGGCTAATTATTTTAATCAAGAATTAATCGAATTCTTTGTCAAGCAGATAAAGGAGGGAGCCGTCCTCACATCATGTCGCCCGCATTAATACGAGCCGTAAAAAACAGCTAAGATTCGTGCCTTTATGAAGCTGGACACCGCATCGTGTGTGGCCCAGATATACAATATCAATATTTAATATGTTTTTACCTCTCATATTTTAAAAACAGTAAACGAACGAGATAAGTGTATGCAAATGTTTGTCGCAGCTAATTGTCGCACGGGCCGACTGCATGTGCAGACCGGGAGAGTCTGAAAGCGAAAGTCATCGTGTTTTGATACGAATTCCGATGGCATCGCGCTTTGCACCAGGTAATACCTAAAAATCGCTTTTTGATTTGGCTAATGGAGTGGGTGAGAAGGATATATTTTCCTAATTGATTCTAAAGAGTCACGGTCTCCGTGTCAATATCCTATCTTACGTATTGATAAGAAAACTTTTTCTTTTTTTAAGCTCTTAGATACTTCCCGAGCCATTTGAATCATAAACCTATCCACCTTTAATCTTCGCTGCCGACAGATTGCGGTCTATAAAACAAGGTATCTTACTTCTTATATATATTACTTCCTTTAAATTCCTTTCCCTACTCTCATATTGTTCTCTTTGCATCTAATTAAGATTCTTCTTTTAGTAGATACTATATTAGGGATGTTAAGATTTATATTTAGGTAGTTACAGCAAAAGTTAACGTATGTAATGATGATAAACCTTATCCACGTATCGATTACTATTAGTTACAGCGTACAGGCAAAACTTACTACATAGTTAAAAAACACATATAAAGTGTATACAACAAGGAGGCTATAGGTGGGTAGCTGTAAACGACCGGGGTGTGAACTCTCTAAACGCTGAAGTTATTTGCGCGGTATTGAGATGGTATCTGCCATCCGTTCAATTTATCACTCCACCTCGGTCGAGCGCACTTTATAGCGCTCACTTGCACCAGATGATGCACTATTGTTCTTCCTATGTCGACTGTGAAGGAGTTAAATGCTCTGTGTGAGATATTGTTTTCTTAGATATTTTGTAGTATAAGTTATTGTAAAAGTAAGTTTTTTGTTCTTCTATCTCCAACTTACACAAAAATTGTTTAAGAAACAGACGGGTTAATTAATTAACTTTTAAAATTAAAAGAATAAATAGAGCAAGTTACTACAATATAATTCTTATATATTTAAATCTACAGCTGTAAACATAGCTGTCTACTAGCAAAACTTTTGCGTAGGTTTTATATCTACTTTTTGTATCAGTAACCTCTGAGACACCTATTTGGATAAATTTAATTTGAAAAATGTTTTGTTTTTTTAATAATTAGGTAGGTACTTAAATAAATCAACTCACTTTAGGACAGGGGAGGGTAAAATATTTCTGAAGGTCTTGTATCGTGGTGCAAGCTATATATGGCACGGTCTTTGTCGGCGGTGGCTCGTTGACATTTTGTGTAGCAAATCTTCATTCCGCGGCCTCTTTGATGAGGTCTACATCATATTACGAGCATTTTCGTTGTTAAATTGCCGCGGGCTGGCTGCTGATGGTCTATAAATAAATCGGGACCTCTTGAAGTTAATTAATCATTTAATGTTATATGTAAGTAACTTGATTGGCTTGTTTTTATGCTAGTAAATTATTAGTTTCTTATAGGATGGCAAATGGTAAGGCATATACAATCCAAGAGCTAATGTAGCGCCACTTTGTATAATATACAAATTTTGTTCTTTCCACGTAGGTTCAAGTATTTTTTAAAGAATTTCTTTTCTTATAAATATGCTAGGATTTTCAGAATCTTCTGAATTCCAATGGATCAAGCATCCATTGGAATTCAGAAGATTCTAAAAAGTTGCCAAAAGGCATATATTTTTACAGAGGTGTTTTTCCTGGTTATAAATCAGCGTTCCTACGCAATACTTAATACAATATTTTTTTGTTAAACCAAAATATTTTTAAATTTTTATTTCAAAAACGTACCACCAGGACCTTATTCCGGCTTATCAAGAGCAAGAATTTTCAACAATGTAGCGGATCTCGTATTCGTAGCACCGCCCGGCGACCTTGCCTTTCAGCTACCATTGGTCAGCTCGTTACAACCTGGGCGAGTGGGTGTGCTGCTGGCATTGCTCAAGGTAAGCTGGGTTAACGATGGATTTTATAAATTACCTGTAAGTAATTGTAAGGGCTGTATTGAGTTACTGTTTGAAAATATCAAATTTGGTTTTATATTTTATCTTTTGATACATACATATTTTAGATTGTTATTTTATCCTATTTTTTCACATAAATAATGAACTTATAGGTTCTTATCCTACATTAAAGTTCGTACAAAAACGAACGTCGTTATTGTAAAATTCTTGTGTTTTGTATTCATCTAGCCATAACAAGCGAATGCCACTGAAAAATACCGACGCTAGGACTCTAGGATCGGAATCTAAATTGATTGTCACAATTGAATAACGTATATGATTTTTATTAATTGAACTGCCATCGGCGCGGCGGCGACCGCGGCGCGGGCGCGGGCGCAAGAACAACGCGCCATACATCTGTCGTCATTTATTAATATCACCCACAATAAAACATTTGAGACACGTTCTTGCGAATCAATACGTGTGCGTTTTCAGTATGAATTATTTATTTATTTTATTGTGGCTTTATCGCCAGGATCGCGGCCGGCGGATGTAACTCCTCTCCCCGCTTCAAATAATAATCAGGACATAAGTTTTATTTTTGACAAATAACTGGGCAGTGGGAGCGGTTTTTGCAGGCCGGCTGCTGCATCCCTGGATCTTGTTTCGTATCAGCTCTCATTATTGTCCGAATAAAAACATAAATAACCCACCAGTTTTTCGAAAATTTTATCGTGCATTCGATATCTTCCTCGCTGGCAGTGTCGTGTGCATTTTTTCTGCCACGCATATCCTGTGGAGTTTTGCTTTCATAATAAGTAATGAGTCCTTTTATTTATTGTCGGTAAAAGTAGCACGGACCAGTAAATGATGTCCGATGTCTTTATGATTATGTTACTTCGTTTACACACAATCGCTAATGGATAAGTTTATAGGCATTTCAGTCAGTAAACGTTTTCCACAAGACCTAAAAGGCTTTGTACGGACCTATATGAAGTCATAAATGACAGCGGTAATGCAGCTTCGAATAATTCTAATAACAATCTAGGCTGCTATGCTCGTTTGCTAGGTTCCACAATTGAAAATCAAAACATACGGCACGTATTTTTGTTTTAATCATCTTCATCATCTAAGGAGTGAGACTTTCTCTGTTGAACGAATGCCTCCCCCACAGATCGCCACACGAACAAACAACATTTGGGGTGGGTATGGCACAATCGCCACGCTTGGCAGGCGGGTTAACAATCACGGCATTTCAAGTTTTCAATTAAGGACACTGCTGCCAGTCTTCCGGATGTTCCCCTAGTCGCCTTTTACTACATCCGTGGGAGGACATGGTGTGATAGTAGTAGGACAGTAAATTTTAGTAGGCACCTTAATGTATGTAATAACTCAGATATAACTGAGTAATAATAACTGAGTAATAACTCAGGTACATATTATAGAAACAGTAAAAGTTCAAAAATACAACTTAAGTCATACGAGCGGCTGCAGAAAGGGTATCAATCATCAATCTTTGTCAAGAGCCTACAATACTGCAAAACCTTAAATGGTTGCAACCTCAATAACTACGAATTCACTGCAACGCGTGATGGATCGATGTTGTTAATCGGTATATGAAAATTAATCTGAGGGTAGGTTAATTTAATGTGAGGAAGTATTACCCTGACTACTTTTTCGGACGGTAGTGTGGGACTTCATACTGAACACCGGTACACATGCTCCGAGTTGAGTCAAGGGTAAGGTTTGCCGAGTCCTCGATAGAACAGCAGGTTCCTCATGCTAATAATTCTGAAGAACTGGCGTGAGGGTCTGGTGGTGGCAGATTTGGCTGTTGGTGTAGGCACTAAGGGGACGTATAAGACTATAGGAACTTAATGATGAGCTTAGCGAATTCTTTTCAGCTCTTGCTATAGTATTTTGTAAGTGCGAGATACAATACTAAGTAAATGATGAGGATAAGGTAAATTGCTACGAACAAGATGCAATATGGTGGGATTTTTTTTTTTTCGAATATAAAAATTTAACATTAAAGTTATGCGTAATGGTCCCAAAACAAAATCAAAAAGATATTCGTCCATGCACCCACGCTTGCTGCTGCCTCCGGCGGTCAGACGCCCGTGCTTATTTAAAATCAATATTTAAAATACTGCTTGGCTGCATAAACTTACATACATTCACATACAAAAGTGCTGAACCTCAACTGATATGGTCGTCTGCAGGCTGAGTCTCTTTTTCCAGTTTCGATGAAAAAAAAAACAAAGAAGAAATTCTATATCGGGCTGCTAGGAATATAAAAAACTTGATTATGAAGACTGAATAATAATAATATAATAATAACACATCACACTCAGAGCCCCTAACTAGGAAGAACCTGTATCTAGGGTGCCCGAAACACACACAGAGACGAACATCACACCCAGACCGGAAACAAACATCGATATTCATCATATCAATATTCGCCCCGCCCGGGAATCGAACCCGGGTGCACACGTTTACTCAGTCCACATCACTGCCAACTGAGCCACGGAGCAGTCAAACCAATGCCAACAACATTGCTACAAACAACAAACAGTATTAAAACAGCTTGACATAAGGGCTTGTAATTTAACTGTGTCTACTAATATAATTTAATCAATTAACTTGACACTGACTACCCCTAATGATGTCGATGGTCGCCGACATGATGTCTCTTTTTTTACGTTAAATTTTCGTCCAAATCAGAAATCCAATGAGTTGACTTAATGAGATCGCATTGTCGAAGGCAGTATGCAAAGCAACGGAGACGTGGTATGTCAGATAAAACTGTGTTTCTTTAATTAGGTTTTTTTAATTTTAAACAAGAAGTACCATCTCGTTGAAGCCTCGAATGACCTTCGTCCGTAATTGACAAGGCTCGATTGGGGCCAGCAGCGCAGCACTAGCGTATACTTGATGTATTGTGGTCGTCTTGAGCAGTGAAACGACGCGACTGCTCCAGTCTGTCGATCAGTAACTCTTGTCGTCTATTTTTATAAATTACTACCTACTTTAACTTGTTTCATGCATCGGTTGCTTTTGGCCTAAATCTGGATCAATATGATTTGTAGGTATGGTGTCATTTAATACACAATTGTTTGCTTTATGCTCCTAATGATTGATGTGCTCCTCACATCAATAAACATTAAACAGTTGACCGACTGTTAAATAGATCACATATCTGCCATCCAAACCTTTTAATTTTTTAGCAATATAATTGTTGCAGACTCAACTTCAACGTCATTGATTGGTCTATCAGTGAAATCGCGCGTTTTTGAAAAACAGATAAATCGCCTTCCGTTTCTCGCACATATTTCTCCGGGCCGAGGGTTTTTTCAACTAAATTGACAGCTCTCGAACGTGAACAATCGACACATAACTCTGCCCTCTACGGAGCCGCTTCCGAGGGCAGGACATTTCACTTGCTGAAGTATATTGAGTTGATCGAATTTAATAATTAGTATTTTTATTTTAATACAATACAAAATATTTTACGGAGTTTTAATGTGTAGATTACATAATGAAAATAACATACACACAGTATGCTTTATCTTGTATATACGAATTTACATTTCAGATGGTTTTAAGTTTTTTTTTATTAAATCTTGCAGAGTTGATTATATCAAATTACGAAATTTATTATATTACTTATGCATACTTAGGCTTTACATTGTTTATGTCGACATACATATTTCGTCAAAATTTCAGTTAACATGTGGTGTCGTCTTGGAAACTTTAATTGATTACTGTGTGATTCTTTAGTATTTGCTTTATACATTCTCCAGATTAAAGTTATTTACGGTTTTATTAATTAAAAGAGAACTTGGTTTACGTGGATCTCCATTTTGTTTTGTTTAATATGGAATATTTTTTTAGAAGATGACCCTAGATTTGCCTAGGATCTTAATGTTTCTAGTAAACTAGCTTAATTATAGGTCTTAATGAGGAGCAAATGCGTTGCCTGACCGATACTAAACGCCGCTAGTGCGTGACTACGAATAATAATCACTTTATTAAGCTGTGTCGAGCGGGACAGCCTACCGCCACACAAGTTTTATTTGCCTCCATTTAATGTGACTTTATTACCCATCGGAATTATTCTTAGAAGGATTCCTCAGCAACTGGAGAACATATAGTAATTCAGCACAACAATTTGAACTGGTTTGCTCGACTTACTTTTACTCATCCGTCGCTCATAGTCAGAGAGTGAAAACTGAGTAACAAAACAAAAGATATAACAAAAAAATCATGCCAAAAATCTTACTCGTATACATTTATTTTCAAGAAAAACACGCATTGAAATGTAAACTATACAATAAATACTTACAGTACTTGTTATGAAATAAAATCCATTTAAAAAAACTTATAATGCTAAACACTATACTTATTAATACTTTTTATTTAGAAATCAAATTACTGTTTTATTTCTACTCTACTAAGAAAGAGCGCAGGACAGAGAAGTCTGGAGGAAGACTGTTGAGGCCCTATGCTCCCCGAGGAGTTAAATGATTAATCATCATCATCATCATGCAGACTATAGAAGAGATTCTACATGCATTATTATCTACTATGCTACTATGGTACTATTATGGTCCGTGAAATTCAGAATACAAGATCAACGGGTGTTATTATTATTTTGTTCTAGTCGGATCTATCGGTATTTTTATTTTTTTTAACGATTTTAGCTACACTATAATCTCTGTAGATTAGTTATCTTCAAAAAACTATCTGTTAAGCTCTATAACATAGTGACTCTACAGGCAGGCATTTTATTAATTCAACCATTGCAACTTGCATTGCCGACATCAGGTTTGTCCGCGGTGAGTTTTTACAGTTGCGGTATCAATGGGCGGCTGAATGGCGGTGGAGGCAAAAAGCCTCTCGCCGCGTGTCGCCATTAGTACCCCGGCGGCGTCCGAATGTAAGCATTAATTTATTGATAATATTGTATTGAATAATGCACGCGAAGCACGCGCTGCTTCCTGCAGAGCAATTCGGTTGCAGCCTCATGTACCACTTTACAATGAACCGTGAAAATGTCACTTCCGTTGCCGTAACGGTCGATGCGATAAAAAGCTGCTTCAGTCGTTTTCTTAGTTTCAAAATCTTTAAATGTATTTCACTTGAATTTATACATTGGGGGGGCCTATGAATGCTCAGCATGTCTTTTTCAAGCCATAAAAAAGTACTTAGCGTATCAACTGCATACTCGTATGAAAGTATCGATATACTCTCGTAATTACTTGAGTGGTATAAAATTGCAATTTAATATTATTTTTCATTACGTTCCTAATTACAGCTATAACCGATTTAAGTGCAATACGCTGCCGATATATGGCGCTATCAACCCATAAACAACTGATGAGCCGCTAAATTATTGCCGAAAATATAAAATTACTCTCTGAAGTATAAGATGGATCGTCGGCGGCGGCGGCCATTAGTGCGATCGTAAAGTCGCCGGCTGGTAGCCGTTGCTGCGAATTTCTTAAATTGCCAATGAACGTGACGCTATCAAAACTTTTAAAGAAGTAATTCGTATAATAGGAATTATGCATTAAAACTTTATTGCAACTGTTTGGTAATGGTTATTATTACCGTAGATTTAGTATTTCGGAAGTAAGTACCTAAGTGAAATTGCTGTGGTCTCTTACTTACTAATACACTAGTAACAAGCTGAGTAACAGGACTATTGCATAAAACGTGATTTATTATTTCGCAGTCTTAAATGTCTGAGTAAACATAGCCGCAGATGTTTGGTGGCCGCGTCGTTACCACATTACCATGTAGAGACACCTATACTTACGCGTGTCTCGGAATTTAATGCAAACCGCGATGACAATTAACACCTCGGCCGTTCGGTTTCGCAAGGATTTTTCACAGTCACATTATTATTATAGTGTTTTCCTTGAGCAGGAAGTTGGTGTTTGGCAGCGGGCGGGGCTGGCACTCGGCAGCTTCACAACTTGTCTCATTAGGCAGAGGCAGGTGGGTCACACACACGACACTCGAAGCTGGAAATTGGTCAAAATAATTTGATTATTTACTGAGTAGGATTGATACCCGGACGAGGAAGTTAGTTTCTTTAAAAAAAAAATATTTCACAAAAAAAAATTTACACAATAGTTGTTTTAACGTTTACCAAGTGTAAATAAGGAAAAAAGGAAGAAGTAGGTATTTGAAATAAACGATACCACAATAAAATTGTTAATCTATCTTTCTAAATTTAAAATATTTAGTAATGTGCTTAGTTTAGCTTGAAATTGAATAATGTAAGAAAGCTCCATTTCCAGCTCTCTCTATGAACTTTTCTCTGCCAAAGAAGCAGCGAATTTAACCCATACTTACCTCTAACCCTGTTTAGATACACCAAGCATTTACTTCAGCAGTGTGCAGCAGGCTTGCATTACGACTGCCCTCGCGGAGTCGCGCCATGTTATTTAATGTCAATTTGCGGCCGGACTGACAGACGGGCCCGCGCGTGCGCGTTGCATGTTGCCGACTTTACTGCTCCTGAGCCGCCGCGAACACTGCTGATTTTGGTAACGATAAAATATCTTTTTGTAGATAAGTATTGGTCCTTAATTCGTTTCCACATATTTATCTAGGGTACCCGAAACACATACAGAGACGAACAATACACCCAGATCAAGAAACAAACATCGATATTTATCATAACATGTTCGCGCCCGCCAGGAATCGCACCCGGTGCATCCGCATCTCAGTCCACTTATCAGCCATTTGATCTACGGTGCAATCAAACGTAACATGCTAGGAACGTAAGTTTATAAACTCATTAGACGATAAATTCAAAAAAAAACTTTAATCTCATTACCGGCATTAGTACCAGGAAGAGAATTTGAGGTCAATATAATTTTCTTTTCGTCAAGTCAGAATGATAAATCAGTTGTTGAAATGTAAGACTGGCCAATGTCATTAGGGCTTTTTTTTAAATTAATTTAATATACCTATTTAATTTAAAGAATTTCACTAAGTATAAATGGTTGCGCGGTTGCTTCATACAAAAGACATAAACGGGCGCGAACCAGGAAAAAAACCTATATATAATATATTTTTATTTTATTTTATTTATTGGAGCAAACAACAGATACAGAGTAACAATAAAATATGATAAAAAGATAACTATAACACAAGTATATAAAACTATATCCTTACAAATTACTCACTGAGACTTTAAAGTTTTTATTTTAGAGAACACGTTGTGAAAGTAGTACAAGATACATGCAGATTATCAAAAGTTATTTTCAAAGTATATATTTACTTATTGCTTGCTAAATATAAACAAAAAGGTTTGTGAAATTTATATAAAATTGAAAACTTGAAACAAATTTGTAAAATATTTACAGCATGCATACTAAAAATAAGGACATGCATAACTGAACCTACTAAAAGCCCAAAACTTAAACTATAGAGCCTTTGAACGCAACAAAGATAATATCTTATTCTTGTAAGAAGAGCTGGAAACGCCAAACATGTCAACACTGTAGAGATCTTTGTTATAAGAGTCGCATATTCTATGGAGTGGTGCACGAACACCGGCATTAGTAGAGCATGGCAGCAGCATGAAGAGAGGCTGTGACCGAGTCTTACGATACGCGCGTTGTGGAGTACGGAATCGCATCTGATCAAGGAGTTGAGGGCAATTGTATACACTCGTACAAATATTACGTAAGATTGATGCGTCAAGCATTATTCTCCTGTCTTCAAGTCTGTCTAATTTATATTTTTTAAGTAAATCATTGTAAGATTTTTTTTTTCCAAACATTCTGAAATTTAAAGCGCGTAAGAATTTCTTTTGTATCATTTCGATCTGATCATTGTATTTTGCATATAAAGGGTTCCAAATGACCGAGGCATATTCTAAATTTGGTCTAACTAGAGTATTATATAAGGTTTTGTAAGAGTTTTGACTTTTAAAAGGTTTTGCTGTTCGAAGGACAAAACCAAGCATTTGGTATGCTTTACTTGTAATATTGGATATATGTTCTTCGAAACTTAATTTTTCATCAAATAGGACACCGAGATCACGAACTTTAGAAACTCTATGAACTTTTTTACCTCCTATATTATAGTCAGATGTAATGCGTAATGTTTTTATATAAGTAATATACCTATATTAAGTTTTCATTTTAAGCTCTTTTATATTGTTATTATATTTTGAATGTTTTGTTGCGGACAGTATTCTCTAATAAAGTAATGTTTTTATAGCAAGTAAATTATGGGCGTATTTTTTTCTTATATACCTATATATATATAGGAATGGGCTTTGTCATTCATAAGGGGTAGGGGTCAAGTATACATACAATAATGTTTATTAAGGTTTTTGTTTTAGTAAAATCATTTCATTTTATACGATAACTGTAGAAATATACTTATAATGTACTTATCAAACCCCTGAAGCTGAAAATAAAAATTATATTTAAAAAAAAATTGTTCATACATAATCTCACGCCTTTTATTCCCCGAAGGGTTAGGCAGAGGTACCAGCTCAAGAGCCGGACCCACATTTAGCCGAGTTTATGATTTTTTATTACCAACGTGACAAGGGGCCAGCTTGTCGCCGCGGTTATAACGACCACTACTGCGGCCGGGACCAACGGCTTAACGTGCCTTCCGAAGCACGGAATCATCTTACTTTTCGGACAGTCAGGTGATTCAAGCCTGCAATGTCCTATCCAACCGAAAACAACCACAACGTGATTTTTGTGAGAAATCAATATGTGGTATTTTCTGCGGGGATCGAACCCACAACCTTCCGTGCCCTAATCAAAGGCGCGACGCGCTACGCCACTGAGCTACGGAGGCGGTTCAAAAAATTGTTCAACATATTATTTTACCTTCTTCCGTCGGTCGCGTTGTCACATTGTCGTATCGTATCGCTTACATTTTTAGCGCACAAACTCTTAACAAATTCGGTGGTCCAATTACCAAAAACACTGTGGCTCCCAAAATCTGTAAACATGATTTTAAATATTTCTTTGGATGGCTTGGCACAATAAAGCCTCTAAAGCGCCATAGTACAGTGGCGGACTAGGAGGCCGTAACAGATTTGTCTATGGTTTCGTCAGCCCTAGATTGTATTACTAAAGAACAATAGCAGTTACGCCGACCGTGTCCGCCACTGTACATGAAAATTCGACAAAAGTTTGCTACGAGAAAATTTTAGTGTTGTACTAGAGGCTGCCCCGCGGTTTTTCCCGCGCAGATTTCTCATAAACACAAAATTCCCGTTTATTCCCGTTCCCGTGGGAATTTCGAGAAATCCTTAGTGCTCACCTGCACTCCCTAAGGAACCTACATGCAAAATTTCAGCCCGCTACGCCAAGTAGTTTCGGCTCTGCGTTGTCTGTCAGTCAGTCAGTCAGTCAGTAACGGAAGAGTTTTATATATATTGATTGTTGCACGTGCGCGAGCATGTTGATTGTTGATCTAAAACTACATTAGGTACCTAATTTATATCGAGTTTTTTGTGTTTGTCGCGGCTACTTCACGGACGATACAGGAGACTCGTTATAAGAGACTTTATGCCGTACAATAATAGAAAAACTAAAGATATTTTTTTTATAGAGTTTTTTAAGTAAATAAAAAGACACAGTAAAACGAGATACCAATTTCGTCAGGAAACCTTTTAGGGTTGTGCATGCTAATGGCAGAAATTTATTGTGTGCAAAACTAGACTCTTCTAAAAATACACACCTAGTCTTCGTATCGCTGAACAATGCTATGCAAAAGGAATGAAACAACGAGTTCGACACGAGCCTACCCGTCCATTCAAACACAGTCCGATCTTGATACAGGCCGTCTCCAGTTATGGCCGTCGTATAATTGCGTTTCGATTGGCCAACTCTTTTTGGTCAGACGATAATTTACTCATTGTCAATCGGAGAAAAAAAAACAACACGCTCCGCGACAGACTGATTACTGGCCGTATTATTAATTAGTAGTAGTAAAATGGAGGGGAAACAGGAAAATATTCGATATTTTTCAGTATTTCCTTCATAAATTTTCTTACATCCTGTGGCTAAAGCAAGTTTTAAGTTTTTTATAGAACTTAAAATTTACTAAAATTTTGACTAAGTATTCAAACATGTAAATTTTTTACCGATTATGTCGCTACAAAAAACAATGATGAAAAATCCAAACTTTTTTTTTTTCCTTTGCGCAAGCGGACTAAATTTATAAATAATGCAATATTGAGGTGTCGATGCAAGATGGAGATAAATGAGGTTCGATCGGTGTTATTTTCACGCTAAGTACTGAATAATTCGGCTGCACGGCCACGGTGTGAATGTGTCGCTGACTAATTTGCGTCATTTTCGGACTTAATCGACCACAATTTTAATGGTAAGCGGAATAAGGGGAACAGACTAATTGAAGTTTCATATTCAAGGGATATTACACAAATGAGTGTTCATTAAAGTAAAGGTGCCAATAAACTGTACTTATGTGGCTAATTAACTGAACACTTCAGCATTCATATTCTCAAAAGGTAGAGAAACTCTCAAGAAGACTTCAAAATATCTAATTAATATATTTAAAAAGAAAACGTATCATTCCTATATAATGTATAAGGGAAAGATGTATTAGATTAAAAGAAAATAATAATAACAACAGATTACTGTCAACTGAAAAAAATAATTGAATTGGCCAAAATTTAAATAAAATGGAACGTGGCCCTTTTCCGGTGCACGAGACGTATTCTTTATTAAATTCTAAGTTATATTTTTATGACAACACCGGTAGCCGGTAATATTGATGTATGGGCATTTGATTCATCCGTGATTAGGTGGTGGGCGTTTGGAAAAACAAGTTTAATGTTCCTTTTGAGAGGCCCTTTCAATGTTAGGAAGGCTTAACAAGTTCCATCCTTCCAATTGGATGTTTTTGTTATTGAAATAAGGTATACGCTTACATATGTATATAACATGAACTTATACCAGTACAAGAATTAACTTATAATTTAACTGTCTCTCACTCTACAAAAGCATCAACATCGACTTTTTGGTTTTATTATTTTAGCTCGATCCCGTATTCCGTAGCATCCATTATATACGACGATAAATACTTGAGCGTTATTTAATATCTGGACCAATACAGTTTAGTCATCCGTTTAAGGCTGAGCCATGCCTCAGCCTGCCGGGAGCCCTCGTAAAAAGCTCACAAAGGATCACTTATCTCTGTACTAAGCTTGACTTGCGACTTGCGTCGTGTCAAAGAACGTGCCTATTATTGGTTGCCATAAGTTGGCTTAAGGGTTTGTATACATTGAAGCAGCTCTACAACCAGAGATGTACAAGATACCTTAATTAAAGTATCTGAATACAAGATACAAATACCTTTTCATATAAGTATTTCAAATACCAGATGCAAATACCTTTCTAAAATAGTATCTGAAATACAAGATACAAAATACGTATCCAAATAGTAATAATATATTCCAAATATTTTTACTTGATATTTAATGTATAATATAAGAACACACGCACTCCTATGGTTCTGGCAGAATCATCAGCGTTGCATCAATGCAATTGCATTGCTTGCAACATACGCTGAGTCGGGGCCATTTTGCGCCCACAACACTTACAATAATTTTGTAAACTTTATTTCGTTATTTGTTTATTGTATTTCTTACCTAGTTGTTTGTTACATAATATTGTATGTTTTGTGTGCGTAAATAAAGATCTGTCTATGTCTATGTCTGTCTATCTTTAAGATATTTTTTTATAGATAAAATACTTTTTACATAACTTTTTTTTACGAGTTTTTTTTAAAGAATAAATCGCGTTCATTTCGTATATTGGACAAACATTATACAATGTGTCCGGGTAAGTTATAACATAATTTTAAGGGTGGATTCTATGATCAATTTCATCGACGAAAACACCCCAAATGGGGGGTCGCAGACTCACCCTCCCTCAGTATAATGTTTTTAATTATTTTTTTTGCTAAAGTCGACCCCGTCTACTTTTAAATTCACAGTTAAAGATCTATGGCTCACATTTTTTGTGGTGACTAAAAAACCGAAAAAATGCACAAAAAATCATTTTTTTTTTGTTTACCTACTTAAAAAAAATTAAAAGCAATACTTTTAGTAACTTAAGTAGCCTAACTACTTAGCCTTCGATCAAGACCTAAATTAAGAGTCCTTTTACGCGAACAGTGGCGCCACTCTAAAAAAATTAAATTTCTAAAGTAACCCTTTTTTTTTAAAAAAAAGTGCTCTCTAGTGCATAAAATCTTGGTCCCTAGTATTTTATTAGTATTTAAAATAATATCTAGGTTTAGACTGTGTATGTTTTACTGTTTGTTGCTAAAAGAGGCCACTTTAGGTTTATACTGTTTCATGTATTAAGTACTGTTGGTTCCTAAAAGTTGCTAAGTGGCTACTTTTAGCAAATAACAGTAATTCATAAACAGTCTTAGATATTATTTAAAATACTTCAAAAATACTAGGGACCAAGATTTTATGCACTGGGGAGCACTTTTCTTTTTTAAAAAAAGCCTTACTTTGGTTTTTTTTTAGAGTGTTACCACTGTTCGCGTAAAAGGACACTTAATTTAGGTCTTGATCGAAGGCTAAGTAGGTAGGCTACCTAAATAACTAAAAAAATAATGAAATATTGACTTTATTTTTTAACGAGCTTTCCCGGCTTACTTCGTTAGGCCATAGAATATAAGATACTACAAAAGATTTGGCTCTATAGACTATGTTCTTTGACTGCCCAGAATGGCCGAATAAAAAACAAACAACAAAAACAAACCACCTGTCAAAATGAAAACAACGGAAAAAATATTGCACCTTGGGTTATAAAAAAGTATTATAAAAAAACTTTTATAACTATAAAAAAGTAAAATTTATTTGAGTTTAGGTAAGGATCCCTAATATTTTTGAAAATCTAATATAGCCTATGACACTCGGGGTTAATGTAGCTTCCTACCAGTGAAAGAATTTTTCAAATCGGTTCAGTATTTCCGGAGCCTATTCGTTACAAACAAACAAACAAATCTTCCCTCTTTATAATATTGGTATAGATAAAAGTGGGTTACACTGAAATCTTAAATTACAAGGTAAAAGCAAAGGGTCTCTTTCGTAGTTGATAATTTCTTAATTAATAGACACAGAGAAATAAATCTAATACTATTTTGGAGAACAACTCAAAAGCTAACAATAAAACACAAAAAAAAAGTTAAAGCAATACTTGGTTATTTTGTTAGTAACTTAGGTAGCCTAACTACTTAGCCTTCGATCAAGACTTTCATGAAGGTTCTGTGAGCCTTAGATCTTTAACTGTGAATTTAAAAGTAGGCGGGGTCGACTTTTGCAAAAAAAAAATTAAAAACATACTGAGGGGGGGTGAGGCTGCGACCCCCCAGATGGGGTATTTTCGTCGATGAAATTGATCATAGAATCGACCCTTAAAATTATGTTATAACTTCCCCGGACACACTGTATAAAAGAAGCTGGCACGGCTAACTTCGTACCGCCCTACAATGTAAGTATAGACAATGTTTGTGTTCGTTTGCATCGAATAGGCTCATAATTACCGGAACCGTTTTATTTTTTCATCTTATGAATCCTACATTATCACTGATGAACATAATTATAGTTAAGAATATTCGCAAAAATTCAAAATAGCACAAGCAATAGCTCAAATATTACATGAAAAAAAGAAATAATATTACCTTTCCACTATTCTGATTCTATAGTTTATTGAATATACTCTATTCTAACTTCTACTATATATCTATAAAAATGTATCGTGGTTCGTTAGTCTGGCTAAAACTCGAGAACGGCCAGGACGATTTAGCTGATTTTGGTTTTGAAATGTTCGTTCTAGTCCAGGGAAGGTTTAATAGGTTAGAAAATATGACAAACGGATGGGAAGATAGTTAAAACGACATTTTATTTTTTCCATATAAAATTGTAAGGCGCGATACGAAGTTCGCCGGGAAAGCTAGTCCTGAATAATTCAGCATTCTAATGGTTTTTTAATAATGGTCTAATTAGTTATGGACGGAGTTTATTCGATACAAAGAAACAATAATTTTTTACCTCTTAAATTAAAACGCCATGCACAAACACACACTCATAATCCAATCTAAAAGTATTTTGCAAACAAAGTATCTTCAAGATACTAAGATACCTAACAAAAGTATTTAAATACCAGATACAAAATGCATTTTAAAAAAAGGATCTAGATACAAGATTGAAGATACGTATTTTGTATCTTGTATCTGTATTTAAGATACTTTTATCTTAGATAAGTCACATCTCTGTCTACAACTCATATCTAAGTAGTGCGTTGTTTTTAGGTATAGTAGAGAGGATGAAATTACATCATAATAGACGTTGACCATTGTTTTAATCTGCGTTGTTTCTGACATTCACAGTCATGTCGCAGCTCGAACTTGCACTCCAAAGTGTCAGAAAATATATCTTTAAATCGTTTTCCGCTCAACGGAGTAAGTATAATATAGCTCGAGCCAGGATCAGTATTCGGGAACTACTGGTCCGAGTATCATACTCGACCGAGTAGCCGCCAAACTCCAAACACTGACCTTGAAACACACCCTGTGTTATGATAATAGTTCGGTATCTCGTGAGTATCTCGGCGGCACGTCCCGTGTGGATTAAGCATCTGAAGGTACCCTAAGTGAAACGAAGCTTGCACACTGTGATAAGGTAGTAAGTGATGAAAAAAGAGTTGAGGCGACAGTGCTTGACAAAAGTGAATGTGTGCACAGGGCTCGCCCACGCGCCGCGCCGCGCCGCTGCTGACGTGCGCAGGATTAAAATGTCTCACCGACTTCACAGCCGAGATAAATTTGAGACTGCTTAAGGTCGGCTGTGCTTCAAAGAAAAATAAAACATAACACTTTGTAAGTGGATAAATAGTGTTTTTTATTTTATGATAATGGTTTCAAACTGTGAAAGAGTTACTCTTTTTAAAGTTCATCAACTAGCTTTTTCAGCCTGCGTTGTCAGGTCAATCTGGTTCTTAAGAAACTTATATAAGCTTCTGAATTGGTTTAATTGTATATTATCTTCTATCTTTTGATACTATAAAGATAGGAGTGTACAGGAGTTGTATGTAAGAAACCAGTTGTTTGTTACATTCTGTGGCAACAGACAACTGCTCTAGTAGTGTTTATTTCAATTCCATAAAAAAGAATGTGGTTACGAGAACATAGGATCAGAAACGCGAAATTTCGAGGAGCAGTTTATTTGAATTAGTTTTAATGTTATTAAAGTGGTTATTTACTTACCTGCTTATTATAGTAGCCGAAAACGACAACGCTACGGGGTGGCGCCGACGTAGTTATCTGAAACTTGTCTTCTTTCGTGATTTCTTCGACCGGTGGGTGGCCACCCGCGGCAATACCTGTAAGTTCTAATTTATTGCACTTTATGTTGTTATAATTAAAACTAATTAAAGTTTATTAAAACCCTCCGATACAGGCTAATCAAATCTTTCATTAAGTACTAGTAATTTAATAAAATCGCTTATGATTCTGTATAGAACGCCGCTGAAAGACCACCCACTTTTAACGCAAGGAAAAATTAATTGACCGTATGTAAATATTCAATTGCGAAATTACTTATTTCCTTTTGAAAAGCTACGGATGAAACTGAAGAGTAAATTACGTAAAAGACTTTGCCAGTCAAGTCTTAGATTTAATTATTTTAAAAAAACGCATGCGCCTGCCTGCACGGTCACGGCCGGCGCCGCGCAGCCCCGCCGCCGCCGCCGCCTCCGCCGGTGTACGATCCAACGCGGCTCTCCATTGTTCTGCCGCTAATTGAATCGATGGCTACCATAGATCTCGCGTTTAGAGTGAATTACATATGGACATGTGAGGCATTTTATTTAAGATGCAATTAGAGCACGAATCCATTTAGGTACCTACTTACTTTTTTAATAAATGTATATATAGGTTTAGATTGCTTGTGGCTTGTGGTATATTCATGTTTGTTTGCGTTCCTGTGCTTGACAGCGGTTTATAGTTTATATTGAGACATTCATGGGTTCCTAAAGGCGACACTGTTGAATTATCAGCCTTTTTTGATGCCCAAAGCAGCTGTAATAAGGATTAAAAAACGAACTTCTTATGTAGTTAACAGAAAAGAGTCTTCGGAAATCACACCAATTATCCTAGAAAGGTCTTTGGCTGAGTCCGCCTCGGTTCCCAGCAAATGCGGGCAGCATCACAATGCGCTGAGCCCAAGATTAACTCGTAACTTCTTCCCTTGATGAATGATGATGAGGCCGTACGCCTGTTTTGTTTATAGGCGATTGTGTCCGCATACTTGGTGGCGACCGGTGAGTGATAGCGGTGATTGTAGCAGCTGCACCATTTTGGGCAGCCCGTAACTTCTTGCCTAGCTATTAATGAAGCTCATTAAAATAGTGGAAACGTTCATAGTTGCATTGTTTCATAATTTCATTGCATTCTGTTCCCATAAGTTTACCGTCTTATTCATAAAGATACAGTAGATTTTAAGTAGCGTTACTGGAGGTCTACTCCTCTGGTTTGTTGTATGGTAAATACGTGACATCCAGTCTAAATTGACATATGTCAAATAACTAAAATTCTCTTTAACTTTTTATGAATATGAGGGTTAGTACATAGTCTGGAATTCTGACTATAGCATGTTGGCGGGTTGGAGTAGTCTCGTTTTTAAAAAAACAGAAACAAATGAACATCTGTATTCAAACAAATTTCAAAATGGGATAGAGTGTGCAAATTATTTCTTAGTATTTATTTATCTTACTTGCTTTGGTTCTCATTTCTTAAACAGTTAAAAGCGTAACGAATCGCTAGGTACTGTAACAATAGGTGAAGTGAATCGATTCCCTCATGCATGGAAGGAGTGTAGATGCTACCATAACTACTCCTGGCAGATTTTACCTAGTTTTGAGCGCTGAGTGTGATCCGTTATTAATATTATCTGATGACCGGCAAGCTAAAATATCACACACTATGTCATCTTATGAAATAAACAGTAGGTATCTAAAATTTACAGTTAGGATGTTTTTGAAGGTTTTGAATATAGTTCTCTTTAAGAAGCAGCCAGGACCTCCAGCGAGCTTGTATTGTAATTGTAATATCACAAAAGCAAAAGAAAAAAAAGAGAGATAAATTGTAAAGTAGAGTTTGTTACCCCTTTCTTCTCTACGCTGTAAAATCATTGCGAAAGGGAGTAGAATCACTTGACAGAGGAGGGCTCGTTTGAGGGCCTCTCCAGGCGACTATTGTCGTAAGGCAAGCCAAACATTTGTTTGCCTGAGCCAATTGGTGGGTACCCTGAACTACCTCGCCTCTCACAGTATAGCATTATTTACCAAATAAGGTATCAATAGCGATTAGATTAGATGTAGTCTAATTGACTTTCAATAAGTGATATCTTGTATCCTATATTGAATAAAGATTTTTTGATTTTGATTTTTTGATTTGATTCTTGCTAACTGCTTTATTAATATTCTGATATAGATTTAAAAAAAAACTATAAATTATTTTCATTCTCATCGATGTTTACTGGTACCTGAAATTAATTTAAGTAATCATGTTTATTTTGTTCATGCTATAATAAATAAACTCAGGTAAAACTAACACCCGCTAAAAATGCACAAATCAGAACATGTTTATAATTATAAGTATTTATAGCTTATTTTTACTTTTTTTAAATAGGAAGGAAACTTTATTTTATTTTATTTTATTTTATTTATTGAGAAACAAACAGTCATACATAATAATATTACAGTAATAAGAATTACACAGGAAGACCTTGAGTTCCCTTAGTTATAAATATATCAAATATATTCAAAGCTCGGAAGCGTGATAATGCAAAAGATACAAATGCAAGTTTACGTTTAAGTTGCAAACATAAATACTAAGTATAAAGAATAATATATAATTATTATATAAGAGTGATCTGAGACACATATAAAAATTTATAGTTTTAATGAAATTAACATTTATGAACAAGTGAACAAAGATAAGATAACTTTGTACAGAAGACCGCACGCCAAAAAAAGTGACCACCGATATTATAAATAATTTCTGCGTTTGACTACCTATATTATTCTGTGCCTTTAGGCTTCAAACGCACAGGCGGATTTTTATCCGCGCGGTAACAAACCGCGCGGATAAAAATCCGCTGTTGCGGTTTTATTTCCGCGCGGTTGGAAAGGTTGTTATTTCATTTTCAACCTTATTCATAGGCCACGAAGGTACAGGCGAATTTTTAGCCGCGCGGAAATAAAACCGCGACAGCGGATTTTTAACCGCGCGGTTTTTTATCCGCTGGTGCGCACACTTCCATAGGATTCAGTATGTTACATAAAATCCGCGCGGCAAAAAACCGCCTGTGCGTTCGTAGCCTTAGTGGTGTACGCAGTACAGACTTAATAACATAATTCCGAAAAGTAATTAACTCGGTAATTTGTAATTAACAGTTCGCAACCATTGATTTACTGTTGGGTAACCAGTGTGAGTATTGCTCTATTATTACATTAATCAAAATAATTCTGCAGGATACTACAATGTATAGTTGGATTCCGTATGTAGGTGCCAATATTTATACCTCTTATTGTATTAGTAAGTCAAATGGTGTGTGTCTCGTTACTTGGATAATGGTGGGAAGGTAGTTGCGCTTACCACAAACCCACTTCTCTTGATTTTATCCCTGGAATCATCGGCATAAGGACGACAGACTGGACCACAACTGTTGCAAATATTCCCCGTTGGCTGAAATGAGTACAGATCTGTTCTTAATTTTCCATAATGTTATTGCCAAGCTGTGAGCGTAGCTATTAGCCGCTGACTGTGATCACTTTATGCGATAATTTTTGTTCTGTATGCTTTTTCACACCTGACTGTACCTAAAATACTTGCAGTACTTGTTTTAAGGATCATGTTCTGCATAATGCTGATGGGGCTGTCCCGCTACTGCAGCGTGTCAGGCATGTTCGCCTCGGCTCGAACTGATTGCTTTTTCGCGACGATGCGCAAGCGGGCTGCGTCGCTGGTGCGCAGGGTGCGGGCCAGCCCCAACAGTGTGCTGGCAATGATCGCCACCCGAGTCGACTCCCCGTACATCAACTATTGCTGTCGACTACAAATTGTCATCAATAAAATGTAAATATAGACAGTTAAGTACTAAATAAGATAATTTTAAGTTCTAACATAGGTCACTAAATAATTATGCATCCTTTGTTGTCCGAAATAAAATATTTATTATTATTATAATTTATTATCATATCAGTTAAAATACGTCCTCTGCTGGACATAGGCCACCCCTTTTTTTTTTTTTTTTTTTAGGCGGGGAAACTCCTAACGAGTACCCTGCGACCCCGGGGGGAGTCGCAGGGTTATGTGGGGTTCGCACCCACTAAAACCCCGCCGGTGTCCATCTCGGCTGTTGGAAAGGGGGTCACGGGTGATCTTTCGATCGTTATGTTCAACTCCGCGACACATAGGCCACCCCTGCATGTCGCCGTAATGACCATTTGACTGCTCCGTGGCTTAGTTGGCAGTGATATAGACTGAGTAAGCGTGTGCAGTGCACCCGGGTTCGATTCCCGGGCAGGGCGAATATTGATATGATGAATATCGATCTTTGTTTCCGGTCTGGGTGTGATGTTCATCTCTGTGTGTGTTTCGGGCACCCTAGATACAGGTTCTTCCTAGTAAAGGGCTCTGAGTGTGATGTGTTATTAATATTATTACCATATCTTGCTTGTGTTCGAACCTCATGCAGTGAGGCACCCCGCACCTTTAGCAGGTTGTCTGACCCTGACCACCTTGTGGGATGACCCTGGCTATCTAAGTACTCTTTATTGTAAATAGTTTCAGTTATTTATAAAACCTATATTATCAGAAAAAAATCTATACAACAGTACAGTCGTTGTATCCTTTTTAACCTTGGAGTCTCAAAAACACGTCTTATTTATGAAGATATAAAGGACTTAATTTATAGTAATAAATAGCTGTAATAAAGAAGCTAATTATGTACTTTTAATATAATTTGAGTCTATTTACTCCGCTCGTAGACGGCCCCGTTCGACATTTAATTGAAAATTCTTTCTCGTAAATTATGTCTCGTCTCTTTTAAATATTTAAAAAATATATTCGTGTGCGTAGGGTTGCTTGTAGTCAATAGGTAACCTATACAATTTTTAAGAGAGTAATATGTCCCTAATAGTTTATAGTAATACACGAACATGATACCCTTTACCTATCGTACTTATGCTTTAGCTATCAGCCTAATGTATAATATTTCTTTCAAGCTGTAGGTACAACCCTGAGTGAACAAACTAGCTCTTTTATTTTAGGTCCAAAGTGAAAACCAGGTAGCAATTACGGTTATTATAGGTCAGTAAAGTTAATATTTTAAGGCTGTTTTGATGGTAAGTTTTTATTTATTTTAAAAGTTATTAAAAACATATTTTTTTATAAATAACTTACCTACAGAACTTTTTTTTTTTTTTATGGCGGGTACCCTGCAGCCCCGGGGGGAGCCGCAGGGTTATGTGGGGTTCGCACCCACTAAAACCCCGCCGGTGTCCTTCTCGGCTGATAGCAGGAGGGTCGCGGGTAAGCCTGTGGAATTCTCCGCAACCCCCCCCAGCATTGGCTGTGTAGCCTCTTCACGGGGGGACAGGTGAAGGTAGTCCCCCCTGAGCGCGGATGGCTCTTCCTACGCTCGACGGCGGAAACGGGACACCGCGTTCCGCCGTCCTTCTCGGGGCCGTTATATGACTACACGAGGCCCCCGCCTCGTGCACCCAACGACCCCGGGGTCCCCTCTTAGTCGCCTCTTACGACAGGCAGGGGATACCTCAGTCCTATTCTTCGGCCCGGTACTGCAGGGCGTGCGGCGGCGCTTCAAGGTCTCGCGCCGCCGCGGCGACGAACTCGCCGTCTGGCCGGGTTCGCCGCCTCCCTCTCGCGTTCGGCCGCCTCCTTGGCGAGCATGACTGCTTCGCAGAAGGAGACGACCGCCGCCCAGGCCTCTCTGCCGCCGACCATAGTTCGCACCACGGCCGGCAGGGAGAGGTCCTGCCCAATGGTGGCCTTGAGGGCCGCTCTTTCAGTCGCCCAGGCTGGGCACACCTCCAAGGTGTGCTGGGCCGTATCTTCGGGGCAGTCACAGTGATGGCATCGGGGGGACTGCTCGCGCCCCAGCATAGCAAGGTAGCTCACGAAGCAACCATGCCCCGAGAGCACCTGCGTTAGCCGGAAGCTGAGAGCCCCGTGATGCCGATGCAACCACTGTGGCAGGACGGGGAGGATCGCCTCCACCGTCCTGTGCCCCGCGCTCGGCCTCTCCAGCCTGAGCGCCCAAACTTCCTCTGCAGCGGCGTCGGCCTCCCGCCGGCGAGCTGCTATTTCGCGCGGAGTGGGCCAGTGGTCCCTCGCACGTGCCTCCTCGCGCCAGTGGAAGATGTCCGCGAGGGCCCTCGCGTCAAGGTCCCACGGCAGACTCCGCGCCAGCACACACGCCGCCTCGCGGGAGATCGTGCGATATCCACGCGCTACCCGGACAGCCATCGTTCTCTGGGCTCGGCCCAGCAACACCTCAATGTGGCTGTCCAGTGCAGGCGCCCAGATCGGGGCGCCGTACATCGCGATGGACCGCACGATCCCCGCATAGAGCTGCCGGCAAAAGGCCGCTGGCCCTCCAAGATTCGGCAGCAGCCTGCTCAGCGCTGCTGCCGCCACAAGCAATCTTGGTCCCAGGCGCTCAAAGTGAGCGTGGAACGTCCACCTACCGTCGAGGACCAACCCCAGGTACCAGGTTCAGGGTCGACTCGACGGCAATGGTCTCCCCGCCCACAATGATGGGTGTGTTCGTCGGGGGAGGATTTCTCGCCCCGTGAAACCACACCGCCTGGGACTTTTGGAGGGCCACCTCAAGGCCCACCATTCGGATTCTGCGCACCACGTGCGCGACACCAGCAGTGGCGATTATCGCTGTCTCCCTGTAGTCGTAACCTCGAGTCGTCACAGACCTAGATTAACCAGGATCTCAAAAAAGTTTTTTATTTGACAATGTCCTTTACTTACTTAGTTCTTCATTAAAGATTACTGTGTCTACAAATATATGCCGACTACAGGTAATGATTCTATATATTTCAGAGCAGGTTTGGAAAAGGTATAATTACTGATTAAGTTAAAAATAAAAAGTCTCATAGTTGTTATATTATATTCAAGCATAGACCAATATAAATAATCACAAGAAAATAAAAAAATATATATATATACTATTAAGTTCATAATCATGTTTTCATTTAGTGAACAGACATTCACCTGCTAATTTATTGAAACACTATAAGGAGATTGTCAGAAAATGATTACATTACCCGCGAGCAGAATGAATAGCAGAGCGCGATGATGAAAGCCTTAATAACTCTGTTACGCTAATAAGAAGTCGTGAGCACATTTGTAAAGCGTTCGAATCACGATTGTGATCATCCGTTGAAATAATACTTATGATTATTTAAAAAGGCTAGCAGAAAAGTAATTCATATTTTTAAACTCATAACCGATTCTACCGACAGTATGATTATTTGCAGGAAAAAGACTAGTACTTTAACTATATAAAACTTCACGGTAAAATCATAACAATCACGAATTACGTAAAATTGCATCTAAAAATTAACTCTTCACATTATTACCTCTATGCTTTACACCCCGTTAACACCAAGCTAGTCTAGAATATATGTTCTTATGAGTACATACAATGTGCAAATAAAATCTAAAAGCAGAGAGCTTAATCTAGATAAGAATAATCAGTAAAGATAAGTAAGTAAGGAGATAAAACAAATCTCTTTACTCTCCTATATTCAGAATACACACAAACATACTCAAGTTAAAGATCAAAAGACCACCAAAGCTGGCAGGCGACGAAAAGCGGCACAATGAAACCACGTCCAATGTCAGATTGTCAGATTATGGCCTAAGAAGGGCTCAAGACAGTAGGACACGCGTAATGAGCAGTTATTATCTCCAGACCCGTCAATCATTAGAGCGTTGGTGGTCTGGGCTGGAATCGATATTGTGTTATCAAAACTGCATATTTTTTGTGTTGCAATTAAATAAGTAATATCTTATTCTATTCTTTAAACGAATGCGATTATTAATTTATCAAAAAACTCTACTTTTTCCTCTCAATTCGTTCCTAATGAACTCTTCTTACTTCTTATCAATAGAGGAATTGTAGTTTTGTCTACCTTACTTTAAACAAATTATCTTTTTGGTCTTATAAATCGTGAATATTATAAATATATTACTATGTTATATGTATTTATACATATCTATCTGCATTCCACTTAAGTTTATGGTGCATGCGCCAAGCATCCAATATCACGGTGGAAACACGAACATTATCTACCCCCAATATCTCAATTTATCTTTAATGGCTAATTAAACGTCGAAACACGCTATAATGCCTGTGTAATTGTTAATTAGCCGGGCACAAGGCTTTTGTAGTTTATTTCTTTTCGATCCAAGCTAAAGGTAAGATTTATATCTCGATATTATCATGATTAAGAAGATAATCTTATTATTTTTGCACAAAGAAAAAAAAAATTCATGAAAAGAACAAAATAGCTTAAGCGGTCGCGTCTCTGAAGGTTCTTTATGGTTAAAGGCTAGCCGCGCAGCCAGCAAACATGCCCTGTGTAATCTTCGATAAAAGAATACAGCACTTTACCGGTTCTCGGCAATAAAGCACGGCGCACACAAAGCAAGGCTTCTCTCGATTAGACGCGGCCGCACTGGGCCAGCAGCGGGCCGAGGTGTGAATACAGATTTTAATAAAATAATTTATCGTCTGCCTGATGTGATTTTAATGACCGCCAGGAACGAACGAACCGCTATAGCGTTTGTTTTTTTCTACCTCTGAATACACGACATGTAACTTGCTATTAAACTTGCCCTTGGTTAACTTTAAAAAAACGGATAGGGCAAATTGGATCCCAATTAAAATTTTAGCAGGATTGATTATAAAAAACATGCTTATGGTCTTTTGACTTCTACTCTGAATTACGAAGAGCAACGACGATATCTGATTGAATCCATTGCGTGCTTACATGAACGCAGGCTCTCCCTCTATCAAATGATGTTTATTTTGCGAGCAGTTTAAAAGAATATTTTTGTATAAATTTATCAGAAAATAAAATCAATTCAATTGCTATTTATACGTCCAGTAACTGATTACGCACGCGCACGCTACGTTACACTCCACATAGTAAGTTAATGCTAAAGTGATTATTTTTTATTTATTTTTTTAATATAAGTTACATGGCCGGATCGAGAAATCAGATTCGATTATTGATTCTGTAATTAAATTGAGTCTGTGGGCGAGGTCCGTGTTAAAGAACGGGTATATGAAGAACAGTTAATGAAGGATTCTGAATAATTTCTGTTGAATTTTTCAATTAAGACATTATTTATACATTGATTAAATATATTAATGGCATGTGTGAACACTGTCGTAAATATTGGACTTTTAAAAGTGGACTTTAACTTAAATAAATTGAAAGAAAAGAGGCAAGTGTCATGGAGAGCAGCAAAGCTCGCGAGATAATGTAATTATTTACCGGAGGATTGGTTTATTGCCGCGTATGCAAACATTTTAAGTTAAGCGTTGCTTGTCGCGCGAGAGCCCAACAAGAACAAAACCCGCGGCTCTTTAATCATGTCTCCCTTAATCGATTTTTGAAAGCTGCACTCGATTCTTATTTTTCACCTCTCGGAACCGGCCGTATTAAATAATCCGATGGTCAATGAGACTAAATTATACAGTCCCTTAATCATATAGCATAGTTATTACATTGTACACGAGGCTAAAATTGTAATTAATTAAGACATACCTTTTATAGAGAGCCATCTGCCCGGCCTAAATATTCAAGTAAAGGTTGCGTACTAAATTGGTGATTCGTTTAATGCAATTTGGAGCGTGTCGATCTTCACGGGCAGAGGTCACACACTCTCAGATTACAAAAACTTGAGAATGCTCCTACTATAATGTGTGATTTGTTATAGAATTCATAGGGACGGAAATAATTGGGCTAAGAGAAGGCAGGAGCGGGGCGGACGGGGCTTATCAGTATGCAGCAGCAGTGGGTCTGCCGGCCAGGCTTGCCATTCATCTGCACCGCAAAATCCAAAACAAATTGCCTTAACCAGAACCGATCCTTTGTGGAAACGGAACGCTTCGAGCCTTTTTAGGTATAAAAACCGACGTGTCGCACGTTTTTAAGTCCACTATGAGTAATTGAGAACGAGTCGGCGCGGCGCGGCGGTACGTGACGCTCCTCCCTGGCTCGGTAATGGCAAATGCAATGCAATCCGCCGATGTTTATATCCATTTAAAAGTCAATCATTGTCGCGAAACGCTCACGTTTGAAAAGTCGCATTTGCATACCCTTATTCGGTTAGACGCTTAATTTCAGCCACTTATATTGTCTGAGGGTTTTAACCGACTCCGGGACACGCGCTGCTGACAGTTTCAATACAATTGAATAAAGTACTGAGATCAGAATTGGAAGGGTGAATGTCCGTAATTTATGTGTAAGGTTTCGACGAGAATGTATTTTGCTCGTAGTCGGTCGGTGCAGTCTCTAGCGTATGCAGTCTAAAGCGTAAATTGAATTACAATCTATTTTGCATAAACGCCGTGAGCAGAGCAGTAGCCGGATGGTGCGCAAAGTTACGGCGCGGCGCGCGTCGCGGACGCGTGGTGCGGCCGCGGCCATTAATTAAAATTTAATTTTCGAACGCTGGCGGATAATTCTGAAAATGGTCTGAAGCGACGTAGATAATTGGTGGTGCTATTCAGATGATTACTTTATTGGTCGCACGAAACTAATGTTGCTTTTATTTGGCTTTGTTTTTTTCATCTCTCATAAGCCCACTATAAATAAAAAACACAAGTTCTTAAATTATGGTGGGGTGACTGACGGTAGTTATGGTTTGAATTAATTAATGAAAAAAACAAGATTTGAGACGGAGGTTTTTACAGATGCAAATTGATATGGAACGCCGAAATTCTCATTCATCGCCCCTTAATGACATAGCCTTTAGCGAGGAATACCTAAATAATCACTTCTAAAGCATCTCTGGAGAAATTTGAGCATGATGAGGGCGCACGCAGCATCGCGCCGCGGGCCCGTGCGTGCCGCTCGAATTTAAATAACTTGTTCTGCTACCACCCGCCTTTGACATAACCCTTACTTAACCTTCCTTTCGCTCCTAAATAAATATTATTCTGCATCCTTTTTTTTTTTTTTTTTTAACGAGGGGAAATGCCTATCGCATTTCCCGACGCTCGGGGGAGCGTCGGGGGTATGTGGGGCTCGCACCCACTAAAACCCCTCGGCGGCCGTCTTGGCGCTTTTGGGAAGAACCCCGGGAACCACACATTATAGCGTCCGAAGTCTTCCCACGCTCAGCTACTATTAGCTTCATGCTCGGGGAGGGCATATTGTTCCCTCCCTCCCCGGCTCGCCTTTGGAGCTGCGGCGGCACAGTGCCACAAGTTGTGCCGCCGCCCATCTCAGGGCCGTTTGATGAGTGTGTCGGGCCCCCGCCCTTCACACCCACGACCCCAAAGACCCCTTTTAGTCGCCTCTTACGACAGGCAGGGCATACCGTAGACCTATTCTTACGCCCGAACCTACATGGCTTCGCGGCGGCACTATTGCCTGCCGCCGCGGCGACCGCGACCTCTTCTCCGGCCACGCCGGGCTGGGTCAGCCGCTTCTCTCTGTCTTTCGGCCGCCTCCTTCGCAAGCATGACAGCTTCGCAGAAGTTGGCGGCCGCACGCCAAGCCTCTTCGCTGCCAACCATGGCTGCGACCATGGATGGCAGCGAGAGGTGTCCTCCAATTACGGCGGCGAGCGCCGCCCTCTCAGTGGCCCAGGCGGGACACTCGAGCAGTGTGTGCTCCGCCGTATCCTCAGGGCAGTTTGAGCAGTGGTGGCATCGAGCGGACTGCTCTTTACCTATTCTCCACAGGTACCGACCAAAGACGCCATGTCCCGTCAGCACCTGTGTGAGCCTAAAGCTCAGAGCTCCGTGCCGCTGATGCAGCCACTGCTCAAAGACGGGGAGTATTACCTCCACCGTCCTGTGCCCCGCACTCGGGTTCGCAAGCCGGAGAGCCCAGGCCTCAACCACTTCGTTGGCGGCTTCTTGCCGCCGCGCCAAAATCTCGCGAGGATTCGGCCAGTGGCCCCTCGCCAGCGCCTCCTCGCGCCAGTAATAAACTGACGCGAGGGCCTTCGCATCAAGGTCCCACGGCGGGGTCCTCGCGAGCACACATGCTGCCTCTCTGGCGATCGTACGGTACCCCCTCGCGGCTCTGATCGCCATCAGCCGCTGCGGAGTCTGAAGCAGTCCAGCTGTCTGGCGCGTCAGAGTGTCGGCCCATATTGGGGCGCCGTATAAGGCCATGGATCGCACAATCCCCACGTACAGCCTTCTGCAGAAGGCTTTAGGACCTCCTAGGTTCGGTAGCAGGCGGCTCAGTGCTTGAGCCGCCACCAACAGTCTCGGCCCCAGGCGCTGGAAGTGGGCGCGGAAGGTCCACCGCCCATCGAGAGTCAGTCCCAAGTATTTAAGGGTGGACTCGACGGCAATGGACGCCCCGCCCACGACGATCTCCATTCCGGCTGGAGGCCGATTCCGAGGCCCGTGGAACCACATGGCCTCGGACTTGTTGAGTGACACCTCGAGGCCCAAAAGCCTTATGCGACGGACCACCTGCGCCACGCCCGCCGTCGCAAGCACGGCGGCCTCCCTAAAGGTCCTACCTCGAGCCGTCACCAAGGTATCATCCGCGTAACAAGTGACTTCAATACCCTGGAGGTAGTCTCCACGCAGCACCCAGTCGTAACCGATGTTCCAAAGGAGAGGGCCAAGAACCGACCCCTGTGGAACACCGCACGACATCGCCTGCTGGAGCCACCCCTCCCGGCCAGGGTATGTGATGAATCTGTCCGAGAGGTACGACCCGAGAACTTCCCTCAAGTAGAGAGGCACTTGGTGGTACACCAGACCCTCCCTGACGCATGCCCAGGGCAAGGTGTTGAAGGCGTTGGCTATGTCAAGAGACACCGCCAACACCACCTCGCTCTCGGAAACCGCCACATCCGCAATGTTGCGGACTCGCTTCACCGCGTGAAGCGTAGAGCGGCCAGAACGGAATCCGAACTGATTGTCAGACAAGTTCGGCCCAACGCGCTCCAGGTGCCTGACGATGCGCCTGCTGAGGACGCTCTTGAAGAGCTTGGCACTCTCGTCGAGCAGGACGATGGGCCGAAAGTCCGGCGGACGCACGGAGTCGGCTGCACGCCCCTCTTTACGGAGGAGCACCAGCTTTCCCGTTTTCCACTGCCGTGGAAACACTTTTGCTTCCAGGCAAGCGGAAAGCAAACTGCGCATCCGCACCTCCAGGAATTCTGGCTGTAGAGCTAGGTGCCAAGCCCGACACGGGATTCCGTCTGGGCCCGGCGCCGTCTTCTTGCCCTGAAGGCGCTTAACTGCCACTGCCATCTCCGCTTGCGTCACCGGTGGGACAACCAGCTCAGCTTCGTCCAGCCCCACTTCGACCATCACAGGGGCTGGAAACTCGGGCCGGACCGGGAACAGAGCCAAGACCACCTCAGTCACCACCTCAGGCTGGAGACTCTGAGTGAGCGGTGGGGTCCATGGGCGGAGTTTGTTCCTTGCCATCCGATACGGACGACCCCATGGGTCCTCGTTCAGAGACTCCAGCAGTTCCGATCTCGAGGCGGCCTTGGCACTTCGCACGGCCATCTTTAGTGCTCTCCTAGCGCCGCGGTATCCTTCGTGGAGACGGAGTTCCTCCTCGACGTTGCGGTTCCGTCGCCTGCGATGCCTGGTGTACTGGCGTCTAGCTCTCACACACGCTGCGCGTAGCTGCGTGAGCTCTTCAGACCACCAGTATACCTGGCGTCTAGAGGGAAGGGACTTGACCCGAGGCATGGCCGCATCACAGACGTCAGTCAGTGCCTCGCGGAACCAGTCTACCTCCTCCTCGATTTGAACTGCCTCGCCAGGACCCGCGAGCCAGGATTTCACCAAAGCAGTTTCGAGTGCCAACTCTCTGTCCAGCTTTTTGACCGCCCAACGGCGACCTAGGTCAACCAAGGGTCGAGCTTGGGTACCAGTCACTGGGGAGACCTCGTATCGGATGTACTGGTGATCCGAGTACGTTTCAGTTTCCGCCAGCACCTTCCACCCTGAGATCTGCTGCATCAGGTCGGGGCTAGCGAAAGTAAGGTCAACTATCGAAGCCCCATTGTGCCGCACGCAGGTTGGCTCAGTACCTCGGTTGACCACCGATAGCCCAGCAGCCATCATCCACTCGACGACGTCCCGGCCGAACGGGTTTGTCACCGCGGAACCCCAAGCTGGATGCTTAGAGTTGAAGTCCCCAGCAAATAGTACCTGACGGACGCGCCGACGCCGGACTACGTTCTCCAGCTCCGCAAGGAACACCCCGAACTCAGAGCGTGGTCTGTTCCCGGAGAAATAAATGGAGATGACCATTATCTCTCCGAAAACAGCTGCCACGTAACCCCTGCCCCGAGTTATATCACGAGGCTGGAGCCATTGGTCCGTCGAACTCTGGACGATAATGGCCGCCAGGCCGTCTAGGTCCGCGATCCACTTTTCTCCATTTGGGATGAAATAGGGCTCCGCTACCACCGCCACATGTATCCCCCACTGCGCCATGCTCTGGGTCAGGAGATCCTGAGCTACGGCACAGTGGTTGATATTAGCCTGGAGGAACCGGGTGGCCATTTAAGACCCGGGGATTTCCTCGGTCTCCATGACCACCGCAGCTGTGACGGTGGTAAGTGGGGCGGGTGCCCTTGGCCCCACACCCAACCCAATGTCTCGTTTTTTAAGGCAGGCTCTACTGCCCAGACTGTGCCCAGTCGGCTTGCCCGCCGCCTGACACAGCGGGCAGCAAGGGTCTACCCTGCAGTCGCGTCCAACGTGACCCTGCCCGCCGCAGCGATAGCAGAGGTCCCCGCGGTCCACCTCAGATTGGCAACGGGCGCGGACGTGCCCGGGCTCCAGGCAACGGAAGCAGCGAAGCTCCCGCTGCGGGAGTACCTCCACCCGGGCATTCGTCCAGCCAACCAGGACGCGTCCGCGGAGGGCCAGTTTTTTAGCCACCCCAACCGGGCAGCGCACCCATACGGTGCTCGAACCTCGGAATGGCTCCGAGATTTACCCGACGCATATTTCGGCAGCTTGGCACTCACCAGCCCTGGCCAACACCTCGAGTATTTCTTCCCGAGTTGCAGATTCGTCAAGGTCCGTAAGCCGTATTTCCGCGGATTTTACGGGCCTTGACACCCGCACTACATCAGGAGGAAGGACTTCCCTTAGTTTAGCTGCCAGAGCATCTGCTTTGGCGCCAGAATCTATACCGGGAAGCTCCAAGATTCGAGCACCCGTCACTGCGGATTTGACCCGCACTGACTCAATCCCGAGGCCAGGCAGATCAATTTTCTGTCTGGCCTCCCGCATGACTCTCAGGTAGGACAGTCCGCCCTGCTCCGCATTTGGCTCCAAAGTGAGCACCACTGCCGCGCTTTTTGGCGTGCGCAGCTTCCTCGCTTTCTTTTTGGGCTTCTGCTGTGCCTGCTGCGGATGACGCGGTCTCGCGTCCGTGGCAACCAAAGCCTTACCACGCTTCTGCACGACCATCCAGCTATCGGGAGCTTTGGGCCGTTCATCTGGAGCCGAGTGCGGGGCCGACGAAGGGCCAGCTGCCGGCTGGGCCGGTAGAGGCCGCGACGTCGCGGGAGCAGGCTGCAACCGTGCGGTCTCGGCAAAAGTGGCAGCGCGGGGTGCCGGTGTCCTTTTGCCCTTACCTTTGCCCTTTCCCCTAGCCAGGCTCGTGTTTAGAGTCAGGGCGGGGGCAGGAGTAGGGCTCGAGTCGGAGACATCCACGGCCTCAGCGGACCTCCTGTCTGCAGCAAGAGGGGGCCGCGTGCGCTTGGCAGGTAGAAGGCGTTCCTCTAGCGCCTCAAATCTCGCCGACATCATAGTACCAACTTGGACCATGATGCCGCGGATCATCTCATCAGTAGGATGACCTCCTTGCACCGACCTGCGAATGTCCTCCACCTCTTTTCGAAGGTTCGCCATCTCAGTGCGGAGATCGCGGTTTTGCGCGCGCTCCAGCTCGAGGCTCTGTTGTAGCCGCACATTTTTAGCCTGCAGCAGCCTTACCTCGTCGCTGGTCCTGCGTGCAAAAAGTTCCTCTACTGCCCTCCCTATTTTCTCCGCAGCCCCTTTTAGGGCCTTGGTGTGGGTCCCCTTGATGCTCCCTGCCTTATTGGCCACATTGAAGACCTCGGCAAGGTCAGCCTGCACCGCAGTTTTGAGCTGCTCAGCGCTCATTACTATTTCAGAGCCAGGGCGACGAAGTGAGCTTTCCTCCAGATATCTTTCTGACCTCTGGAGGGCACTCTCACCGGCGTCCCTGCGGTAGCTCAATGTCTGTGAGCGCGTTCGTCCCAGACTCCTTGTGGCAGAGCAAGAGCGCCCGGTCGAATCTTCGCCAGAGTCTTTAGGTTCGGCTCTGGTATTGCCACGCGGGCGCCCGCGGCCTCTCTTGGAGGAGCCTGAGAGCGCCACAGCCTCCACCTCGTTCCCTTCCGAGTCAGAAGGACCGGAAAAGTCAAACAAAGGACGCTTCCGAGGAAGTGACGGAGCGCGCGCGACGTGCGCTACAGCCCCTTCCTTAGTGGCGGAGGCTATGCTTGACTCAACGCCACTTCGTCCTCTTGAAGGTCTCCTTGACCTCTCTTTATTGCTTAGTTGGCCACCAGGGCCAGCCGCGCCTACCTCCTCCGTGTTGCCGGATCCGCACCTGCTCCTCGGGGAGATCCGTATCGACGAATACGGGTCCTCGTCTGGAGCGACCACCGCTGAAACTGCACTGTTGGTCCCGCTAGGGGTCCTGACAGCCGTCTCCGCCTCATCTCCTTCACCAGGTTGGCCACTAGGGCCAATCTGGTTTACCTCCTTCAGGTTTTTATTTTTGTTTTTTAATGGTTCCATAGTTGTTCCCACGAGTATAAACAGTATTATATTAGAACCCTCAAACTCCCGGGGGTTCGGGCTTCCCCCGGGGTGGCCGCTAGTGACAGGTGTACCCTCCTGCCGCTCTAACGAGCACTCAGACGCCGCGCAAGGCCCCGAAGGACGCCCCAACGTCTGGGATTAGGGATTTTTATAGAGGTTGTCTCCTCGCGGTCCGGCCAATTAAGGCAAGACCCTCGGTTCTGGAGAAGCCGCGAGACGTGACCACGACACTTCCTACCAGAATTACGAGTTGCGGACGGGGGCGTGAAAAACGAGTGTTCTCCACGCCTGCCCGACGGCAGTGCGAGTGCACGCCGGGCCCATCCCGACTCGTCCGAAGAACTCTCTCTGATGAACAGAGAGAGCTCAGAGAGTCATGTCCACGAAGAGTTGCGTCCTCCGGAACATCTTCCACCTCTCTTGTCAGATTATTTGCCACCGGGCGATCACACTAAACGGGAAGCGAAAAGAATGATCGTCCGGTGCCCAGGGTGCACCGCGTGGAGGTTCTCTGACCAGCACCCCATTATTCTGCATCCTGCTCTGCGGCGGACGTCGTCGTGATCGTCAACGAAGGCGGCGGCGGCGTCTTAATGTGAAGCATAAAATAATTCAGGCGCAGGTAGCGGCGGTTTTTGCGGGTCCTCTCACTCAATTTGGGTTGAGCCGCCGCCGCCGGCCGCCTCTTGCCGCGGTTGTTGTTTTGTTCTGCATGCGCGAGCCGCGCGCGTGACCAGAACCTACTGAAGGTTTTTACAGAAGGCTGTTAATTAGACAACGATAAATCTTTACTATTTTGCCTCACGTTATTTGTCACAAAACTATTGTAGGGGAGCTGGCTATCTGACTCTGCTCCTAGCTTGAGCGATCCCCGCTAACTAATTACCAAACGATTTTAAAACAACTGTTCAAATTTTATATTTACAGAAAATATTTTACAAAATTATTTTAAAGTACATAGGTATCAAAACGACTCGACTGCTTGGAAAATAATAATTGAATAATGAAAACATCGGCATACGTCGAAGCGAAGACTTTTCAATCTCAAGTTTGGAATTTCGTGTGACACTTTTCAGATTGCTATGGAATGGCTAGTCTTCTCCTGGCACAACCTCATTGCTGACGATGCGCCATATTACCCCCCGCTAAGTGAAGCGTACTGTACGACGCTGAGGTCGGCCGTATCGCGAAACGCTGGGCTCCTTCGGTTCTATGGCGATCTTGCCGTTGACAGTGGTGCTGGTGCAGTCGGTGTGCTCGTCTTCTTCATCGCAGCTCAGGAACGCTGGCTTCAGTCGGTCCAGAGATACCGTGCTCGTTCTGTTCGCAAACTTGATCTTGAAGTACTTGTCGTGTCTCTCTACAACTTCGTAGGGTCCTTCATAAGGTGGTGTAAGCGGTTTTCGGGTTGCGTCAATCCTTAAGAAAACGTGCGAGCATGTTTGTAAATCTTTATGCACGAATATTTTTCGCTGCGCGTTGGAGCTTTTCTGCTGTTCATGCCTTATTGCTTCCATCGCTTCAGTTAGCTGCCGGACGTACTCAGTGTCGCTGTCTTGTTTCTTTATCTCGGATGGTAAAACATATCGGCAGGTACTCGCAGTGTTGTTCCATACGTGTAGAGTGCTGGACTGATGTTTGTTTGTTTTTGCAGCGCGACTCTCAAACCAAGCAAGACTGTTGGTAGTTCATCAAACCATCTTGTTGTGCAACCTCGTGCCATTAAAGCAGCTTTGAGCGTTCGGTGCCATCTCTCTACCTGTCCGTTTGCCTCAGGGTGGTAGGCTGTTGTTCGTATCTTTGTTACTCCCAGCTTCTTCATAAGTTCCCGGAACAACGCTGACTCGAATTGGCGGCCTTGGTCAGTTGTAATTCTCAGAGGGCAGCCAAATCTTGATATCCAACCTCCATATAACGCGTTTGCAACCGTTTCCGCGGTTATATCTCGAACGGGTGTTGCCTCGGGCCATTTTGTCTGTCTGTCTATGATAGTGACGAGGTATCTGTAGTCGTTGGATGGCAGTAGCGGTCCCACAATGTCGCAGTGGATGTGTTCGAACCTTCTTGACTCTGGAAACTCTCCTAACTTGGTTACTGTGTGTCGGCTTACTTTTGCTCGTTGGCACGGTATGCAGCTTTTTGTCCAGTGTGAAACGTCCTTATTCATTCCGGGCCAAAAGTATTTTGTTGCCATCTGTTTTCGTGTGTTGCGTATACCAGGGTGGCTAAGTCCGTGAAGCGCGTTGAATGCTACTTCGCGAAAAGCTTTTGGTAGGTATGGCCTCGCAGTCTCTGTGGAGGTTTCGCATACGATAGGCTTTTCTTGTCCAGGGAAGAAAATTTTCTTAAGCTTTATGTTTTCTTGATTGTAGAGCTCCTTTAACTCGGTATCTTTTTCTTGTTTTTCGGAAAGATCTTTGCAGTCGATCACGCTCGGGCATTCAATTTCGTTTATTCTTGATAATGCATCGGCCACACAGTTGTCTTTGCCCTCTACGTATTTGATTTTGTTGCAGAACTCGCTTATGAACTGTAGCTGTCTGTCTCTTCTCGGTATGTCGGAATTGCTGGGTGGCTTGTTGAGAGCAAACGTCAGTGGCTTGTGGTCTGTGTATACGGTTATGTCTATCCCTTCTATATATCTCCTAAAGTGCTTGATAGCTGTGTATATGGCTAATAATTCGCGATCATACGCTTCTGTGCGTCGCTTAGGGCTTTGGAGTAAAAAGCTATAGGTTTCCACTGTGTTTCTGGTGTTCTCTGCTGCAGGACGGCTCCCATATTTCGGTCCGAAACATCTGTCATGATGGCTAATTCGGCGCCTGGTATCGGATGAGTCAATGTAGCGGCTTCTATGATGCTCTGTCTACACTGTTCAAAAGCTTGATCGGCGGCTTTGTCCCATATGATAGGTGTTTTGTCTTTCTTTTTGGTGTTGTGTAGGAACTTATTAAGCTCCCGTTGCTTGTCTGCCTGTTGTGGTAAGAAGTCTCGGTAGAAGTTGAGCATTCCCAAGAATCTTCGTAGCTCCTCGATGGTAGTGGGTTTCGGGTATTTGGAGATGGCTTCTACTTTCTCGTCTAGCGGCTGTATTCCGTCGCATGATACTTTGTAGCCTAGGAAATTTATAGTTTCTTTTCCAAATTCGCATTTTTGAGTATTGATGCTGAGTCCATACTTGTTCAGTCGCTCGAAAACTTGACGTAGGTGGTCTCTGTGGTCTTCGTCTCCTCTGGAGTAGATCAGAATATCGTCCACGAAGGAATAAGCGAAAGAATCTAGTCCCCTGAGTACTTGGTGCATAAAACGATTGTATGTTTGTGACGCATTTCGTAGTCCAAACGTCATGGCGGTAAATTCGAACAATCCGAACGGCGTTGTGACTGCCGTTTTCGGAATATCGTCTGGAAACATTGGGACCTGGTAGTACGCCTTTCTGATGTCGATCTTCGAGTACCTGGTCTTCCCGTGCAGCTGGAAGGTGAAGTCTTGAATCCTAGGCATCGGGTAACGGTCTGGAATTGTGACGGAGTTGAGTCTTCGGTAGTCTCCACACACGCGAAGCTCGCCATTGCTCTTCTTGACGACGTGTATAGGGCTTGCCCACGGACTATTTGAGGGACGGCATATACCCATCTCTACCATGTTCTCCAAATCCGCTTTGACGGCTTTGTATTTCTCAGGCGGTAGAGGTCGTGGTCGGCAAAATAGAGGTTGTCCGGTTGTTTCTATACGGTGTGTGACGTCATGTTTCGGTGCAGTTTTCAGGCATAGAGGACGCTGGATGTCTGGGAATTCAGCGAGTAAGTCGTGATACGGATGCGCTTTGTTAACGATGTAAATAGAGGGTTCGTCGGTGTTTACAGAATTTGCTTTGACGGATAATTCTGTAACGCTGTCGATCAATCTTCCATGGTGTAAGTCTACCAGTATTTTATGGTGTTTTAGGAAATCTGCTCCCAGTATTGACTTTTTCGTGCCTGCTATTATGAAGTTCCAGGAAAAATTGCGGCGAAGTCCTAAGTTGATACGTAACGTCTTCTCGCCGTAAGTGGGTATGGGCGTGCCGTTTGCGGCGTATAGCTTGAAACTATCTTCTATAGGCGTGCGTTTCTTTTTCAGTGCGAGTACGGATATTTCGGCGCCTGTGTCAACCAGGAAACGTTCACCACTTTGACGGTCAGTGACGCAGAGGCGGTTGTTGACTAATTCAGCACCGACGCCCGCCGTGGACGGCGCTGGTTCTAGTTTTCCGGCTTCTTCTTACTGCAGGGTGATTCGCATCTGAAGGCTTTGTCTCCAAACTTATAGTGGTAGCGGCACAGGTAATCTGGGTCTCCCGGCTGCTTACCACGGCGTCGGTTGTTTGTAGAGTGTGATCGGGATCGGTAACGACGACGGTAAGGTGAGCGACCACGCCAGTTTTGTCTTGATCGCAACTCTTCTATTTCCAGCGTAAGTTTTTCTATCTGTTTCGACAGTAGGCTTATTTCAGTCATTTTTCTTAGTCGGTGGTCACCACTGTTGGGGAGCTGGCTATCTGACTCTGCTCCTAGCTTGAGCGATCCCCGCTAACTAATTACCAAACGATTTTAAAACAACTGTTCAAATTTTATATTTACAGAAAATATTTTACAAAATTATTTTAAAGTACATAGGTATCAAAACGACTCGACTGCTTGGAAAATAATAATTGAATAATGAAAACATCGGCATACGTCGAAGCGAAGACTTTTCAATCTCAAGTTTGGAATTTCGTGTGACACTTTTCAGATTGCTATGGAATGGCTAGTCTTCTCCTGGCACAACCTCATTGCTGACGATGCGCCATACTATATTTAGAAAGATCTACTTTGGAAAACTACTTACATAATATTTATTTGTAAGTCGTCCTTCCGTTTCTACATGGTTAGATGTTACGGGTATATTTAAGGTTTATATGATAGTAAAAATCACTGAAGCCATCCTGTTTAGGGATTTTACTCTTAAACGTACTTATAAGTATTTTAAATTGGCATTCCTCATGGGCAAACACATTAGGTAAGTACCTATTAAATTATAACTTACTCATAATTCAATGTTACTAATAGCCAACTTGAACATTCTAACACTATCTCTAACGGGCACAAGCAACAATAACGAAGCACCGGCATTACAGGAACCAAAACATTCCAACCAGCAATTAAAGTTAATAATCGTAGCGCTAAAACGACAGCTCGATACAAATGACGGCTCTCAATCCTGCCTGCTTAGTGCTTTAAATGCCGCGGCGCGAAATTAATAATAGTAGAAAGCATTTCAAGTAACCGCTTGCTTAGGAAGAGTAACCGACAGACATACTACTCTTTTTTCTGTTTTTCAGCTATAACTTCAACTCTACTCTTGTACCTCCTGTTACATGTACATAAATCTCGCAAACAAATAAACTTAAGAAGTACATATTTTTATCCAAGTAAATAACATTTCTCTCAGCATTCACAAGGTTGTTCGAAAACCAAGAAAGTACTGGGCTTGCGAGTCGCTGAAGATTGGTCGGTATAGCTTATTGTGGGGGAGGCCTATGTCCAGTAGACGTCTTTGGCTGGCATCATGATGATGACGATAATATAAATAAATTCCCTTAAATTTTTCGTAACGGCCACTCCAAAAGCTACTCCTTCTAAGCACTCAAGCCCTAGGTCATAAACTATAGTGATTGCATCTAGACTCCGGGCGTGTGACACAGGTACTCTCGACTCCACTTTTGAAGACGCCGCCCCGAGCCCTGAGCGGCCTATCTTCCTAGCGACTCATCTTGATTTAAACTTTGCTATTGCTTAGCTAATTTAATTTAATAGTAAGATTGCAGAGTGATATATGTTAAGGCAGCTACTCAGAGGCACCTTGGACATGTCTTAGATAATTGTCTTGATAAGACTGCGTTACTTCATTAAACTATGATCTATGCGGTTTATGTTAATAGTCGTTTTAACGAGAGTGTCAACTTCAAAGGTTCGATTCTAATTTGCCAAATTATTCAGTTACCTCATACTTAGATAGTCTTACTAGTTGGTGAGCCAAATTGTATCTATTATCCATATTAAAGGTGATTACAAAACTTGTACTTCATTACGCTTAATACCTGTAAGTAGCCATACACTTACCCAGTCATCAAAGTATGGTAACAAAAATAAAATCAAACAACTATTTAGTAGCATCAGCTACTAGGTACATCCAATACTTGCTACCGAGTTAATAGCTCTATGAAATTTCAGACAATTTTCAAGACGCAAACACTTGTTGTCCTTAATGACGCAAATCTTGGGAATCTTTCTTTTTTTGAAAGGAAACTCGAAGGAGCTGTAGTGCCCGTGTAGTTATTATATCAGATAATGCGCCTGCGCAAACCATGGGAAACTTGGTGTGGATTCTCGCTGGATGCGCGCGTTTAAAATATAATACGCCAAGATTGTGTGCAAAGAGCGGACGGCTACAGGTAAAATTCCATGCATCTCCCGCAATTTCAGAGGGAATTAAATAATACGGGCTGTTGCTGCACTACGTAAACAAGAATTAACAATCTTAATTTAGAAAATCAATACGTTGTTACAAAAGGTACTGAAATCCATGATGAAATTCAATTAGAGCTAAAACTAATAAATTGCAGAGAAGCAGCTGATGCTTTCAAATGTCTTGCAACACGCGCAGCCTATGTGCTAATACTTGCACCTATCAATAAAACGTTCTCTCAATCAAGCTCTGCAGAGCATAACTCAAGTCACCAATAACTATTTATATTTACTTACCAAGCATTACAAGCGGTGTATGAAGGATAATAAATAACACGGTAACATCTTTAATGGATACTGACCATCACGCTTATGAAGAAACCGAAGCCGACGAGGCTTGTGAAAATATTTTCAGCTTTTATTCGACTTGAAAATTGTTTTTCAAGTCGAATAAAAGCTGACATTTCCCATCAAACCCGTTTATCTCTCTACAGCAATCGTTAAACTCTCAGAGAAAATTGCTCTACCTAAAACTCGGTGTGGTGACTAAAGTGTTCACGAGCGGGAGAGCAGGGAGTGTAGCAGGCGGGTGGGGCGGGGAGGGAAAGGCGTAGGTCACCGAGGCCGTGAGAACGCGCGCACGCCAGAGGTTCCCAGGCACGCGCCGCCCGCGCCGAGCCCGCGCGCCCGGCCCGACCACGCGACTGTACCGCCCCGTGGACACTGCGGACGTCTATTTGTTTTGGTAGTAGAAATAGAGCAAAGATGCTCTTTGAATGGAAACAAACATGGAAGTTTGTAAATACGACAATATAAAAGAAGCTAGTCTAGGTTTAGAAAAGGGAATACTTACATATCAGATTACATGAAACATGACAACATAAGCTCTTTACTTTTTGGATGTCAAATAAGTAGGTCAAACTGATAAGCATTGAACTTTTATAGGCTTATAAATTATATATAAAATACCATTGAGATTGCTAGCAATATCTGTCATTTCTTGTGAATTATGCACGAGAGTTGAAAAACCTCGGGGTTAAAAAATTCGGGAAACTTATAGCAGTCAAGAATGTTTTCTGAAACTTACAGGAAGTCTGTGAAAACTTTAACAATTTTCAATCTAAAACGATTTAACTATAGGATGTGTCGAACTTCCAGAGCCTGTACAGATTGCAGCGTCGGCAGCGAGAGGTCGCCGCGGTCGTGCGCTCCTCAGGTGCCGCTCGCGCCTCACCCGCCGCCTCCTTCGCCGCCGCCGCGCCGCCGCCGCCGACGCCTGGCTATGGCCCCGCCACACTACATTTATGGTAGGTTCAGCATCTTCCTTGTTCTGTGGTAGGTTCCGTTTAAGCACAACCCCAAGGATATACCTACATACATATATACGTGATAACATGTGGAGGTTATGAAAGTTTTAAACCATGATTTAAAGGGGCAACGTAATAAAGGTAAAGCATGCAAATCAGCGCTCTCCTTTCATATCGCATCATTATAAAGATTTTAAAAGAGCGTGTGTTTAAATTGGTATAGATAACATCAAATAATCTTGAGAGTTAGTATGACCGTAGTTTCAAGATAGTTTCATACTAGTTTCATACGTAAATAAATTATTTTAGAGCTTAGATGGTCCATTTTTTTTTGTATTTTAAGTTATAGGTATACCTCTTTTTTATAACATTAAAATATAAGTAATTTAATAATGGTTACGTGCTAATGAGGAATACCATTAGTGTAACGATGGTGGTCGTTATATATTTTGGTACACTTCCTACTTTACAAGCTTTTCAATTAACCATCAAGGTGAGAAGACTCATTCATCAAATTATTCACATAACTCTTTTACTAAAAATGTAATTATGATTTGTTAGAATTTCATAGTCATCATACGGCACACGTATGATCTTTATTTAATTCTTTACATTACACCGATTTCGGGTTACCAATTCAAGTTAACTGTTGCATGCGAATGCGATCACGAAGATGTAAACGAAGATTCCTTCGTTGAGTTACAGAGACAGTTCTGTCCTGGCTTGCATTAATGCATACTGGCAGGCCCAAGCCGAGCCCCGAGCCCCGAGCAGGCAGGAGTCACAAATAAAGCAAAACCTTCCGTCGAAGGGAACGTCATTTCTAATTTATGCGCGGTCGTGCGCAGTCTCGCCTACCGCATCACACTCGTGATGACCTGAATGGCTGGCGAATTAGACCCTGCCGTGTTTCTATACATCAGCAACCACTTTAATGAGAGCTCCAAGTATACCTTATATTACAGGAACTCATGCTAAAGTGAGTAAGGTAAAAAGAGGTTGAGAAGATCCTTGTAAAGTGGTGGTGAAGCAATAAAATCAAGCATATGGATGGAAGGACTCGGTATCGTTCCACTCAGTAAATAAAGCCTGTTTGTGTGTATATCCTACGTAGCTTTACTCAAAAAATTAAAAGATGTCATCTATCTACAATGTGGTGCGATGATCGATGAAACAGATCGATCTGTGTTAGCACGCGACGCTCTCGCGCCACACAGCTGTCATTTTGCGGTTATTGATGCAATTAACTCTTGCATGCTTGCATTCATTCAGTGGAAAAAAAACTTAAATTTAACACCGTAATTTGATACCAAAGAAGTCACGACTTAACCGCTGAGAAATCTGATATAAAAAATCGATTCAGTGGATCGATACTTTAGAGGAAAGCAAGCTACAGAGTGTTGCTGAAAACGGCCACTTTTGGCAACAATCTGTAGCTTTTTAGCTATACAACAGTTCCCTAAAAATACTAGGCGACATTATCATATTGTTATTAGTTATTGTTGGGGAATATTGTTTTACATTTTTGATATTTGCTTTAAGTTTAGAAGATTTTTTTTTCGCAGGTAGCGCTACTTTAGTTAGCTGCGCTAGGCCTCATAATGTATTATTTGTTCATATGCACAAAGCACTGGCCTAACCTCGCAACTCGCAATACATTACGCCTGTAATTCCGGTAGCCCACCGCCTGATGGAAGAAGACGAGGGTGAATTGAAATTGTCTGCGCCCGCGCCGCTATTACTGCTTGATTACCAACCGCGCGGCTTGATTGCGCCCGTAATACCTTCATCATCGCTACTAATAAAACAATCATAGGATCTGTCTGTACTGTAGTCTGTGCGTATGAATTTTGCAGAATAATTGTGAACATTGTGAATCATTCGGTTTGAAAGGAAGTAATTTTACTTGATATTAGTAGGTAGTTTTTGTTAACCGATTTTTTTTCTTGTGGATACCTTTAACATCCCATCAACTTTTGAGACCGCAGGGGCCAGAGACTATCAATCATCTGATATACATAAGATAATACATACTATGCATAAGTACAAAGAGTAACTCTGTAAATTAAAGAAAGAACCAGGCGTAGTTAGCAAGTCAAGCAAGCGGCCCCGCAAATTCTCCACCAACGTGTAATGACGATATTATCCTCATTATTTTTAGTGACTCATATCTCCACTCGACATAAAATACAGAAGCTGATTTATTTAGAATGCTTTTTTAGCAGAGTTCTCTATAAATATTGTGCTTACGACTCCGTACGAGGGTTTTGTGCGGACGAATGAATTTATGGCGTCATTAATAACAACGCATTAACTTTGCAGAATAAAATCCACGGGACATCGTAACGTTGCGCCCGCAAATTAAGTTGTAAAGGTGGTTTAGAGACGATGCTTTCAAGAAAAATAATGTTTTACTGCAATCTAAAAATTATTTAATACGAGCAGAGCAAGTACCTTTTGATTGCTGATGTCATTGACATTAATTGATTTATTAAGTAGCTGCTCTTTTTCATCAGTGTTTAAATAGATCCAAACTTATAGATTGAAAACTAGGTAGGTACTAAGTTATTTTTTTTTGTATTTAGTTTTTTTATAATTATACCAAAACTACTTTTATAAAAAACAAGACGCAAAAAAAACAACTCTCATGTGTTTCTTAAAGAAGAGTCGTACATAGCTCGGCACATAACGCAGGATTATTTTATTACTATAATATTTTTTCTTATATAATATTCGAAGTTAGTACATACATTCTCGATTATTATGATATTCTAAGTAATCAAGAAGCGAGGAAAAGTCCTAAGTCCTACCCTACAAGCAGCCAAATACTAGCGTTGCTGTGATATGCTTGAAGCTTCAAATAAACACGTGGCGAGAACATGACGGCCGGCCTCGTCAGCCGAGTGCCAAGTAGGTAGAGTAGTGGTCGGCCGGGAGGTTGCATCCGCTATGCTTCTCATCATGTCTGTCTGATAGTGAATGTAGATTAGATAGATATGTAAGTACTTACAGTATGTATTGCAGGTGCTATAAGGCGTATCATTATTAATAGTTTGTTAAAATCAACACTGGTTTGATAATATCATGTTTTAACGCATATAATTTTATGTAACTAGATGTACAGGTTTTTTCTGAAAGGCGAATAATAAATAAAGAATCTAACGACTTTCCCTAAGAAACATATGGATCGAAATCTGAAAAAAAAAAAGCTGTTTCATACATTTTGAAAATATCAATGTACGGTACATTCTTTAGACTATTAATTGTTCGAAGGGTACATTATTAGATGCAATAAAACTGAAAAAAGTTGTTAGGTATGGTAAACTAAACCAATTTCATAATATTTACTGCCTTGCGAGAAACATTATTTTTTAGGAGTTTGTAGTTTCGACTTGATTTTTTCACCATATTTTTTACCTATATGTTTTCTAAACCTAGTTACAAATAACAACTTGAAGGATCAAACCGTGAGATATGATATAGATGCTATGCAATCCAATTTAATCTTAAAACTTAGATGCAGAGCGTTTAATAGATCTGCACTTAAAACCGTTGGAAGGAACGCTTACGCCGTAAACATTGATGATCGCAGACAGTTAGGGTTAACACAGACAAGAAGGAAACCCGTCAAGAATTTCAAAAATTGGTTGGATTTTTAAAATTTAGACACTGGGTGGATTTAATGTATCTTTCTAGTAACAATTATGCGTCAAATGACGACAAGAGTGGTACTACTGACGAAGTAACTTTATCTTTACTGTAGTCTTCCAGTTTCCTTAAGATAAATACCTACTTGATAATAATTTGACTGCGCAAGAAAAACAAGTAAAAACAATCTATGTCTATGCTTCTGCTTCGGTTTAATTAATTTCGTATTTCTGAAAGTACTCTTGTAAGTGCAGCTCGCTAAAATTCGCGATCCTCACATGAAATGACTGTTGTTTCATTTAGTGAATGTGTTTTTTAATTTATTATTTTAAGACTGTATTTTTGTTGGTTTAGTTAACTTTATAATTAGATTGCTACAAAGTCTTCTTAGTGCTTTGTGCGCAACAACCTTTAACAGGGATACCGCACGAAGTGAAAGGGATCGTGCGTGGACGCACACAGCCAAGGACAGACGGAATAACGGCAGCGACGAGCCGCGGTAATTTTCATTTATTGCAATTCCATCGTGCGTCTTCTCTTGTCTACTGAAATTTTTTTTTACCTCACCCAATGCTGGGTAAACTGAGACTTTTTTTAACGAATCGCCAACATATTACTGTGTACGGTCCTGTTACTCTCCCTCAGCGTTTTCCAACCATTCGATATCATTTGACTATTTATCCGGGGGTTTTTTAGCATGTCTTTATTCCACCGTACGTTGTCTCTCGTGCCCTGGCTAAGTGGCTAGTACTCTTGTCCTAACTATTTCTTAAGGGTAGGAAAATAATTAATCATTTTATTGTTCACGTTAAGCTTCAGCGATCTATCAATATACCTATATATAAAACTCTTCTGTTACTGACTGACTGACAGACTGACTGACAGACTGACTGACTGACAGACAATGCAGAGCCTAAACTACTGGGTGTAGCGGGCTGAAATTTTGCATGTAGGTTCCTTAGTAAGTGAGCACTAAGAAGGGATTTCCCGAAATTCCCACGGGACCGGGAAAAAACAGGAATTTTGTGTTTATGAGAAATCTGCGCGGGAAAACCCGCGGGGCAGCCTCTAGTAAGTGTATAAAAAAGGGCATCATCAAAATGTTTATCAGTAATTTTATAAGTTCTTCGGATTTTGTAGACATTACCTTACAAAGAACAGCCTTCAGGCTCTCTCGCGTTCCATAAAAAAACGAGTAAATACGGCCAGAGGGAGCCAGTTATTCTATAATTCCGCGGAGCCTCGGATAATCACCGTAATAACACGAGGTGCAGGCCCCATAAGTCACAGAGGCTTCGATTACGAAAAATATTGCTTCCAAGCACCATATAGCACAAAAGAAAAATCGATCAAGAAACATTTCAACTGGCCATTACGTTTAACTGTTATCGTTATGTGCCCTTTACGAGTAGGTCGGAGTCTTAACAATCTACAGGATCGACGCCTTTCTTATTTATCCTTCTTGAAGGCTGCACCATTTACTTTACACTACACATAATATCTATCTTCATAAATATAAGGAGTGTTGATGACTTGACCCAGAGATCGCTTAGTAGTGTACGAGTGATTGATAAATTGTCAAAATGTGAGTAAACAGCACGATGCGGCCTGAAATGAGGTATAACTAGAATTAAAAAGGAATGCTACGTTGGCAAGTGATATGATATGATTAAAGCACTGGAAAATGAAATCTTTGTAAGGCTAGGTGGGACGAGGCCAACCTTAGGGACATACAAAAAACAAATGGTTTATATTCTAAGCGACAGTGTGATGTGTCTAGAATCGGCAATCAGTATACACGATTCGTATCGTTACGATAGAGGCAAACGAATTATATGGGGATTTATGCCTTGCCCTGTTAGAAAATGCGTTAGCCAATAACCACACACAAGAGTGTTAAGTAGGTGATGACATGGACCAAAAATATTGATCTATGGTAATGATAAAATAACTTCGCAATTCTACGCATACTTTATACTGATTGGATTATACCTAATTTAAAGAACTCGATATCCTGCCCGAGAAGTCAAAAAAGTAAAAGAAAAGAGGCGCACGCTTATTTTGCATTAAAAACTGTTGGAATACAAAATCGGCCTCGGAGGCCCTTTTTAATGGCATACATGATATGGAAGGGCATACACAAAGGATAACTGAATCAACTTTCCGCGCTTATTGGCTGACCGTCACGTTTCTCCCACAGTGCTAGTCACGAACTTATACTTCACTTAATTAACGTAAATAAGACAGTTTCACGAACGAAAAAAAGCACAGCCTTCATAAAAACCGGTCTGGGATTTATCCTCTCCACCGTTAGCCCACACTTTGAGCCACCTTTTATTTTTAATGAGTATTTTTTTATATCTTATCGCTAATAAACCTAATTAGGCCTCGGCTGTTGGTTCGATATTGGATTCGTTTTGTTTATGAGTTGTTTAACCCATTGGTCATTAATCATTAGGATTGTCTGCTGAAGCGAGGTTATTGTTAAGCGCCTTAATTCTTATTGCCCAGAGACAATTTATTGCATTGCAATATTACTTACACGTGTTGAGCATAGAGCAATAAGCCGTGTGACTATTGCTATTAGTAACATCGAAAGAGGAACATAGAATAAAATAATTTTACTAACGTCTTGTCTCAGTATACTAAACAATAGCAAATAAATTAGAAATCAGTTGAAATTACATTCACCTAAGTTCACTATTTCACCTGGATACTTACTGAATTACATTTAATATTACCGTAGCAAATCCGGTGTATCACTCTAGACACCTTCCGACCTTGCCTTGCCTACCATTTAATATGCAAGTCACCGTACGTACACCGTGCATAAACTCCTCACTCCACCAACCGTGAAGCAGCGACATGACAGCGACGAAAGACCAAGGCATTGTGCAACAAAAAAAACATTTCTTTGCCTTTTTGCAAGTTGTCATGCTCAGTAGGGTTCCTGCCATATACCATTGCTCTTGCTCAGGCGTCATGTCAGCGGCTCAGACATGCGCGGTAAAAATAATATTACTTATGAGTGTTGCGATGTGCATACAGCATGTATTAGCATGGAACATGTTGGAAGCCCTTTTTGTTTGGTTGTAGTAGATTCTTGTTTTAAGCTACTCCTCTTCTTCTTCAGCATCTGTAGACAATTGTCTTGATAATGTTGCCACCCAATTTGATTTATTTTACATAATTAACTGTTACTAAAGGCTCTTGAAATATATAAGTATCTAAAAATTCTTTGCATAAAGTTTTAAGATCTGTAATAATATATATAGGTACATACTAATAAAGTACTTATAGGTGAATGTAATTTTAACTGATTTCTAATAACACGGCTGATGTCTGGCAAAGAGAGCATTTTTGCTTTTGCACTTTGCAAGTTAAAATGCTTATAAGTATTATGTAAAATACTCAGTTTCAACAACACCATGTCGTTTTATCAAGCTGATCGCAAAATAATGACTCTATCCAGCCTAATATATGATACATACAGCATTATTTTAATGCGAATCATCAATTAAATGCAATGTGATAAGAATAAAGACATTTGGCCCATGGCTGCGTGCATCAATCAATAATATCGCTGAACAAGGTGGTTTGCAAATTGCACAATAATTAACTATTTTAACTTTTAGAAAATGTAGTTGGAACAACAGTGCTACTTTTTCAGCTTCCTGCGATTCAAACATAAATTAATATAAATTAAGTACCAAATCCAATTTATTAAAAACGAAATCTTATCAAAAACAAATCGACTGGATTTAAACTACAACTACCTACCTATACCTATAGCACAAATATCTTTTGTGATCAAATGTGCTTTTGTGGAATATGGGTAAGTATTTAGATAAGATGATTTTTGAAATTCTGGATTGCTGAATATGGCTATTTAAAAAAATTTATTTTATTTCCATAATGAATTATTTCCTATACGACTTTATTTTCTAGCGTGCAGCAGCGCGCATCAATCAGCCGGCGGTCGCGCGGGTCGCGGGGCAACGGCAAAGCTTGGCTGCGCGGACGGGCGGGCGGCGGCGGACGCTGCATGCAAACGCTGGTATTGTCTCCGAGTGCAGCAGGACCGGTCGCCGCACCTGCCGCGGGCACACGCCAAATGTGCTAGCCGCACACTGGAAATAGACCTCTTAAAAAAATATAAGTAGGCATTTAAGTTTATAAAATTTACTAAAACATTAAAAACATTTTCCGGGTAGGTACAGTCACTTAGCTCTCAATTACAGCACTGCTATTCTTTAATCGTCTCATAATATATTTTTTAGAGTATTATCTTATTCTTACTTAAAATGAGGGGGTTAAAAGCATTCCAGCCCAGCATAGAAACAGTGTTTCTAGACAATCATGTTCTGTGACTATTTGTGCTCTATTGAATACGAGGCTTTAATTTCGTGTCGAGCGACATGAGCCGCGAAACAAATGTCTCCCCGTGAAAACGCGACTCATGAAACATTTAGTATATACAATACAATTATAAATGTATGCATGCATAAATAATGTAATTGTAAATTAATATCTTAACGTATTATCACACACAAAAATAATGTTATATTGATCTTTTAGTTTCAGTAAAAATCTGTTAAAAAAAATACATTTTGAAAATATTCTGTAACATTGACGTGACCTGAAAGTGCCCTTCTTACTTTATAGGAGTAACGAGTACACTCGTGTCTCGTGACATTTATGATATGAGACTATTTACTGTTCACGTTCAGTAAGCGTCGCCCTTTACGTCCTCGCCGCTTGCAGATAAGTCGCGCGTGCATTTTATTTATTTTAACATTTTTTAAAGCGGCTCGTGGGCGTTTATTTCTTATTCTCGGAGCCCGGTAAGTCACGATGTAGCCGCCACCTTGAGGGCTAAACAGCACCTACGCGACCGACCTATGCGAGTAATATTAACTGGACAAGTTTTTAATTTAACTTCTACTTCTTTTACGACTTGCGCTTTAGCATTGCTCGTTACCAAGTTGTTTTTTTTTAAGAACCCGAAAATAATTATATGAATAACGAGCTTTCCCGGCTTACTTCGTTACGCCATAGAATATAAGATACTACAAAAGATTTGACAGAATGGCCGAATAAAAAACAAACAACAACAACAAACATTACATTAAAAACTCGTTGTCTTCATCCAACCAGTGTTGAGCTCTCGCGCCGAGCCGTCTCCACTGTAACATCTGCCCTGTTTTATTGGTCTCGGAGGAAGTGCACTGCTACACCGTAATACAGTTTTTACTAGTACGGGAGTAGGCACGATCTCTTAGCTATATTGCTTATAATACTGGTCATAGATAACAGTATACTAGTTAAGTATATCTTTCAATAGTTTTTTAAGTATAGTTAAGTGAATTGTTAAACTTTTTTTTCTTTTCTTGAAATAAAAACATAAAACAAACAATATTGAACCTTGGGTTATATTATTTGAGTTTAGGTAAGGATCCCTAATATTTTTTGAAAATCTCATATAGCCTATGACACTCGGGGTTAATGTAGCTTCCTACCTGTGAAAGAATTTTTCAAATCGGTTCAGTATTTCCGGAGCCTATTCGTTACATACAAACAAACAAACAAATCTTTCCTCTTTATAATATTGGTATAGAAGATAAGATGGAATGTACAATGTCATCTGAATGTAAGTACTCCTGTGATACCTATCTAGTTCTTTTAGTAATTGAAATTTTTTGGTTTTCACCTGAACCAGAAGACGCTCGATGGAAAGACAATGCTCGATGGATAAGATATTCATTTAAGTGTATCATCATTCATCATAATATCATTCAATTAAATTAAATGCATAGGTAACACTTTTGTTATCTATTGTACAGAGTGCTAGGAGCAGATGTTTGCCGAGGTTGGTTCTCTTCTCTATTTATAACCTCTCATATTATAAGTGATTTTAGGATCCTTACATCTATAAAGTATTTTTACCTCAGTTTTCAATATTTCGTGCAGAAATTAAGTTTATAGAGCGTCGAACGCAAATTTAAAACTTCTTCTGTAGAAAATCTTTTTGCCGATGAAGAAACCTACTTGTTATGTAAAATAGGCCTTAGTACATGTTGTGTGAATTTTAATTGAGGCTGCCCTCCCGCAGCCTGTTTACACATTAACAACTTTTCCTTTAACGTGTCGGACAGGAATTTCACTCGAGAGCTACAATTATTTACCTACTGGCCAGTAATAAGTAATTGTTTTTTTTTTAAGGGCGGCCTACTTAAATGGTCGCGCTGAAGTTCAGTGGCGGTCTAGGACGGCGTAACAGTTCTGGTTTTTCTGTATTGCAAAATAGCTCTTGTGTTTGGTTATACAGTCTAGAGCGCACGAAATCATAGGCCATTGACAAATCTTTTTTATCTTAAAATAAATATTGCACATTTATCTTAGCCGCAAATATAGAAAATCGGTATACAACAATCTGTAGGTAAAATTAAAAGTACAAGGAAATAATTACACTATTATTTACGCACGAGATAATTCATGCGAATGACGTCAAACGGTGAGGATTTTATTAATTCGCAGCAGTATGTAGGGTAATAATGCAGCCACAAATCAAGGCCCGCTCCTAGTTGGCTGCGTTATATTATCCACATTTTCCTCGTAGTTGCGTAACTTTTGTTTGTGTCGCAGGAACGCTGCACTCTGTAAATTTCCTACCGGATCTTAAGTTGGTTCTAAAGTGCAGCAGAATCTTGCATACTTTCTTTCTTAGCAATCAAATGAGTACAACAGGAATTTCTTAATCATCTAACGAGCTATGATGTTAGTAAATTATGTCTTCTTTTGCATATTAGCCAGAAAATTGTATTGCGAATTCTCGTTAGGTTTTTCGTTTGATAACTTATCCCTTACAATCTTATTTAAAAAATCTTAGGTAATTACGTCAATTTAAAGAAAACAAGAAAGAAAATGTATTTATTTCAACATAAAAACATTTATTTAACAAACAGTAAAAATTTTAAACTGAGCTGATACGTTTATTTAAACAATATATTACAGGCAAAATAAAGAAAATAATAAAAAAGGTAGACTTGACTTGAAGCTTACAGTGAAAAGGTCGTAGTATTTTGTGAGGTAGTTATCTATGTCAATCACAGCAGGCACTGCAGGCATAGTAGCAAGAAGCGGCACTTAGGCTAAGTTGGATACTTAGATTTTCCCCATAACTTCGACAGGAATCGTTTTGAATTACAGAAATCAACAGCCATTTCCAACATGGCTCGTCGCACTACTTGAATCAGCTATTCGATTTTCAATGTAACGAGGGGCATCTAAAACAGTCTTGTTTTATTTTAATCGCAACTCACGCGTATGCAGGCTAAGCAAAAAAATATTGTATTACGAGCTTTCCCGGCTTACTTCGTTACGCCATAGAATAAAAGATACTACAAAAGACTTGGCTCTATAGACTATGTTCTTTTGCCCGCCCAGAATGGCCGAATAAAAAACAAACAACAACAACAAACCACCTGTCAAAATATGTAAACAACGGAAAAAATATTGCACCTTGGGTTACATTATTTGAGTTTAGGTAAGGATCCCTAATTTTTTTGAAAATCTAATATAGCCTATGACACTCGGGGTTAATGTAGCTTCCTACCAGTGAAAGAATTTTTCAAATCGGTTCAGTATTTCCGGAGCCTATTCGTTACAAACAAACAAACAAATAAACAAATCTTTCCTCTTTATAATATTGGTATAGATAAAATGTAGTATGTCTAGGCAAAATAAATTTAATGACTCAATAAGATTTTTGCGCAGGCAATTATAAAATGGTGGGTTAGGTAGGGCCATTACGTTTTTAATAAGAGTACAATATTATGTTTAAAAAGAAAGGAAAAAAAAATCTTTATTGTGCAAAAATCAAGAAACATAAGTAAGTTAACAAAAGGCGACCTTATCGCTTTAAGAACCTGTTTTTATGTATTTCCGTAAACTGTTTTTTCATTATTTTACCTTTGATTTGAAGCCTTGTTCTAAAAAAACATACTTACTGTAAATAGCTAGCCTCAAATATGACTGAAACACACTGAGAGATGCAAACCGAACAGAGTGTGCCGTGGCCGCGGGCCGCGTGGTCGTGACGGGAGCGTCCTCCGGCCCACCGCTGTCGGCAGTCTCGGCACACGCGCCGACCGCACGCGGAACATTAAGGTCATCACTGCCTACTACTTAATGCTCTTATAGGGAAGAATCATTCGATGCACTGTCCATCTGCAAACCTTGGCATGCTTAATGTTCGTGTTTTCTAAGGTATTGTACCTACATTTTCACAACCGGATAGTAGCTCGTCACAAGAGAGAGACTTCGGATTAACATAATCTAAGTATAACGAAAAAAATACTTATTATGTTTTTTGCGGTACGGCACCGCATGCTGTCCTCAATCGTTTAAAATACAGAATTCAAATAAGTTCAGCACTGCTCATTCTTACAACTTACAAGGCTCACACTGATTGTTTGTACTGTACTAACCACTAACAAAGATCAGGTATCTACTAACCTACAACCTACAGGTTTGTACCTAATGTGAATGGCAATATATTTTACCCGAAACGTACTTAAGCCCAAGCGTGAAAAACTTTTAACTGGTTTTTAAGTACGGCCGCAGAGCGCAGTATCGTGACTTTATCGCAGCCGATAACAGCTTATGGTGCCTACGTGGAACAATGTCTGAAATGTTGAAGAGAGGCTGGATCAATAAATATCTGAATACAAAGTAAAAATTGTAGTTACCGAATGAAAAAAAATGTAAATTAATTATTACTTAAAGTCCTTTTAAAAAATAATATTCATAAGAATATTCGAACAATTTTTTTTTTATCATATAGGTAATTAACTGTTTTTAAGGAGGCAAAACATGAATGTTATCGGGTATTTTAAACTAATTAAACATCATTTTGCGGAGAAATTCCGTGAATTGTTGATTGCTATCAAAGTTACGAGCAAGCTGAGCTGGAATGTGCTCGCAGCCAGGTGACGATTGCCTTCTCTTGCAAAATTTTTCAAGCTTTAACATTTTAGTAAGAGCTGTATCTGATTTTATCATTCTTATAGGAAAATTAAATAGCACGTATTCAATATAAAATAAAAGAAAGTATAGATTGCTAAACTCAACAGAGTCTAGTAATTTACAATGAAACATCGTTTTCCACATTATATGAGGTAAAGTGTTCAGGGTCGTCCTGCAGCTCGCAAGCAAATTAAAAACAACAGTCTATTTATTTTGTAAAAGTGTTAGTACGAGTAATAAGAGACAAAAGGCTCAAAATGTAAAATAATAGGTATGTACTTAAAACTATTCAGAAAGAAATACCTGTCTTCAATTTCTTACGACGTGTATGCAGCGAAGTATTAGTTTTTCCAATAATCTTTTCCCGTTCTTTTAAACCTCACCGCGTCGTGCGCACATAAACTGTGCATAATTTAAATGCGTTTGAGGGTAGTCAATCGTTCCAAATAAATATCACTTCACTTTAGAATTTAATTCTTAATTCTTTCTTTAGCAACCTCAAAATTCAATTAATATCATTTACTGACTCAGACAAAAAACTGTAAAGATACCATAACTGCTGTTTCACAAGTACATTTTTGTTTATTTATAGTTTTAAATGGATTATGTGCAATTAAAAGCTTACAAAGTATTCATTCGCTTACATAAAGTGGGTGCTAAATGATTGTGCCAGCGGCTCCCAACATTCTCGTTAGTTTTAATGTGCTCATCAGTGGCTGTAATTAAAATTTAATGAGTATGGGCGAGTTTAATGCCAAAATCGATAGGACATTGTTGCAATCTGATAAAGTTGGCTGATCGAAATAAAACGTTTTTTAATAATCCTGAATGGCTGTTCTTCATTTGTAAGTTTAGTTTACTTTACTCATCAGATAAGTATCGTCAGTTAAAGAAACAGCAATAACATAGTCTACCTTTTTTTTTTTTTTTAGGCGGGGAAACTCCTAACGAGTACCCTGCGACCCCGGGGGGAGTCGCAGGGTTATGTGGGGTTCGCACCCACTAAAACCCCGCCGGTGTCCATCTCGGCTGTTGGCAAAGGGGTCACGGGTGATCTTTCGATCGTTATGTTCAACTCCGCGACCCCCTCCAGCATTGGCTGTTTAGCCTCTTCACGGGGGGGGGGGACAAGTGGTGGTAGTCCCCCCTGAGCGCGGATGGCTCTTTCTACGCTCGACGGCGGAATCGGGACACCGCGTTCCACCGTCCTTCTCGGAGCCGTTATATGACTACACGAGGCCCCCGCCTCGTGCACCCAACGACACCGGGGTCCCCTCTTAGTCGCCTCTTACGACAGGCAGGGGATACCTCAGTCCTATTCTTCGGCCCGGTACTGCAGGGCGTATAACATAGTCTACCTTGCACACGAAGTCCAGTGTTCTAACTGTTTTAGTTGTAATTTAGTCTGTTATAGCCCATTGCTGAATAAAGGACTTCTCTCGCACACCACTCACCACGACAGTTCTGTGCCATTCCGAAAACCGCGAGATTATTTTACAGAAAATTTGGTCCAGCCATTACACAGTAATCGGCAGCAAACAAAAGCAAAAGTGTAACTTCGATATTACCTAGCTTTTTAATTAAAATTTATCTGTATTTTTTTATTAATATGTATAATCTATCTACTTTATATATATATATATATATATGAAACGTGGTTCGTTAGTCTCGCTAAAACTCGAGAATGGCCGGGCCGATTTAGTTGATTTTGGTTTTGAAATGTTCGTAGTAGTCCAGGGAAGGTTAAAAAGGTGAGAAAATTTGGAAAAATTTAGGGGAAGTTAGTACAAGCAACAATTTATTTTTCCCATACAAATTGTAAAGCGCCATAAGAAGTTCGCCGGGACAGCTAGTTTAATATAAAAAAAACTTTGGCTACTGATGCCTGGCTGCACATTGTCGTGGGTAGGGCGCGTTGCTCGATAAAATTCCGGAGCCGCCATTTTATTTTAAGGCTCACATTAACAGAGTCTGTAATTAAGCATCGAAATGTCGCCAAGTGGGCTCCGCTCCTCGCGGAGGCGTCGTCGTAAGTAATAGCCAGTACGAAGCGCGCCTTTGGTAAACACTTAACTTTAAATTAAGATGACGACGGCTCTTTGTAAATCTGAAGACAACTTATCTATTTACTAGAGGCTGCCCCGCGGTTTTTCCCGCGCAGATTTCTCATAAACACAAAATTCCCGTTTTTTCCCGTTCCCGTGGGAATTTCGGGAAATCCCTTCTTAGTGCTCACCTACACTCCCTAAGGAACCTACATGCAAACTTTCAGCCCGCTACGCCCAGTAGTTTCGGCTCTGTGTTGTCTGTCAGTCAGTCAGTCAGTCAGTCAGTCAGTAACGGAAGAGTTTTATATATATTGATAAGACATGTTCTAAGTATTCTCCATGAATCGCTTATTGCTATCTTGATTATAATGTTTTAGATATTGGTATAGTTAACTATAGTGTACGCCCCGCGGCTTCGTCAGCGCGATTTCCCTTGAAACAGCCCAATCCCAATTTTTCGTTCCCGTGGGATTTTTTGGAATAAAAAGTAGGCCTATGTTTAATATTTCGGGCGAAAATGTTTAGGCGTAAGGGGAAGAAGCCTCCTTTCTCAGGCTCTTGAATCTACAGTCTAGATTATCTGTGAACAAAATTTCATTTAAAATTCGTTGAGTAGTTTAGGCATTAAAGCGAGACAGACAGACATACATAGTTACTTTCGCATTTATAAATTATAGTATGAAAATGAATGATAGATGACAATCCCTAGATTGATAACAATATGTGAAAGTGCTTGTAGTTGTCGGTCTATTCCGTAATAAGTTGTGACGCTACAATTTTTTTTTTCAATTTGGAGAGAGTAATGGCTTTGAAAGGATCACAGACATCCTCCACTGCGCTACAAATGATAATACATGGCGCAGGATAAATAATACACAGTCAGTGTTTTGAGTCTACTCGCTCGAATTTGGTCTCGAACAAGTCAGTACAGATTATCCTGGCTCAAGCCACCTTATACTCCGTCGGGAGTATGCTTCACTGTCATGAAGTCAGAACTTGACTGTGTAAATAAAATAGGAGCGGAGGATTAAATTTAATTTTGATACTTTGGAGTACCACTCCGAACACCGACTCGACTGTGAAATGTGTCTCAAATTCCTTCTGAGTTAAATTTACGTCGGATATTGTACTGAAAGTACTTTATTCAATAATTTATGACTTTTGCATGCTATGCTTAAAGATGGAAAAAATTAACTGTTACACGTTATTTGTAAATGTGTAAATCGGTAATAACAATATGATTTACGTAGGTCTTCGGCTCAGTAACGACCTAAAGGAATATACAGTTTTACTTTTTTTTTTGTTAAGTGCAATTAACGCACCTCGGTATAAATTTAACTCACGAGGTGTCTCTGTGAACGTATAAAAACACTGGCTGCAAAATGAAAAAAAAAAAACAAAAATATATTTACGATAACATTTCAACGAAACTAATTTACTCTACATGCATTTATTCCTCTGCTGCACTGCTACGGAGCCTAAACTTGAAATAAAATTCTGATTTTACTATCTTTTAGTAACTGTAATATAAGAGAAGGGACAGATCGTACCACGGCGTGTCACTCGGCACTAAGACAAAAACTCAATTGCTTTAAAATGTAATTGATTAATCAATTAAACTAATTAAATCAATTGGACCGACAGCCTCCGCGACGAGTAATTTTATAAAACCCGCTTGATTGCGAGAACTCGTGAGTAGAATCGATATTGTAGCACGTTCCGAAATAATCTTAGGATTCGATTTAAATAAGAAAAGGAAACATAGGGAGGCATTTGACTTTAAAAAGCTGACAGCTTTAATACTTATATTAAAAAAATAACGCTTTGAAAATAATGCATACGAACTGCATACTTTTGTAAATTTAATACGTCGAGAATTTTAAAGTTAAAAATAAAACTGTATTACGCTTTAAAATTATGATTTATTTCAACAGCAGTCTCCATTGAGATTTCTAGTCTAATACTCATCAGTGTATTTATCAGCGTAAGCACGCTTTGCCTACCCGTTCACGGCCATTCTATTTGGCACTCACATTTTCTCAACCTTACCCTTCTAGACAGTCGAACCACAGATCTTTTAATAATGGCCACAAGTTTAAGCACAGTGGGTGGTGTGACAGACCCAGATCTGTTTTTTTAAAATGTTTTTTGTCTCAAACAGGGTTAGTAGCTGCGGGTTAGACCACCGGCTCTACAATCCTTTGCAGTTGGAATAATAAACCAGAGGAATGTGATATTGTTGAGTTTCCGCAACTTGCGATTGTTTTTGGGACAAAATAAAACATAAGAATCTGCAGCTTCAACTTAAGTCTTTTTATTTTACCGAATTGTTGGTTTGGCTAACAATAAATAATAAAGGCGAATAATAATCGCTATAAAGTAGTTTTCATTCAATAACCAATATTACAGAAATTACACACTGTCCGAAACGGAGGTGCTCCATTAGGTTGCACTCAAATTGAGATTATTAAAAGAGCACAAGAGAGCCCACCCCGACGCTCCAGATTACGGTGATTTCCCTTCATTTATCTTTATTGTATTTAACTAACACGAATTTCAAATTGCTTTATCTTCTTTCTAATGTAAAAACTGATGAGGCATAAATAATTACCAATAAACACTACCTAATACCACCACTAATTTATATTAACGAAGAAGTGTGTCATAAAATCGCGCAAATTACCATGCGCATTTAGAAATAAGCATTCGATTAGTCAACAATGTCTTATGACACGGGTGGCCATTGATTCTTGCAACTTCTAAACGCAAACTAAGACAATTCCTAAAACTGCTTGGGTTTCTCTTATAGGATCCTACGTTGATGTGGTCAATCAAAATTCTAGCCGCACTCAGCTGACCAATTTGTCGCATCACAAAAAATAAATAAATTCAAGACCACCTAGAACTGTTCGAGTTTACTTAAAAAAACTAAATCAATGAGGATAGCACATTAGACGACGTAAATGCGATGGGACACATCAAATGGAGCATTTCAATTTGCAACACAGAGCATGAGAGTTTCATTAAGAACCGGGTCGTAGTATGTAATTTGCGTGTGCGAGGCGAGCGTCGTCCTCCAGCGATCATTACATCTTGTCACGCGTCAAAACACTGATTAATTGGCCTCCAGAAGGCTGACGTGGATGAAACGAGATGAAAAAGAGTCGCAGAAAAAACAAATGACAAGTGGCGGCGAATAGCGAGCGACCAAGCGACGACCTTTCGGTAACGAGGGCCGCGCCGCCCGAGTGAGTCTGTCTCTTGACGGGTTCAATAATTTATATGCAACTGCATGCCACTCGCTCCCGTTTGAATGATAGGTAATAAAATATGGGTAGTAGAGCCCAATTTGGAATGGCATTAATCAAATTTCACGATCGTTTTTAAGATTAACTGTGGGATAATATAGGGTTTTGTTTTGGTTACTTCTAAGTATATTCTAAAATAAAAGTAAAAGTGCTTGAAAAAGTAAAAAAAAGCTACGTCAAATCGACTTAATTCCAGAATCGTAAATGGAACTGAAGATTTTTTTTTGTGGTCATGATCTACATGATTTTTCGTAATAAATGTAGTTTTCATATGTGATCTACCTCTATGATAAACTAACAAAAAATCGTTTGAGCCAATTCTCGTCAGATTCGAGACATTGACTGGATAAAAATATAAATGTATATTCTTTCTTCTTTCTTTCTTTCAAAATTTCGGAACATGAACCAAATTTAAACATGTAACTTGTATCAAATACTCTAGTCTTAGAGAGTAGAGTCTACATACCTACACAGTTTTTTTTATATTTCTTATGGTTTAGATTAGATGTTTTTTTTTGTACTCATAATCGAGGAATGCATGCAGAATAATACTTGGATAGAGAAGTTTTAAAAATTCTTCATCTCCAATATCTTTCATTACAAATTTAGTCCCAAAAGAGGCGGAGCAATCGTCAAATGAAAATTATGAAATCGGTTCATTAAAAATGCAGAATATAATTTAGTTCGGGGCAGCCTCCCGTCGTGGGCGGTGCGGCAGATGCGCGCTGAAATCACGGGAAACACTTACCGTCTTATTCATAAAGATACAGTAGATTTTAGGTAGCGTTACTGGAGGTCTACTTCTCTGGTTTGTTGTATGGTAAATACGTGACATCCAGTCTAAATTGACATACGTCAAATAACTAAAATGTTCTTTAACTTTTTATGAATAAGACGGTTAGCGTACAGTGAGCGACAATTTAATTCAATTAATAAAACTCTCATGTTTATTAAAATCGATAAGACTGGACGCCGATCGGAATCAATATGCAATTTGGATGGAGCCTGAGAATTTCAACGCAAAGATAAGCGATACAGTTTCTGAACTAAATGCGAGCTTTAAAGATTGTAACTAAAAAAGTGGGGCAATTTTTTTTTTACATCAAAGATTAGTTTAAATTTTATAGATCGTTTCTCAGGTTTTGAATTCGGTTCCACTTTTAATTTGTGAGGTGAAAAGACTTGTAATGTAATGGGATTTGATTAGAGGTTTTTTTAACGTCCACCTTATTATGACAATTTTAATAGGCGTTTGTTTGTTATTTAATAAGAAATTGCAACTTTTTTGTAAAAGACTTTAAAGCAGGAAGATAATTTGCATTAGTGCTTCCGTGCTTGAGCACGAGCAAGGAATCTACAGACAAATTCTCTCAAATGTAAACCAAATAAAGTCATTAACAAAACAGCAATCTCAATCAACAATTAAATGTCGCAGTCTATTGATTACCACAAATTGGTATTGGTGGTGCAATAATTCACTCAATAACCTGCTATTAGCCGTCAGACAGTGCAAACAGAGCACCTTAATACTAGGTCTTCTAGAATATTACCAGCCAATACTAAGCTCTACCGTAATAGAGATAGAGTTAACTTTCCCTGGGCATTTACCGACAGATGTGTCTTCTGAGTAGTTTAGAAGCCGACCACACGCGTTTGAAGCAAAAAGTTAGCAATTATCTGGCTGGACACCCAAAAACAACTCGTAACACTGTTGCAGAGATACACATTTTTAAAACATATGTTTATAATACCGCCCAGCATAAATTTATTTGTATCTGGTCTGTACTGCTATTCTAAGTTTTGAAAAATTTAAAATGTTTAGTGTATAGTATTGGTTTTTGATGTTTTTAAAACTGCTAAATGCTAAAATTACAGGTTTGTGATGAATGAATTTATCTGCGGGATCGAATCAGAAATGAGGACATACGCAGAGAAACCAGGGTCACCGACATAGCCAAGCGGATAAGCTCGTTGAAGTGGCAATGGGCAGGTCATATAGCCCGCAGAACAGATGGCCGCTGGGGCCGAAAAGTTCTCTAGTGGAGACCACGGATCGGCAAGCGCAGCGTAGGACGTCCACCGACCAGATGGACGGATGATCTGCGCAAGGCTGCGGGTCCACGCTGGATGCAGGCCACCTGCGATCGGTACAGATGGAGAGCCTTGAGGGAGGCCTATGTCCAGCAGTGGACGTCATACGGCTGAAATGATGATGATGATTGCATCTTTAAATAAGTAACTGTTATCTATGTAGTTTCGCTCTATGTCCTCAGTTTTTTTTATTATATTGCTTGAGCATAAGTAAATCTACTATTATCCCCGTACATTTGATGTCTCCTTATTTTCAATTGTTAATTTTAGAAACTGAATAGCTTTACTTGACCTCATCACCATCTCCTCCAGTCGTCCAGACTGCTGGACATTGGGCACTTGGTAAACTTAGTAATTTTCATGGATGAGGAGAATTAAAACTCAAAATATTACCTTGTGTAGTGTAGCAGTTTTATTACGTACACTAATATGACATGCAATTACATTCACAACTGAATCATCTGTACAATAATTACTTACATATTATATCAATTCTTACATTAGTATCACGTTATTTTCTTAAATTTTAAGTCAAGTTATAAACAATTCTTATTTATAATAGGTATTTACTTTTATAAAAATAGGATCGATTATACTTTTCACATTACAAATAAAGTTATTTTATGAAAACAACAGTAGGTAATATCTAATGCAGTAGAATAATTAATTATTTTATTCATTTATAGTTAAAATTATTGAAAAGTATAATTAAAAGGTATGTCGCTTTCCATGAATGGTACCTGAGTATAATCTAAAACTGATAAACGGTTAAATTTTACCAGACAATTTGTACCCCTATTTATAATAATATACTAAGCCTGCACGTTTAATTTCCCTTGAAGTATTGTATAAAACTTTCATTTCAAAATTATTTAATACTAAATTTCATGAACTTTATGAATTTTATCTACCTAATCATTCACTATTAGTAATGACAAAAACAAACTCTTTAAAATTTCGTGGCGTTTCTTGCAAACTATCATAAATTTAACTTCTTGCTAGATTAATTAATATTAAAATTGTAATTACATCGCAATAGGTAACTGAAAAGGAAGACATGAATATAACGTCACTCTCGTTAGGAAGCGATAAGGTAAGAAAGAATCAAATTATTATTACCTATTTAGTGCAAACATAAAGGTTTTACAATAAATCATACAATGTGTAATGGAAGACATTATGATTTTGCTGCAAAAGGCACCGTTTAGGAGTTCAATCACATATTACTTACCTATCAAAATAATATTATTTTCATAATTTTACAATTGAAATAATTATTACTTAAAATGCAAATAATATCTCAAATACATTATGTAGGTACCTATCTGTAAAATATTTGTGGCCCTGCCTATTTTAAAACTATACACATCAATGTAAAGCATGGCACAAACGATGTAATAATAAACAGAACTTATTTTTAATAATATATTTTAGGACCAACGTCCTCTATTTTACGTGAAATACTGCCTCAGATGTCATCCAAATGTACAATTATATTATAATATCTCAAAATAACCACTAAAAGACCTTAAACTAAACAACTTAAAAACTGGGTAATGGCCAAGTTGCTTGTCCCTATTTACGAAATGAAAATAATCACAATTAATCTACTGGCCGCCTAAATACAATTTTACTTCGAAACTAAAATATATCTTTTATGCAATAGTCGACTTCTAACTAATCTAGGAACTTTATACTCTCTCAAGCACACTAGTAAACACTCGCTTGCTTATCTTATCACAGAGTCCGGTTGTTGGAATGCAGGGGTCACCATGGTCTCCAGGGCTTGTCTTCTACTGGTTCTCTTCTGGTCACCAAGGCGAGGGGTAAAGGGTCTTCGCTGGGGGGCGGCGGGCTTCCCCACCCGGAACTCGCGGGTGAGAAACAGCGAGGTTCCGAAGATGAAGAGGAAGATGCTCTGGGTGATAAAGGCAGAAGTGTGGGTATCGCGCCCAAGGAACTGGTGTTCATGCCGGCTGGCAGTACCAGGGCAATGTCTCCGTTGGCTAGTCGTGTTGGGACCAGCCGGACTCCTGAGCCGGGACCAGCTGTAGACAAAGATATATCTGTTAACTATTTATATCTTAAGTACTCTGCGCGTGTTTGTGAAGTAATTTTTTATGATATTGATTTGTACTTACCAGAAATTAATATTGTAGATTGTGGAGCCAGCGATGGCGGCTCCTCACTATCTGAAGGAGGTGTAGGCGCAGCGGCAGGTCTGTTGCCAGCGTTCACAGACATTTCTAAATGCCGAACTAGTCTCCTTTTAAGTGCTGCTTCAATACCAGGGAACCTTGCCACTTCAGAGACGCAGTGTCGATAGCCAGCCTTGAAGCGATCAGGTGAACCTGCGTTCTCAGTTCGAAGACCTTCAAGGTGTTTAACAGTCATTTCTAAGATATCTGCCTTCTCCAACTTCGAATGTCTTGCTGGCTGCAAGAAAAAATAAAACTTAACATTTTATGCAATGTGTTTTAAAACGTGTCTGTTTTGAGTCCATCTCATTTATGAGATTCAAACAGAGCTCATTTGTTTTTGTGCCTTCAAGGCTTTCACTGACTACTGCATAAAAAATTGTTTTTGCATATAATTGCACATGACTATTGCTTATGGCTAATGGAGCGTAACACTTACATCTTTTTTCATGGCGTCCAAAATGAGTGCCTTGAGCTCGTTGAGACAGTTGTTGATGCGAGCGCGCCGCCTCTTCTCCATTATAGGTTTATTGCTCTGTAACAAGCAAAAACAACATTGATAAAAAGTGCCAATTTTATTTAATACTATTTAGTTCCTAGCGTTATTAAATTATACGTTATTTTCAGTTGGTCAGGTTGTGTAAAATGCTTTTAAGATGAAAATAAATCAAAAAAGTTCCTGACTAGTAGCTATTTAGGTTAAAATTATTCAAATTGGGCATAGACCATCCGATTTGCATGAGCAAATTGAGTAAAGAGGCCGATGATTTCATTGTTTTGATTGATGTAAATGACCCCCGGTCGCAAAGTGTGTACCACTACGACCTCTGGGTCTCAAACGATTGAATTGTCCAATTTGCATAAACTGAACTGGCACGTGGACTTTAATATAAGGTGCTCAAGTAGGAAGGTACAAGGCGAAGGTTTAGCCAGAATTGGATAGATTTTAAACTTAGGAGTATGTAACTTGCCAAGTCCCAACCTATTAGTAAACTTTCCCAACTGGCTCGAAGATTATTCAATTTCATAGTTGGGGTCAGATTACTTAGCGTTAGTTTCTTTAGTCTTGAACCCATCAAGCCTGAACGAGACGTGACAAAGCTCGATACTGTGTGCTCGTAACTTCTTCAATAACTATGGCGCTATTTCTGTCAGCATCAACTCTATTTTTCATACCTATCCTAATCTGTCTAAATAATGAGTAAGGTACCTCCTTTATAATTGCAGTAATTATGATTGAAGCAAGAATCAGACTTGGTCTGAAAATAGAAAATAGTTTGAAGAATAATTTTCAGATAGTCTGAAAATATAATTCGCCAGAGCGATGAGAACGGCACCAGCAAGTTGATTTTTAAGGCCAATTTCCTTATGTCACGTGGGCCCGACACGCGTCACGTCACGCGTCGCGTCGCCAACAATCACGGCCGACCTTCACCTTGAAGCGCGCACGGCACGACAGATTAACGCCGCCTTTTTGTCACGCGCCACCATTCGGTTACGCTTCGCCGCCTCCAACGCTTTGCGCTGCGCTTTTGTTTTGCGGATATATTGTTCCGGTTGGTTACTTTGCTATGTTGTATTAACTAGTTGTAATGTAAGGTTGTTAGCATTAAACATCATTATTACTGATTATTAATTATACCTATAGAATTATTATAGAGCTGCATTCACCGTTTGTTTCAGTTTTGTCAGTACCTCTTTTTTTGATCTGACACTTATTTTCTCCGACTTACCTTAATGGAAAAATTATGAGTAGTGCACTATAAAATTAAGGTATAATCGTTTGAAAAAAAGTAGAGCTGGAGATCGTTAACCAATTTCTTGTTGGCTGCTAATTATCGCCCTCCCTACCTAAGACAGCATTTATATACTTACCCCTTATTAATTCGATGGACCATATTGCGTGATTGTCAAAATACATAACTAGTGGGGGTACGCGAGCTTTCAATTATATTAATAATCGATATCTACTTAAAAACTAAGCATCACTATTTTAAAATGTTCAAAATACAAAGAGAAATAAAAATTACATTCAGTTTATGCAGGAAACTCGAGTTCCGCCACGCGACCACCGTGGAAATAATAGCCATTGTAGTATAGATCATTAAAGTCTTTGCGTCAGAGCATCATTTCCTGTACCCGGGCAGCGCGCTGGCCTGCACTTGAAGACATGCAGAGCTCGAGAACAATAAGGAGGATGTAATGAATATAATTCCATAAAAAGAGGCTGTCCGTTCGTCAGTCAAAACATTTACCAGGGTGGCATGGAGCGAAAAGTGCTGAACACACTGCGCAGTTTGTTAGTGCTACTGGTCGACTCAGTAATCATGATCTCATTTATTATAAGGGTGGGGTCAGCGCGGCGGCGGCGCCTTAATGAATAAAAAATATGTCACCGATTGTATGTTTAATAAGAATTTCTTCGTATGATATTATATTTTTATCATGGACAACAATAAATCCTAAAGACATAAAAGAATGCCGTTTTGCGGACGGTATCGGGTTGTCGCCTGACGTTTTTATTGGTAAATAAAATGCGGACAGGCATCGATAAAAGCGACATCAGGCCGCTCTGCGATTCGGCTCACGTTGCAATATAAAATGTCTTTATCGGCCAGACGCGTGTAGAGCAGAACTGTGAGCACAGCCAACCTCTCGGGTTTCGCCACCTAAAAGCTAATACACCACGCATTACCAACACAACAACCAAATTTTAAAGAAAGGTCTAACACATCTGGCCTATAGGGTAGGTAGAAACTATAGGTGCCTGCATATGTACTAATAATATACTTACTTAATTGCCCATTCAGTATTTTGAATGTCGTCACGTGTACTCTTTAAATGCAGAATCGTGTAATATGCATGCCTAAAATTATTTTACTCATACATACATAATCCATCTCATTTCATCACATTGCAAACCAGTGACACGAATTCATATATATATGAGCACCCGCCCCGCACCCTGTTCGACGTTTTATTTTATCCATAGAATAAAAAAAAAAACTAAATTTTTGCTCTTGATTTGATCTAGTTTTATTTTATTTTAGATAAGCAGATATCCGTTAGATAAAAACTTGAGTAGAAATAACTTAGTTCGTAAGATTTTCTCTGAAAACTACCTACCACGCATTACATCATGTCATGCAAGTCAAACGTCTGACCCGCGATTTTCCTGGCACGTGGCATTTCCTTGGGCGATCAGAAGCAGACGTGGCTATTTTCCCGTCTGGCACGCGCCCAGTATCGCGCACACACTTTTATATAAACTCTAAGTTTGTGTGTGCGAACAGTGAAAATTTGATGTGGGAAAATTTGACGTGACGTGATGACTAGGCTACATTATCATGGAATTAGAAAATAGCAGGCAGATATTACAAAAAATTAAGACAACACTTCAAAATTTTCCTAAGTACCATGGATTTAATTTTGTGCGTTAAATATTTAAGTATAATTAAGTAGGGCACTTTGCTCTATAATTTAAGCAAATATAACACCACGTCACCTTGTTTAATTGTTATTTGTGTGTGTTAGTGTAGGTAAGGCCAGCCTTATCAGTGTGCTCGATATAGTTTTCTAGGTAGGCAAGCTGAGTGCAGGCACGTGCCTGGGAGAGTATTGATTACCGCCGCCGCCGCTGAGGCGCCTCGCTCGAGCGAGTTTCCTCCATTTAGCTAATTATACTTATTGATTAAATAGACATGTATTTAAAAACTTGTAGCCAGTACATTCTTTAATTTGATGCACTAAGATTATAAAGAGAAACCTCAAAATTGTAAAGAAACCCTGTTATATTATTTATTCAAATATAAAATAAAAAGCTAAGTACTTAGTTCTTTAATTAGCGGTGCACCTAATATCGGTTCTGTATTATTGATTTATCTGCCTATCAACGCGCAGTTCTTTCAGGAAATCCCGAAATAAAGCGGCAACTGCATCAACTCGTCTAGTGGCGCCCCGGGGCTTGTGGCGACGATTAGCGCGGATATTTGGCAACGGAGTGCGCTAAAGAGTAATCGCGCTAAGAGCTGTAACGCTGACATTTTACATTAGAACAGCTGCTTTTGCAGCTCACAGAGTAGGATGTTAAATCTTGATTTGATTGCGTGTGTCCTAAACACGGTCTAATTTACAGATTTTTGTATGCTTTTTCTGAATAGATAAATTTAGTTCTTTGGCCTACAGTTCACTTAAACACCTCTTCCCTGCCAAAAGGTTGCCGACCTATGCTCTATTAAGATATATTTAGAACATCAGCAAGCTTTGTACTGCGTAGTAGTATTTAGTTGTAAAATCGCTTTGTTCGTGTTGTATTATTGCAATGACACTGAAACCAGAAGCGATGATGTATAGAGCGCCTACGTGACATGACTACTGTGTCTTCATTTAAGCGGGTACTATCAGTTAACTATCAACTACTGTGTTGAAGAAACTCAAGATAGTGGTGTAGATACGTTTAAATATTTTCTTTTAATATTAGCGTAGTAACAGATAAATCTAACTTATCAACTTATTTAATGACTTTGATTTCCATTATGAATGTTCGTTGGTTTGAAGTAAAGTGCAAGAAAAAATAAATAAAGTACAAATTCAGACCCAAACTGGAATTAAACCTATCACTAGTTTCATAAGTTAGATTAATTTTAATTTTCACAACTTTGTTGCGATAATTTATCTATCTTTAAATTTCAGCTAGGCTTCGTGAATCTTTTACGAACCCAGCCTCACATACAAAAATGACAAAATGTGACATATTCACATGTGCTTTATTTCATTTTTAAAACTCATTTAATTTATACTGGCAGCTTTTTTTTAATACAGAGGCTTATGCATTTATACGGCATCGACGATGGCGGCCGTGGCTCCCGCGTATTGCCAGCTGGCAGATCGCTCGTCTGCCGCACGTGCCAACAGGCGTGGGTGATGATGAGTTTCCGCCGCCGCCGCGCCGCTCGTTTTGCTATGCATAGACGAGTCAGTCTACGAGACTGTATAGATATGGCATTTTGTAATATTTATGATATTGATTATGTCATATATTATTATAAAAATGGGGGACGAAAAAGTAGTGCGTTTATGATAAGTTGCATTGTTTTTTTTTGATCCAGAACATATCCTCATATATTTATTTATGGTAAAGTACATTATAGAAGGTGTTTAAAGGTTTGTGACATGTGTGTTTGAAATAAGTAGCATTCAATTTGTTTTCATTAAAGATACAATTTAAATTTAAATTAAACAGCGCCTGCGACACGACACGCTTGACCAAAATAAAAGACGATCAGCTCACTGCCAGACATTCTCAAGTCACGCGGTGCCACAGAAACACCAAATAAGTAATCTCTTATCAAACTGTGCATGTTACGAAAGAATGCCACATCAAAGAGATCGGTTGATGCGGGCGACGGGCGCGACTGCGAGCGTGGGCAGGGCGCGTGGGCGTGCGTCGCACGCGGCCGCGGCACACGCGACGCGCCGCGCACGTAATCTTCAGATGTTTATCGTCGCATGATCGATAGCCGACGTCTCCCGCGGTAATTCTTATGTTTCTGAGATGAAGATTAGGAGCTACTGAAGTGGTAGAGGACTCATTTATTAAAAGGCGGGAAGTCATCTGTCTTCCGATTTGATATTCTGAGAAGAAAATCGTTATATTGCAACTTTGTAGGTGGAATGTGGGATATTAAATTAATTAACTACAAAACATCTACAAGCTACCTAGGTATATGATACGAGAAGAGAAGAATTTTAAAATTTGTGTTATTGAAAAAGAGGCTAGGCGTATACGTATTGTCTCCGACTTTAAAACAGCCTTCGGCAGTTATATTAGATCTGAATATTGAATCGAGAGGCCATTTCGGCACGTTGCTTACACGTGGAAATAGAAAGACATGCTTAGTGCCAGCCAGCCAACTTACGTTACATACTTTCTATTAGTATCTAAATGCTTAACATTGAAGTACAAAATTAAATTGAACTCATGTTTTTTTTCTAATTTCTCCTTTATTTTTATTAAAACAGCTCAATCAAGCTCTTTTTATACAAGCTTCACCTTCACATAATCCCTTACCATACACACCAATTATCCCTTACGTCTTTCCATTACGTTCCCGACACTTATCTAACATTCCACGCCACGCACACAGTCACACTCGGCTACTGTTTTTTTCCGTAGCCGCCTCCAGCTTCGAGCCTTCAAAGTTAGATAATCCGATGAAGCGAGTCACGAGCGACGGCCGCGGCGGGCGGAGGCGGTCAAGGCGTTCCCACGGCAATTAGGTGGCCGGCGGCGGCCCACGCGGCGGCGGCGCCCCCGAACCCACTGACTCACGGATCACCGACATTGGTGTTGGGTGGCTTACAAAGCTATTCCATAGCTAAGTGCTATAAGATGGCCATTGTCTGGTTTTGTTTGGTAGCAGCTAGGTAGAGGTGTAAGACGCAGAAGGTAATGTTTGCGTGGGGTATTTGTATTGGCGTATAATGTTTTGAAGGAGATTTCAAGTAGGATGCTGAATTAAGGTGATGATAAATAATATTGAATTCAATGGGAACTACTTTGCTTTTGGAAGTTCAGTATCATTTGGTGTCGTATTTTACAAAATTATTGGTAAGCATAAGGCATAACAACCTACTCAGCTGCTCACATTTTCTTTTATGCATCGCAAGAGTCATGCTGATGATTGTAATCATATTATTTCGTTCATCTGTTTTAGTTTCAGGAGCATGTATAGGCAAAGCGTTGCCTACGTCCACTTAGTTGATGAAATATGATTTAATTTTGTATAAGAAGGTAACCTATTTATACAATCTAAATAGAGTAAGTTAAATATTAGCTAGCAGGTCGTGTAGTCGTGCCGGGGAGGCGGCCGGCACGTGACCGCCGCTTCACGCAGTTTACGAAGCCTCGCTAAGTGGGTTTGCGCGCGACTCGTGTTCGAGACTACTAATATTTATACTGTCAACAATTAGTACCTAACCTACCTGTCCTATACCTACATATTTTTTCTATGTATTTAAAGTTATAATATAATATTCATAAATTATTTCGTTACACTGACAGTCAGCGTACAAACTGTTAACACAAACAGCCGAAATTGCTTGAGACAGAGTTTTGGATATAGACTCAGAGTTTGAAAGGAAAAAAAACTTGAGAATACTTTAAAATTTAACAGTAAAGTAACAGTGGGCAAAATAGTGTCATTACAATTTTAAATTAAAATTGTTTAAATTTACCGCAGATTGAATGATGAGAATAGATTTATAGGGGTATTTAATTTAGTATTATTATTTTACTAGTCGACCCCGCGAACTTCGTACCGCCAAACCTTTTACTATTTTGTGCATGCATTTTAATTAAAAACCTTCCTCTTGAATTACTTTATTTATTCAATAAAACCGCATCTAAATCCGTTGCGTCGTTTTAAAGATTTAAGCATACATAGGGACAGACGCGGAAAGCGACTTTATTTTACACTATGTATTGAAGATGTGTGAGAAGGGTCCTACTTTTTTACTCTGACTCTGTCTGCACCTGCATAGATATTCCAATTTGTATACTGACTAGTATCGTTCCAAATTCCAATCGACGATGGTCTTAATATGAGTAACATGAATATTAAGTGTTTTGATAAATGTAGAGCCAGTGAATACTGATAATAATATTGATAGACGTCTACTTAAGAGTCAAGTTTGGATTGACTATCACTTCAGACTTTAAGAAATAATTGATAATAAATTGCACATACTTAAACTAAATAATAAAAAAAAACAGTGAAAACATAAAATCTGAAAGTATGTAGACTCGTGCGGCGTGACATAAAATTAGCACTTCATTAGAACGCGCGACACCAACAATAGGGTTTGCAAATCAGTTTAGCACTTCTGAGCGTCATCTGAATAATGAGGAAGCATTGGACTTTTGGACGTAGTCGACACGAAAACTAAATAAAATGTCTGAAAACTATTGTTTTTTTTTTTCAGTCTTGGCTACGGATGCTTACATAAATAAATGTGCATTGTATCTTTATTTTAAAATGATCACCATAACACAACATAAAAACAAACGAATGAAACCTTAATAACAAGTGAAGCACTTTTGAGCACTTGAAAACCATTAGCGCGTTGATGTCTAATAATTAGCGTAGCGGGCTATGGGCCAGCTACGCGCCCCTGCTACGCAGCTACGTAGCAAACTTTCAGTAAAGTTTCGCACTTACCCTTCTACTATCGGCCGTTTTCTTGGTTTCCGCTGGCTGCGTCATGTTGTTCAACGTAACTGGGCTCGTCGATTGTTGTACTGGACCACCAGCGATACCGGTAACCATTTTTGATATTAGTTAATAAAAACAAAATTGTCACTGCATTATCCAACCACAGTTTTATTAAGCTAAGATTACGACCACTTGTTGACACGTCGTGCGCGCTTGGGGATCGTCGCGCGACTGAAGCGCGAGCGGTATTGGATGGGGCGACGAGCCAAGTAGCCGCGGTGACGGGCGGCAGGCGGGCGGCGGGAGCAGCCACGCGCTACGCTCGCTTCAATAGGCGCTTGGCGGCGCGGCGGCGGTCGGCGACAAGCCCCGGCCGCGGCGCAACAGAGCGGCATCCGTCCTTTCGCGTGCCTCCGCAACCACCTCACAGCCTCACATTCACTTTGCGTGAAGCTCGTGGAACACCGCAAAGAAAATAGCCACCAAACAACATTAGTGGCAAACATCACGATCTATAACATAGCACGTTTTAATTAGGTAGGATATTACGTCACATTTGCTTCTTCGCCGTACGTATTATTTACTAGTCGACCCGGCTTCGTACCGCCGTATGTATTACTATGTTGTATATTTATTATACATAATATAAACCTTCCTTTTTAATCACGCTATCAATATATATAAAACTCTTCCGTTACTGACTGACTGACTGACTGACTGACAGACAACGCAGAGCCGAAACTACTGGGCGTAGAAAGCTGAAAATTGGCACGTGGGTTCCATGGGGAGTGTAGGTGAGCACTAAGAAAGGATTTCCCGAAATTCCCACGGGAACGGGAAAAACGGGATTTTTGTGTTTACGAGAAATCTGCGCGGGAAAAACCGCGGGGCAGCCTCTAGTTTATTTATAAAACCGTATCTGTAAAACCTATGAATGAATAGCTTTTTGTCGCTTCTCTTTTATTTCGCTGATGTTTTGAATGTCGAACATGATTTCAAGTGTGTTTGTACGTCGGCATCGAGAGACCGTCCTCTCGCGCGGAGGCTTCGAAAAGGCTTATTATTCAAACGCTGACATCACTCGCCTCTAATGTATTGTCGCCGCGCATAATGTGGCATCAAACGGACCGCTCAAATCTTTATGCATATGCAAAGCCTACTCTCTCAACCCGTGTGTTCGCATAAGTAGGTATTGTTTGACGGTAAGAGACTGTCACCTGTACATTGAAATAATAGATATAGCTCTCTATAATCCAAAAGTTCAATTATTTTTCAGTCGGATCTTGTTTTGACTCATTTGTAAAGAATGTAATATGTAAAAATTTATAACTTAGTTCTATTAGTGTTATAACTCTGAAGTTACTAGGAAAAAGGTCCCGTTAATTTCCAAAAAAAAACACAAGTCCATTTTTCGGTGACCGTTTTAAACATTCATACAAATCAAAACTGTACATACTAATAAACACGAATAAAAGGATCTTTGCTACAATTAACGGAGACCATTTTTTATAGGAACGGTTTTCCTTTCGTCCACCGCCGCAACCGTTATAAACGACAAAACACTGTTCTATTTTTACGGGGCTGTAAAATAAAAATAGAGCAGTTCGCTTTCAAAGTGATTTTTTTGCACCAGCGCCACATCCGTACGGCACATGGGCATTGTTTACGTTGCAAGCAAAATATGTCCATCAGTCACGTTGCACGAAGCCTTTCATGAAGTAGTTTGTATTTGCCTACTGATGTCAGTGATTCCTACATTGCCTGATATGATGACAGACAGCAGTGTTTTTTTTGCAAGTTATGAATTTGTTTTGTCACGTACCATTCGGTTTGTGCTAATAACATGGAACTGTGGAAAATTCCAGTCAACAATGAACTATGCTGAACTTTGCATTATATTTCAAATCTCCATCAGTTTGTAAAACATTCAGCTAGATCTAGAACTTAAGGCTTTATTAGTTACGTCACAACACAAAACCCATATATACTTACCTATCAAAAACATAGCCCATACACGAAACCTATCAATGTGTCGCAGAGCTAGGAGCTAGAGCTGCCTGTTATGTAACAATTTAATTTTATCCACCGACTGCTAGCCTAGCTTAAAATTTGTAAAACTTTCTCAAAAATGCAACTCATGAAAAAACATCAACTTTTTTATGAAAAATAATGCAGTATCGCCAAATACTTAACCAGTTTACCAGTTATAGTTCCTAAAATATAACCAGACAGCTCTTTTATGTTCGCCGCTACAAATAGCCCGTCAAAATGAAGACTTCAGTCGCCTAGACGAAATTCGGCATGGTGGGACCGTGACGAAAGTCGGCCTTAGAAACTCGTTAACACAAAGTGTCAACTGTTAAACATTCGTGGAAGGCTTGTCCCGGGAGGGCTGCAAACAAACCCTTTGTTTCAGTCTCCATTGCTACCGTAATAAACAGAGATACCGCTTTTAGGAACCGCATTTTGATCACTTTCTTTGGTAACAACTGACAATGCAATGTGACCATAAACTTTTGTGACTAAAGCCTTTCATATCTTATGGAGATCTCTAAACAACATTTACTGATTGTAAAGTTCTATTAAGTTTGAAAAGCTACTAAGTACATTATACAACGGCATTGGGCATTGTTAACATACGTATATTCACCTTAATAGAAGTATTAAGTAGTAGTTATATTATAACATTTTATTTAAAAGTCCTAATTTTCGCCGGACTGATTATGATATTTTTATTTTAATATCACTTCTTATCGTCCGTATCCCTAAATTCATACTAATCATTATAAGCATAGCTAATCATAATAAAAGCAAGTTGGTAAGGTTAGATGCTTGATTTTTTGTTGATTTATCACGTAAAAATACAATAATATTTGGCTGAAAAGGGGGATAGAATATGCACGCATTAGTTGTATTGTAACATAAAGTTGTTTAATAAAATACATCCTTGCTCATCGCTAAATGTGATTCCTTTCAGGCAACCCACAAGTGACTCTATTATTACTAAATTATTTCGGTAGGCGTTGCAAGGAGTTACTATCCTGAAATGAAGGAACAGAACGATTATAAAATAGACACATATTGTGTACATATCGTAATTCATAGTTTTTTTAGCTACCTACCCCTAAACACAGAGACGTGTGTCTAACAATAACAGGACAAGCCTATAATTAGTAAACAGTTAGGCGTTCCTTTGACGCAACTATCGTTTTACGACGGCACACAAATAAATATTGTTGAACACATTGAACGTTAAACGACCCGAACCCAAAAGCAATAAACACGTTTTTACTTTTCGCGTTGCGGAGCGTCCTTGGTGAACATGGATGAGGCCCGGCGACCAAAAAACTTTTGGATCCGCTACAATAGAATAACATTTAATTTTGATGCAGGTATTTTAGCTCTTTTTAAATGATATATTTTTCCAGCCTACCTACCTCTACTTTTCATTCTTTGAGAGGTTGGTTGTTTGTGTTTCAACCAATCGAGATAGGATTTTTTAATCGCAAAACGAAACAACTTTTAGACATCTGGGCTACAAAATTTATTGCAGATGTGTAAAGTTTTTCGCTTGCACAAATTTTACGACCATATTTATCTATTGATTTCCATTTTATTTTAGTGCAAGGATCTTTACTAGTAATTAAATCATGTGGACTCTCTAAGTACATCTCTCCTCTGACTATGTATTGTTTGTTTATCGCGAAACAATCGTAGATAGTGGACCGTGGCTGCGCCGCCGTGGTCGGCCTTCAAGCCGGCAAATTGACGGGCTGACTCGCACTCGCACCGCGCTCGCCCGACAAAGAGACAATAGTACAAACCGATTCACCAAAAAAGTCACGCGAAATTACAACCGTTTCAAATTAACAAGGGTCTTCGTCCATGTGGCGATAGGCAGCGGGTTGTGCGCAAACATTGCAATGTTAATTGCAAGGGTTCGCCAATGGCATCGGGCATCGCCGTCTCGGGTTGTCTTGTAAAACTCTTTTATTTGCTTTATGGCGGGAAAGGTTTGAAAGTCTTTTGAGATTTTACGATCACAAAATTGCGTATTTTTGTTTCGCTAATTGCGTTATTTTTTTTAAATGAATTTAGAAAGTATAGGGTGTCTTTTAAGAACTCTTCTGAAGAAATTACAGTTAACCGAGAGAAGTTACTGTTATTTTGGCTAATAATTAAAAAAAATTGAAAAATGAAACTTTAGTAAAAAATACCATCGCACTTATTCAGCCACTTTATTCACAAGTGGAAGAGGGTGGCATGACAAGTATCAAAATTGATGATGGTGCCAAGATTCAGCTTAGTGGGTTTGTTAACGACCAAAGGTAATATTTTCTGCATTAAAGCATGAAACTTGGCACACTTGTTGCTTATGTGGCCCAGACTGAGAATCGCCCGGGAGGGAGCGGAATACCCCCCTCTGGGGGGCGGGGGGAGGGGGTGAAGTTTCCTTCTACCGCGCGCGCTATCGATCCCTATTGCTGCTATTTTATAGCTACTAGGGCAAGTGTGGTGTCATTTTCGGATAATTTAAGGATGAGGAATCCATTTCTGAAACAATTTTTTTACATTTCTATACAAAAAAATTGGAATTTACCATAAAATAGATAATTGTCGACGCAAAAAAATTTCTTCTAATGTCGATATTTTTTGAATGAGTATAGATATCAGCAAAATAAAAATATATTTGAAAAGCTGCATTCATGCAGTTTTCAAAAATATAGGGTTCGATATACATTTTGTTTATATTTATGTGTTAAAAAAAATAGTAAACACTGCGCGGAAGAGGATGTAAAAATATTTAATGCCTAATTTCGGTTTGAAAATTACTTGGTTAATTCAAATTACTACCAAATACTGAACAGGGTCATTCAACCTGTGATAAATATCAACTTTCTGTATTAAAACATAGGTTGTATAGGTACAAAAAAATACATTTCTCATACATTTATCTACCCAATTAGCTGACAAGTATGTATGAAACAAAGGAATTTTTGTGCTTTTGCCACTGGGAAGAGTTGTTATTTACGATATCGCAAGACAGCTTAAGGAAGCGAGAGCATCAGAAGTGGACCTGCATAAGTCCCGACGGTGCACTTAAAAACGAGATATACTTCATCCATCATGTCGACATAAAACCGTATATTGAAAGATGTCTGTGAACAACGCGGTTAGAACCGGAAGCAATCACTGTTGGTACAGGACACATTGATATCAATGTTAAGCTCGAAAGGTCGCAACTGGTAAAGTCTACACTCAGACCGGCAAAACCGGCAGACCAAAACCCAAACTCGGAACTCTTTCAATTAGAACTCCAAAACCGTTTCGATTGCCTAGGGCGCAGCGTGGATGATGTAAATGATGGGTTTTTGAGAAGTTGTCAATGCGATTGGAGGTAATTACTTACTACTAAGCACACTTCATCTGATCGAGAAGAGGTGTGAAACGTCTCAGCAGACAACGGCACCGTGGAGGCATGCGGTTGGAGGTAAGTAACATCGACGTAGGATCTCATCATATCCGATCACGCAGGGAAACAGCTCTTTCCTTGTCCTTAACCTCCAGTGACCTTGTACTTTCTAATTAGGCCCGTTGTTTGCAGCCGTATCCCGGTTCCCTAAGTTACCACCGCACATTGTTCAAAGAATTTGGAAAAAGAAAGGCACCTCTTGCCTCAAGACAAAACTTGAACCTACCACTCGGATGAGCATCGTTCAGTAAGCTTATTCAAGTTAAGCTAAGCATCCCGAACGATGCTCATCCGAGTTGAAGTCGACGGACGAACAGTCTGTCCCAGGTATGTATTCTTTAACAACTTCGAGTGTATTTAGTGTATGGTAGTCATTATCTTTGATTTGGAGTGGATTGAATTGTTCCTACATGGGCGCTGAACATTATCTTTGTTATGTCCATGTTCATTCTAATACCAACTCGATCGGAAGCCCAACTGAGGTGAGGACATCGAGCATTGTACTAGATCCTTCGCGGTCTGGGCCATAACTAGTAACTAGTGAGTAATGTTGTCGCCGTTTATAATGATGCCTAGTTCCTTCCAGTCCAGAGTCTTGAAGACATCCTGGAATGCAGCGGTTAACAGTTTTCAGGGAATATGATTAGCGTATAATGAAATTGAAGAATTTCTGACGGGCTATAAACGCTGGTTTTACCACTTGCCTTCTGAAGTTCGGCTGTGATGAAAGAAAGAAACGAAAAAGAAGGAAATCATTTATTTACAGCAGCCTTTGTCACGCAAACATAACATAACATAACAATGAGACATACATTCAAACATATTTGATGCGACTTTACATGCAGTCTTGTTGTTTGTAAGATGTTGACGGCCCAGATGTCCTCGGTATGGTGTCGGGTCCATGTTGCTCTCGGGACCTTATCTTGACTGTCAGTGATGGGTTGTCGTGTCGACGTGTATAATAGAAGTTCTGTCCATAGAACTTCTCGAATTCCCCCACAATCTCAGGTGTGGATATAGTACTCTACCAACCATCCTCGGTCTTCAGCCATGCCTGGCTTTGCCGAAAAAATAGATCTCGAGCAAAAACTTTGGAGGCTTTGTTTCGGTCTATGGCTCTTCACCTTAATATTTTTTGTATAAAATCGCCTGATGTCTCTTGTAATTGATATAAAGATCTGTCTCTTCAGCTGCCTGCAGGAAAAGGCATCCGGTGCCGTTGTCTGCTAAGACGTATCACGCCTCTTCATCAAGTGTGCTTAGTATTAAGTAATTACCTCCAACCGCAGTGACACTTCTCAAGAACCCTTCATTTACATCATCCACGCTGCGCCCTAGGCAATCGAAACGGTTTTGGAGTTCTAATTAAAAGAGTTCCGAGTTTGGGTTTTGGTCTGCCGGTTTTGCCGGTCTGAGTGTAGACTTTACCAGTTGCGACCTTTCGAGCTTAACATTGATATCAATGTGTCCTGTACCAACAGTGATTGCTTCCGGTTCCAACCGCATTGATCACTACATCTTTCAATATACGGTTATATGTCGACATGATGGATGAAGTCTATTTCTCTTTTTTGAGTGCACAGTCGAGACTTATGCAGGTCCACTTCCGATGCTCTCGCTTCCTTAAGCTGTCTTCCGATATCATAAATAACAACTCTTCCCAGTGGCAAAAGCACAAAAAAATCCTTTGTTTTATACATACTTGTCAGCTAATTGGGTAGATAAATGTATGAGAAATGTATTTTTTTGTACCTATACAACCCATGTTTTAATACAGAAAGTTGTTATTTATCACAGGTTGAATGACCCTGTTCATTATTTGGTAGTAATTTGAATTAACCAAGTAATTTTCAAACCGAAATTAGGCATTAAATATTTTTACATCCTCTTCCGCGCAGTGTTTACAATTTTTTTTAACACATAAATATAAACAAAAAGTATATCGAACCCTATATTTTTGAAAACTGCATGAATGCAGCTTTTCAAATATATTTTTATTTTGCTGATATCTATACTCATTCAAAAAATATCGACATTAGAAGAAATTTTTTTGCGTCGACAATTATCTATTTTATGGTAAATTCCAATTTTTTTGTATAGAAATGTAAAAAAATTGTTCCAGAAATGGATTCCTTATCCTTAAATTATCCGAAAATGACACCACACTTTCCCTAGTAGCTATAAAATAGCAGCAATAGGGATCGATAGCGCGCGCGGTAGAAGAAAACTTCACCCCCTCCCCCCGCCCCCCAGAGGGGGTTCTCCCGCTCCCTCCCGGGCGATTCTCAGTCTGGGCCACCTAAGCAACAACTGTGCCAAGTTTCATGCTTTAATGCAGAAAATATTGGTTCCCATACATTTATTGGAGTTAACAAACCCACTAGCTGCAATCATCACACTTTTGAGCCTTGATCGTGACGGTCACTGAATTCACAAATCTGAGGAAGTAGTTATATACATACGTAACAAGCACACATCACACCTGCCCTTTTTTATATTGGCCAAGTAAAATCGGCTGTCAAAATTATATAGCAGACACCTCGTAAACAGGTACTACGGGAAAAAAAGATCAAAAAACCGCACTTCAGGGCGAAAACAAATATTAGCTTTTACGCGCGTTTCGAGTGAACCCTGTTATTATATCTGCACTCGGTCGTATCTTGAGTGTAAAAATTGCACCCGAGGAGAATTCGGCCGCACTTATTTAGCCGCCAGTTGTTATTATATTCCGAGCGCCTGTTTTAGGAGCGCGGGTGTAAATAAAGTATAATGCAGCCCGCAATCACGCACAGAAACCTTTTTTGGTCTGGCTCGTCTTTCGGTTAGGTAATACATGTCATGTTTTATAATTTTAATTTATCCAATTTAAAATTTATAAGTAAGTACATCGGAATATGTTTTGTTAAATAATCGGCCTGTCTTGAGGCAGTTCTGTCCTTTCAATAAAAAAGAGGTCTAATATTTTAATAAAAACATTTACTATACTGCAATGTGTTTCATAAAATATACAAAATAGTATTATTCCAGTTAAATAAATTCAATGTTGTAATGTTTAATGATCAAAGCTTGATTAATTTAAATAAAAACCTAACATTGTATTATTTTCCAATAAATTCAACTAACAAAAGTAGTATTATAATATAAAGGCATTCCTGGTATATAAGTGTAAAATGACGAAAAAAAAAGATAATTTAATCCAATAAAATAATATTTAGGTAAGTAAGTACTAGAGATTCTAAAAATAAATGATTTTTCATTTTGTTAAAATAAGCCTTAGATAAACATATTTTACTAAAAACAAGCTCAGTCGAGCAATTTAATTCATAAACGTTGATAGTTGAAAATAGAACGACTTTTCGTAAACAGCTAAAATATATTTTTTAAGTCCAGCCTCATACGGACATCAATACATTTGATTAAATATTACTTGCTAATGGTACTAAAAAAACATGAGCCTAGTAACCTTACTTATGGTATATTGTACCCAGAAATAGAAAAAAAATTGTAGTTCGGCGCGTGAATCAAATGGTTCGACTGAAGATTCTCTAGTTCTAAGCCACATTAAAATTAAAGCGATGAGAGAGAGCACGTCTAACTGCATATCCATCGCCCGGCCGGCCGGGTCGGCATCAGACGGAATCGAATTTAACAATTCTCAAACGAAAATATATCTTGTGTACAGGGTTTAAAGGTGTATGTTTACATGTTTCGGTATGCCGACGTTGGCGATTCCGTTCGATCCCAAGCCGGCCGTTTCGGTAGTTCAAGAAATGGATAAACATTAAGATGTTTATCACAAAGTGGCAACTACTCTGACGCGCGAGTGTAAGCGGAATGGAGTGGAGAGTCACTTTGTCACTTTGTGAACGTTGTCACCTGTTAGTCGTGCCTCCTCTGCAGGTCTTCACTGCTGTTGATGATACATCAGTTTGTCTACTTAGACACCTCACACCTTGAGTAAGCAACTATCACCAATAATAAAACTTCAGAACTACCTAAATATAAAATAAAATATGAATGAGAGCTTTGTTTAAAATAAATATTACTATAACTGTTACGTATTAATAAGATTATACATAATTAACATGGTAAATAAAATTTCATTTAGTAATGATAAGTTATGATCACACTTTGAAATACTGAAATATTTACTATTAACTGGAAATCAGCTTTTGTCAGGCAAGAGGGATAATTACGTTTGTTTTTAAGAAACTATATCTATTTGGAATGATAAACATAATTACTAGATATTCTAGGACATAGGTAGTTTTAAATCTGAATTTCAATGAAAATTCTTAATAGGTACTGTGCCAAAATAAAACTCAAATGAAAATTACTATTATAAGAAATACAAAAAATACCAGAATTCTATTAGCATAAAATTCTCCGAATCGAATGCGTAATTATAATAAAACATACCCTTACATTTTAAATCACAGCAATATTTTTTAGGCTATATATTGTCAGAGGGCTCACAAATTGATAATTTATTAAATTGACCTCTTTGGCTGATCACATGTTTTAACTGTGTGTTTTAAGCACCATTTTAAAACACCAAACTAAAATCTAGCCTAGTATTATTTCGCTAGAAATTCTTTAATACTCCCAACTATTCCCCATTCTGCCATTTTTTCTGGACGCTACCTACATCGACATACAAAAATCACCAGGATAAAAGTATTAACAATTTTTTAATACTTTAAATAGAAATAGATTCTTCTTCTAATAGTCATCTCTTCATTGTAAAAGAAGATTATTTTAAAGATCTTCTTACTTTGATATACATTATACTTTGTGTCATGACATTGAATAATATTTATTTAAGTACAGTTAGCGGTCTAGGACGCCGTAATAGATTTGTCTATGGTCTCGTGCGCTCGAGACTGTATTAAAAAACCAAGAGCTACTTAGCAAAAAATTAAAACTGGAAGTGTTACGCCGTCCTAGACCGCCATTGCACCTACTACATGATAATTACTTAACATTCACAGTCGAGTTGTAGCTCAAACCGGCACTCCAAAGTGTCAAATGAAACTTTAAATCGTTCTCCAATCCAAATTGATACAAAAACAGTCGAGTTCCGACTTTACGACAATGAAGCATATACTCGACGGAGTATAAGACGACTCGAGCCATGATTATCAGAGCTCGGGAAAGACTTGTCCGAGTATCATACTCGACCGAGTAGCCTTCAAGCACTGACTGTGAATGTCAGCCTTAATCTTCGCGTCTTTAATAGGAAGGATCGAATGCGAAAAACTATTACACTAACTTTGTTTTAGCATGGAAATATTATATTATTTATAAAAATACAGTATCTACGTTCTACTGCAATAACTGGATGATATTCACTATTATTATTAAGTATTTTATATAAAAAAAAAGTTTTTACTAAAAATAAATCTATAACTCTGTTACCACAAAAAAGTTAGACCGGTCAGACAAATCGCCAATTTGTATGACGAATTTGTGATTTAAACCTAGTCTTATGTATGATCTAAACCATGTTTAACTCTTATTGCGAGAGAGCCATTAAGTTTTCAAAAACAAAAATCTTACTAAAACTACGATTCTGGGAACAGTATACTCTCGACAGGCACGTCGGCTGTCATATCGCCGTCTCCCTCGCTCCGGGACCAATCCTCCTCGGTTGTGCTTGCGAAAAAGAGATAGAAGAGGTTCGTGCCGAGATCTATCGCCGCTGCTAGGTAGAAAACTTCTCGCCATTGGCCTAGGGTTTGCTGTTTGAGACCATAAAGAGTAAATTAGTTGATTGATTATATACAGGATATTTCTGACAGGGCGGTAATAATAAAATTAGGGATTAGTTCACCATACCTTACAATTTTTCCATAGCCAAAATCAAGGGTCAAAATCATGACCGAAAGCTCAAAACCAAATTAGTTGTCCCGTACATTGACCCCGTCAGCTGATCAGTATGGACAAGCAGATTTTTTTAATTTTGGCCCAAGTTCATTTGGGAAAGTTGTAATGTATGGTGAGCTAAATCACCTTGTTAGTGGCAGGCAACGTATATAGGGTTAACAGTGACAAATAAAATAAAAAAATACACGGTATTTTTTTTATCGTGGAGGAAAATTTAACACGCGGTAGGCATAGTTTTACAGGACTGATTGCTGAAAACAACATTGAAAAATAATGAAACGTGTTCACCTCAGGTACTTACATTAAAAAAAAAACACTAAAAATTATATGCAGCATCAGAGCAATAACCTATAGTAACTTAGCTGGTAGCAGACGACACATGGGATGGAGGGCAATGTGCGCGGCGCTGAACAAGAAGTCCATCGGCCTTTAATAAGTTTTTTTTTCAAACGAATTAAAGTAAAAAAAAAAATTTTTTACTTTTAATTTATTCGAGTTTCCACCAAGTTAAAAAGTAACCGTGTATATAGAACTAGTTGACAGAACGAACTTCGTACCAGCCCGCAGTTTTGAGAATATTCCATAGCCTGTGTCACTCGGTATTCTATAGAAACTATAGCCTGTGTCACGGGGATAGTGTAGCTTCCTAACAGTGAAATAATTTTTCAAATCGGTTCAGTAGTTCCGGAGTCTAAACAAACAAACAATTCTTTCCTGTTTATAATATTAGTATGGCTAGTTTTTCTCATTACCTGCTCGCTGCCGATCATGCGGCCTATGACGTAGGGCGCCATGAAGCCGCAGATGTTCCCGGCGGCGTTCGTGATGCCGTACATCGTGCCGGCGAACTGCGGCGACAGGTCGATGTGGTTCATTTGATTACCTGGCCATGACCACAGACAACACCAGATCAGTTACATTCTTGTATGTAAATAAGAGCATGATGACAACAAGTGTCTGAGATCCATACTGCGCATATTCTGGCCGAACACTATACTACACCACACCAGTTCAGTGTAGTATAGTGTAGCATATTATAGTGCAGTGCAGTGTAGTATAGGATAGCATAGCGTAGTGTTGTGCAGTGCAGTGTAGTATAGTATAGCGTATTATAGTGCAGTACAGTTTAGTATAGGATAGCATAGCGTAGTGTAGTGCCGTGCAGTGCAGTGTAGTATAGTGTAGCGTATTATAGTGCAAAGCAGTGTAGTATAGGATAGCATAGCGTAGTGTTGTAGTGTAGTGCTGTGCAGCGCAGTGTAGTATAGTGTAGCGTATTATAGTGCAGTACAGTGTAGTATAGGATAGCATAGCGTAGTGTTGTAGTGTAGTGCCGTGCAGCGCAGTGTAGTATAGTGTAGCGTATTATAGTGCAGTGCAGTGTAGTATAGGGTAGCATAGCGTAGTGTAGTGTAGTGCCGTGCAATGTAGTAAAGTGTAGCTTATTATAGTGCAGTGCACTGCAGTGTAGTATAAGATAGCGTAGCGTAGTGTAGTGAAGTATAGTTTGCGTGGTGTAGTTTAGTGTAGTGATATGGAGTGTAGTGTTAGGTAGCATATCATATCACATAGTATAGAAAAGTGAACAATACTAACCAGCATAGACGGCGCCGCCGAAGGCAGAAGTGATGCTGAGCAGCAGCATGACGGCGGCGCGGTCGCAGCCCGCCCACGCGATGCCCAGCAGACCGAACGCCGGCACGAACGCCGCTGTACGCACACATACATCTACATGTATTCAATATCACCACAGCACATGACATAGGAGCTTGGGGTGCTGCAGTGGTAGCATGACGGACAATTTGTCGAATTTGTCGTATCTATCTGTCACTTTTGTCGATATCTCCCGCATTTAAATGTCAAAAGCGATTAAAAGTGACAGAAAGATTCGACAAATGGTCCGTCATGCTGCGGGGGCTGGTATCCGATCAAATCTTAGTAGGTAGGGTACAGTATTACCACACCATCATCATGTCTGGACATAAGTCTCCCCTACACAAGGAATGTATGAAGGGATTTGACGTATCGCCATGCTTGGCAGGCGGTTTGGTGATGGATCTTCAAGTATTTCAACAAAGGATGCAGTGCTGCTGCCCATCCTTCGCTTGTTTCCTTAGTGGACTTTTACGACACCCACAGGAGGAGATGGGGTGATGGTTTTCTATGCCGGCATACCATAGTACCATATTAATGTAATTATACATATACTTGAAAACTATTAAACTAAAACGTTCTTTAATGACAGGTGAAAATGCCTCATATCAACGAATTTCCCGTCGCTCAGAAGAGAGGGAATGGGGTATGTGGGGCTGTCACCCACTAAAACCTCCCGTTGACCGTCTCGTGCTTTTTAGGAAGCACCTCGGAACGTCCGGTGTAAAAATGAAAAGGCCTCATTCTTACTAAAAAAAAATATATGTAACACGACTAGAAATTAAGTGCTATGTAGTCTAGGTACAGTGGCGGACACGGTCGGCGTAACACTTCCGGTTTTTCTGTATTGCAAAATAGCTCTTGTTCTTTGGTAAAACAGTCTAGGGCTGACGAAACCATAGACAAATCTGTTACGGCCTCCTAGTCCGTGACTGTACGTCGCGGAGTTGAACATAACGATCGAAAGATCACCCGTGACCCCCTTGCCAACAGCCGAGATGGACACCGGCGGGGTTTTAGTGGGTGCGAACCCCACATAACCCTGCGACTCCCCCCGGGGTCGCAGGGTACTCGTTAGGAGTTTCACCGCTAAAAAAAAGGTATTCTAGGTACTTACACACAGTGTTCCACAGTTTCATGCTGTTAAGTCTCGAGATGACTCCCTTGGCCAGCAGCCAGTCGGCGAGGATGCTGATGGCGATGCCCGCGATCCAGGACGTGAGGTACGGCAGCGCGGACAGGCGAGCGTTCTGCGGACATAGCAGTAGGTTTATATGTATAACTAGGGCTTAAAACGATTATATTGCTGTTACATATTAAACCAGTAGCCCTAGCCAAAATTTTGTTATTTTATTGTTTCTACTAATATAAATGCTTAATAACCCAACTTAGCATTGTAATAATGAATTTAAACTATAGAGATGGTTGTAACGCGCCCGAAGTGAAATATTGTTACGCCCAAGTTGTATCTACTTTTCTTTTCCACAAAAGAGAAAATTTACTTTTACACATAGCAAAGGCAGATACGTACTAAACAGTGTCAACACACTCGGGTAGACGAAGACAGACTTAGCGAAACTATACCTAAGGTTGCCTTGTTTGACCCATACTCTTGAGAAAAAATAATGCATTAGGTTTATTTTTTTTATTTGCAAATGTGACTGTACCAGAGCCTCTGAACAACGCCCTACTTATCGTCAAATTTTCAAAAAACACCCAGAAGATTAATATTCTGTTAAGTCAGTATTAACAGTCTTTCTTCGTTACCTAATGTACTTACAGAGACAATATCAAAGTGCAGTATGTTACTCATGTAGGTAGGCAGCTCTGTAAGCTGTGTGTAGAATAGCCAGGACTGGCCGCACTGCGCTATCAGGATCGCCCACAGAGGAACGCAGGTGAGGAACTTCATCCACGGTATTGACATTGATGGCTTGTCGTCCTGTAAATTATAACTTATTTTAAGGCATTTTACATTAATGTTGAGTGTATACTTAAGTTGACTATAATCAATCAATCATCATCATACATTAAAGTTCCACAGTGTCAGGATTTTTTGTCTTCAGTCAGCTCCATGACTTCCTTAAAAGTACGACCTCACTTTAACCTTCTGATTTATCTGTTTCATCTGGGCTTTTTTTCGCGTATAGTTGCGTGAGAAATAAATATTTATAATTTCAGTACAATTTTGTAAAACAAATGTTCACGTTTTATTGCATGCGACTATTTGCGAGTTGACGACTAACTAAAATTTTATGTGATAAACCTTTTAGAAAATAATGTTTTCGATTGCGGCAGGTGTTTATATGTATAGTGTCTGTGTGTGAGCTCAACAATACAAATGTGGACAAAATCACAAAGACATTATGTATGACGTCATTTCAACCGATAGAATCAACGGCATAGCTTCCATTCCATACACATCTTATAGGTACTAAATTCTCTTGACTTGAGTCAACTCCAATATCTTAATTCATAAAGCATTATTGATTTATATTCAACTGACCTGATACAATAATAAGTACTAAATGTAAAATAATGAACTGCGAATTTCAGAGTAAACAGTTTATCTGAGGTCGGGCCAGCTGACTCACACACATGCGGCCTACATTTCCGATTATAAAACAAACTCACTCACATTGCTAGGGCATTTAATTATCATTTATTAGGTACTTACCTACCTACTGTGTAATGACATAATATGAAATTATGTTTTAAATTGATTTTAAGTTCTTAAGGCAAAGAATAAGCAAAAATACTTAGAGAAGTTTACAGTTTTAGTTTATCATCACACCCAAGTTTAAATGTAAAATCTTATCAGGTACATATCTATTGACGAATACATGCATACTCTTTAAATCCCGGTCATCAACTCACCTGTGGCCCAATAGAAGATTCAATATACTCTATCTCCTTAGGACATATCCTGGGATGCTTCCGCGGCGAGTCATAGACCAACATCATCCATAGGACGAACCAAATGATCCCTGTACCCCCAAAGAGGTAGAAACAGAGCGGCCAGCCGTCCGCAAAGTCTAGAGTGCAGAGCCATCCTGATATTGGTAATGATACTACCGTGCCAAAGTTAGAGCCTGTAAGGGAAGGAAGTTTAAATCAGGTCTACCCATAGTATGTGCTACAAAAATTATTAATAACTAGAGGCTGCCCCGCGGTTTCACACGCGCAAGATTTCTCATAAACACAAAAATCCATTTTTTTCCCGTTCCCATGGGAATTTCGGGTAATCCTTTCTTAGTGCTCACCTACACTCCCTAAGGAACCAACGTGCAAAATTTCAGCCTGCTACGCCCAGTAGTTTCGGCTCTGCGTTGTCTGTCAGTCAGTCATTCAGTCAGTCAGTCAGTCAGTCAGTCAGTAACGGAAGAGTTTTATATATATTGATAGATGTTTTTTTTGGAAAAGATAATTAGGGATGTATTACAGTTTTTGGTTTTACCATTTATCACAAAAAAGCTGAATAACAAACAATTTCAGTATATCATGTCCAAAACATAACAATTCTAAATGATATAATATTCCCTCCTTCTCTAATAATAGGGCCAAAAAGAGTTGGGGTTACTTACTTTTTATGTTAACTTAATATCATAGTTATAGTTACCTACCCGCATATACATAAGCAGCAAACTTTGAGCGTTCCAAAGGAGGGATCCACCTAGCTAGCATAGCATGCATCGCTGGGTAAGTCACCCCTTCCCCCAAACCCTCGAGAGCTCTTACAGCTATGAAGAACTTGAAATCAGTCTTTGCTGCAATAGGACTCAGTATTGTAAAGAATGCTGTAAGTAGCACCCCAATTCCATAGACTAATTTGCCACCAAATAGTTCTGCTATTCTGCCTCCTGGGATCTAAAAGAGTTTTTATTTAATGTATATTCTAAGAGTAATTAAGTAAATTCTTTGCGATATTAAAAATATACTTGATGAATTTTATAAAGCTTTTGATTTACCTGTGTTAAAACATATCCATAGAAGAATGAACCTAAGATTATACTTTGTTGTTCTGCAGACCAGTTGAATTCTCCTGGTTTCTGTAATAAACAGTTTTCTGTTATATTAAAAATTGTACCAAATTCTAATTAAATAAAATTGTTTCTTTACAGGTGTAGGATGTGTAAAAGTACCTTGTTTAGTGTAAAATACAACACTAAGGATTTATTATTTCGACAAAAATCACCTTTTGATATAAAACATCTGTTATTCTTTTATTGAATAATATTGTTTGCTACATAAAACCTTTATAAATGTATTTTAAACTGAAGGTGCAAGGAAGATTTTCTTCTCTTTCTCTCTTTGATTACTCAGTTTTCTCACAAAGATTTAACCAACATCAGATAACATTCAACATTTGACAAACTCACATCAGGCACAGAGTTGTTGGTAGGTGCAGCCATGGGACACACATCTAATGTAGAATCATTAGAAGGAACTGGAACCGTGGAGTTGACCATAGCCACTATGGCTACTGACAGGTTTACCCTCATAGCATACACATTGGCAAACCCAAGGAAGCCCATGATGCCAAGCACAGTGCGACTTTTGATCCATCCTGTTGTTTCTTCAGCTGGCAAATAAAAAAAATTCACTACCCAGTACTACTATTGCGGTTGACAATGGATATGATATGAGTATTGAAAATGAAAGATGGCGCTATACACATTATAGAGCGCTGTCTCTTTTTTAACATCCATAATCAAATCCATTGCTAACCGCAATAGATCCCCTGGTTACTTAAAATAGTGCCCTGGAACTTTGAAAAAAATACTTTATGCATGGCTCTTCTTTAGTTTTACATTTCCTAATATTGAAGCAACAAACTATAGAATAGTTAGAAGTTATATAGTACATACCTATAGTAATTATTTATATTGCAAAATTACTAAGCTAACAGACAAGGGCATCTTGTTATCAAAATTATGATAATTGTAAACAAAAGGTAGGTTTATTGTTTTGTTTGATGCCCTTGCATTGCCTTGAAATTTTTTATATTTGACAAAGGTGAATAGCCTTACCACTGCCTTCTGGTTCGACCAAGTTTCTGGTGCTGCTTGTGACATCGTGTTCTATGTCCGCATTTATAATGGGACTTTCTTCAGCAGACATTGTGGAATTTCTAAGATATTAATACATAATTAATAATAATTATCCCTTACCACTACTACTACTAACTTTCGATTCCACGCCCTACGTAAACGAACTAAAACCAGATTCTATGTACTATTAAAATCATCTATCTAAATAACTACAGCTGTACACTATTAACGAATTGTGCTGTGATTAGGACCACATTAGGAGTGAGTCATAGAAATGTATTGTATTGTAATGCAAATTTAGTACACATAAACTTAACCTTTTAACCGCCAAGCACTTGATATGAAGTAGTCACAAAGTTCTCCCACCACGCCAAGCACTTCTCTGGAAGTAGCTTACATTTTTACATTTTATGACCCAACTATATGTTTTAAAGAGAAAAATCCAATTGGATACTGTTCTTGAAGCTTCTATGAAGTAATTCATGTTAACAGATTTTGTGAAAAGTTAATTAACTTAGAATAATAAGACGATAAACTTTAAGAAACTTTCAAATGAAAAATAGTGTGCTCTCCCACGCCAAGTACTTTACTGGAAGTGGTCTAGTGTTGTGACATTACTCGGAATTTTCGATGATTCCTAACAAATATATTTTTTAAATTATTATAACTATACACTTTTTCAACCATCTCATAACGTGTACGCATAGTGCGGACTGGAATAATATAATTTCTATTAGAATTTACTATTGATTCCTTTATTGTACACATTACAAATCCTCGCCTTTGAAAATGTCGACAACAATTAATAAGGTAGGCGGGCGGTTCTAGCGAAGCAACCCGTTCATTAGTTGTTTGATATATCCCGTACGCCAAGCACTTGAGGTGAAGTGCTGCTGTGACGTCACATACGCAAGACAAGTTTTTTAGTGCTGTGCTAAAGAGTGGACATTTTGGTACATTGTGTCTAGACGGTTGGTACGCTCAGCGTAAAAAATAGTGAAAGTACATCTACAGATGAATTGCGCTGCGCATTTTCCAATGGTTCTAATTAGAAACTAATAAAATATTGTTGTATTGAATTAAGTCAGTTTGGATTTGGTCGTAAAAGTACCTACCTACTAATACTACGTTTACTTCGAAACGTGTACACTTAGATCTACAAATGGTCATCACAGATTTTTTACAAACATCCATACATAGCTGGGTAAACGCTTTATTAGCCACCATAGAATTGAATATTATACTATAGAACAAAATCACGTCTTTTAAAAAAAGCTTTCAACATTTTAAACGGTATTCACAAAGTAATAGGAAATACCCAGCAAAACTAAAAAAAAAATTGGCAATTAATTCCATAAATGGGTTTGATTTGTTTGCTAAAGCTTTAGGTAGCAGTGCTCTGAGACAAATAGATGTCGCATTATGTTGTCTTTGTGTGTAAGGTATGTTGGATAGGCACCCCGCCTATGCGTTTATGCTAAATCAAAAGCGTCGATTCCAGGTAAGAATACTCTGCAACAAACCCTTTACAAAAATGTGATTTATGACTTTGTTTACCTTAAAAATTATTCTTTCCCACGGCTTCTACTACTGGAATACAGATTTGCAGAGAACTATTGGGACCTTACCTCATAAGTTGTTTTTTTTGAAATAGTTAAAAGTTCATTAAAAAAAACTACAACATATATTTGTTTACGTATGTAAATTGAGATACTTAAGAAAATTCCTGATGAAAATTAAAAAATCTCTTTGATGAAGTGTAGAGGTTGTAAAAAGAGACTTTATAGTATTTTACAATTATTTGTAATTTTTAATTTAAATGTTATTTATGTCCTCAAAATTAAAACAACCTTTGATTTTACATAGTTCTTTATAATGACGTTTTGGATACGATGTTATCTATGATTGATTTATGGCAATGGTCGAGGGACGAACAGCTACAAACATAAATTATATTAATTTTTAGATTTTAAATTTATAGAAAGTATAGTTTTAGTTTTGTACATATTTGTATTTGAGGACGAAGAGAATAATTAAAAAAAAAATTTGCCAAAAGAAAACTAAGTATAGGTACTATATATTTTTTATCCAGAATTAATTACGTATTTATACAAAAATAGAAAGAACGCGCGTGCGGTCGGTGCGAAGCCTAGATCTCTCTGGAGGGGCACGATAAGGACCGATGCGCTCGCGACACTATAGGCTCCGTCCGCCCCATTTATATTGTCTTCATAATGTAAGGTAAGGCCCCTGCAAACGCAAAAGCGGAGCATTTTTTAATGGTGGCGAAAACACCAAGGGAACATTATTTTGTTGTTACGAGTGTTAGACAAATTTACCCAACAGCTTCCATGTCCCAATACAACTCAATTTTATAAAGCTTGACAGCTATTGGTTTTTTCAAATTATAAGCTTTATAACACTAATACTATACGTTTATAACTAACAACTATAGCTTTTGGAGTATAAATTGAGGTGTGTTTCCATGCCCATTGTCCAGGTATGATTCAATGAAATATCCCGCCACGCTCATGACAAAAATGGTGCCTTAAACTGTAACGAGAAATGCATCACATGACATGTGACTCATGAACTTAAAATTATTAAGTTACTTGAGTGAGATTATTTTGATTGGTACATTAATGGTTTTATTAAAAACTAGTCCACCCGGCGAACTTCGCACCGCCTAACCTATAACTATCTTGTGCACGTATTAAACTTATAAACCTTCCTCTTGAATCACTCTATCTATTTAAAAAAAAAACCGCATCGAAATCCGTTGCATAATTTTAAAGATTTAAATACGATTAAATAAAAGATAAAAAAATATAGTACAAAAAAACTATCGACTTTGTGATTAACAACCCTTTAGCCAGATCGAACTTCGCAGTTTTTGTGTCTCTCCAGCGCCGAGTACTTGATATGAAGTAGTTAGTGACGTGCCACCGCTTTAGTTTGTTATAATATAATTCAGTTGAAAGTAATCAGACTAAACTCCATAAAAGCAAATTCTAATTGGGTTCTAGCATTACTAAAGTTTAAAAAACGGGAAAATGTTTAGCTTTTCGTATATTAATCACTCCATTGTTTATTTATCTCACATAAAAATTTTGGTTGATTTTGTGTGTCGATTGAATTTTGCAATCACTAATGTTTTTGAAGGTAAAATGCCTTGGCGTGGGGGAGCAACCTTCGTTTATTTCCAGTGGCGCCGAAAAGGTTAAACCAAGTATAGGTAATCACACCACACAATTAAAAAACAAAGGAGAAAGAAAAGTTAAGAAATATTGACATGACAACTGCAACAAGTTTCACAAAGACCAAGCAAGACATCCTCTAAAACTCTAAAATTTCAATGAGATAAAGCGAGAGGGAAGATTAATACAATTTGATTGAGGATTGGATATGTAAATCATTACAATATTTTATTATATATCAATCAGTCAGTCAAGGAGTTATGCTGAGTGCCCAAGCAAGGGATGTACACGTGCCATGCACATGCTGTCCTAAAGTAGGATTTCAGTCAGTCCCTATCCCTAGTCCTAGTCACACCACTTGACTGACACTAACGCGAACCTACCTTACTTTTATATAGGGATGATCGATGTTCGATGATGATCGAACCCAAAACATCGATTTTAGTTAAACTTGTTTTTACAGACATCTTCAAAGCAAACGATTTATTTTCGTGTTTCGTTGCATTCAGAAATTTAAAAAGCAATCTGTGGATGCATTTATATCATAGTTTACAGATTTTGTTGAGGGTTGCTGATCGAAACTCATTTCTTCCAGGGGCAAAATGTGGATTTTGTGTTTGTAACATCGATGTTATTACGATACGAAGCCGATGTTTCGATTTTTGATTTAACGACATCGATGTTACGATGTATAACACAATATCGATGTTAGAACATCGATCACATCAATGTTTTGGCTGCTAACATCGATCGGTGATGATCGAGCATCCCTACTTACTTTTATAATAAAAACAACACACTCTGTTTTTACAATTTTTTAAAGTGCATGTTCAGTGGTTTCTACGCAAATTGTGGTTTAATAAAGCCACGTCACAGATACAAAGTTCTATTTTAGACTCCCTTCATTGTTCCACAAGAAATAAATAAGTAAACAAAACGACCCATTGACCCAACATTCAGGGTCTGGACCGGTCTTCTGCCCTGAGTTCTGTTTTGTTCAGAGCATGAAAGAAAAACGCACTGATACAAAATCAGGCATGCATCAAGATCATATATTAACCGTATTGATATGCGCCGTATCGATACCGCTATCCATGTCCTTTTGGATCTTCAATATTATTTACACCAAGTTCCTGAAGACTGGAGAGTATTATGATGGTAAGTAGCTTTTAAATTAAAAAGTTTATTTCATTTCACTGTAGCATTATACTAGTAAAACCTGACCAGCTCAAAGTTCACTTGGATGTGTGACTTGTTGGGCATTGATTTCTGGAGAATTAGCTTATTTTATTGAATGGTCTCTTTTTTTTACAGATCCCATAGTTATATCTCCTGCAAGATGGCTATCAGCATTCCTCATCCCAATCCTAATTAGTTTTTACGGCTACAGGAAGAAAAGTCTGAGCAAGAGTGGAGCACTTTCTGGTTTCTTAGTTGGCTTTATACTAACTTTGAGCAACTATGGTTTCTTGGCTGTACTGTTTACTTGTTTCATGACTTGTTCCAAAGCCACTAAAGTTGGTGGCCACAAGAAGAAAGACTTTGAAGAAGATTATAAAGAAGGTACTAAAATTATAAAAAAAATTGTAGTATTTGATTATTAGATATTATTAAACATTATTTATTGTTTTTATAATATATTTAAAATTAAAGGTCATTATTTATACTTTAACACAACTCTTATCTTCTAGGTGGCCAAAGAAATTGGATACAAATATTGTGTAATGGAGGAATGGCGTCGCAATTAGGTCTACTGTACCTGCTGGATGTGGGATCTACAGAGAGGCCCATTGATTTTGTTAAGGATTACAGAGCATCCTGGCTAACTATTGGAGTACTTAGTAAGTGATTTGTTTCTTAGTAACTTCTATGATATTGTAATAGAAAATAGGACATCAACTAAACTTACTTGGCAAAATAAAACCTAACCGTTTCTTTTCTGATATGTATTTTATTTGTTCAAATCATAATTATTATTAAGTATGCAATTATTAGCACTATTGTAAAGTAATAAAATCTCAATAAAATTTATTATCTCTACCTTGAAATGCCTTGACCTATATTACTTATCTAATGAAGGTTATCAATATACAGGAAATAATTTTTTTCCATTTATTACATACAACTATTTACTTACACCTATATGCATTGATCTTTATCAGGTGTGTTCACATGCTGTACTGGAGACACTTGGGCATCAGAACTGGGTACTGTTTGGGCCAAGTCCGACCCCTTCCTCATTACTACTGGGGAAAGAGTTCCCAGGGGGACCAATGGTGGCGTAACATTTATTGGTAAGCATTGAACATTATTCTTTTCTTCTGTTGTGGGGGTAGATGTACCTGTATGTAAGCGATGTGTTTGCAGCCATTTCCACGCAATAATTAGAGCCATTCAAGCTCATCAGCAAACTGCAGACAAATCATATGTTACCACCCACTTCTACTGCCTCAGTTTTGGTGATTTTGCAGGCTAGTAATCTTGTTAACATTCTCATTGACAATTAATATCAATTAAAGCATCATAAAAAAATAATGATTTTAATTTACATCATGGTCAGAGCAGAACCTTCTGAGGATGTGAAATCTAAACTGACACTTTGTCCGTGGTGGATTTGTTGATCACACACAAAACATTCCATCCTTTCCAGATTAGTGACAAATCCCAGTCTGATATATTAAATGGGTTCATTATATTTTACTGCTAAACAAAATACACTCAAAATATTTTCTCCTGACCACCTTTTACTCAGTATAAATAAATACTGTTGCCAGGCACACTATGCACGGCGGTGGGCGGGCTGCTAGTGGGCGTGTCCATGTGGCTGACTCTGTCGTACTGCGCGGACCGCAGCTTGCTGCAAGCCGCGCCGCCGCAGTGGCCGCTCGTGATTTTTGGAGCACTTGGTGGAGTTCTTGGCAGCTTAGTCGACTCACTGCTTGGCGCTACCTTGCAGTACTCTGGTAACTATTTTGTTTGTAAACTTATTGGGTCATGTTATAGGTGGAGCGACGAGCTGGGTGCCCTAGATAAGAACCGGTGGCAAACCGCGCAAAAGCGTGAGGTATGGATGGAAGAGTGGAAGGGAGGCCTTTGCCCAGTAGTGAGACAATGTATGCTAATAATATTGAAGTCACCACTTTGGGTAGTACAAAGAGGTGTCTTTCGAAATTGTACAGGGTGTTTCGGACTAGGTGGTAATAAATCCGGCGGGTTTCAGCTCACCATACTGTTGTCAGCTATGGTGAGCTAATCAATCATCCTTTTCATTAATAACTGACTTTTAGAGAAACTAGTATATTCCTTTAATCTCAAAGTAATAAAATGACAGATAAGGTTTGCGTAGTATATTATATGTAAGTTCTTTGAACAGATTTTTTTTTTCCAGGTCTAGACAAAAATGGTAAAATAGTCTCCCACTCCAGCCAGACAGTCAAGTATATAAGCGGCAGGAACATCTTGGACAACCACAGCGTGAATCTCATTTCCACCGTCATCATGGGCCTGGTTATGCCGACAATATGCAAAGTTCTCTGGCCGTCCTCTTAGTTTTACCAGGTGTTAAAAAAACATGTTTGTATATTTGCTTTTTTACCTTTGTTATTTTTGTGGTCCAATTTAATAGGGCCATTAATTGTTACTAAGATGTGTATTATATTTATCATACATAGACCAAAGTGTCGGTCTGTTATCCGTCCTATTTACGTCGTCTCGTCAATCAAGTAAGAACATGTAGATACGTATAGTCATTAGTATTTTTTTAATGTTCTGTGCGTACAGTAGCCAGCACTTTTGTTAAAGTGCGTGCCAGCCAGCTAAGTTTGCGCGCGGTAAAATATGTACCAATTAGCAATATGTCAGGCAAAAGCAATTTGTTTAGAATGGCGCGCGCAGACTCACGCTGCGTCCTACGTGAGCGATCTGGATGCGAGCGAAGTGTCCTAGATGAGATGAAGTGTCCTACGTGACCACACGCACGTAGGGTGCGGCGCGACGCGGCGCGAGACGACGCGAACGCAATCAGTTGACTTGTTTTGTTTGCGCGAAGTTGACGCGTCGGCCATATTTTTCAAGCAAAAAGGGAGGGCGCGGAGGGGACGGTTCGCGCGCACGTAGGACAGAGTAGCCGCATCGCTCCGCACCGCATTAAATTGGCATAGGATCGTTTCGCACCGCGTTCGCGCTGAGTCGTCCTCGTAGGACGCAGCCTTAGCTGGCGCTGACCCTAGGCAGGCAGTCAGGTCAGGTCAGAACCTACCCATTTTTAATGTAAATCCCTTTTCATACACTAGTGACAATACGCACGCAACACATATTAAAGGTGGTAGTGTGAGTGTGTTACTTACTAAAAATTATATCAAGTAGTTTACATAAAAAACGCTCTACGAAGCTAAGTGCAACCTCGTTGTAACTGAATAAATATTATATTTAACATAGAACTAATATTTATTTATTTTTTAATTAATTCATACTATCCCTGGATACCAACTCAAAACTGATTTTGTTTTTGCGATTGGTTTTGAGTTTCTATAGGCCCTATAAGGTGTTACTTAGATATTACTTTGAATGAAATGACTTTGGTACTGTTAAACTGTACTTAATATTTTGTAAAGTCTAAATAGATTTAAAAATACATTAAGTACTTAAGTATATCAATAAATTTAATTATTTTTATAAATGAAAATCTTTTATTAAGTACTGCATAAACTTTGATTACCTATGTATTTTATCTCAGATATGCGTTACGTTAAGTATGTACAGTGGAGGTCGTGGTCGGCGTAACACCCGGTTTTTCTGTATTGCAAAATAGCTCTTGTTGTTTGGCAATACAGCCTAGGGCTGACGAAACCATAGACGTAAACATAGATAGCTACAGTGGCAGACTAGGAGGCCGTAACAGATTTGTCTATGGTTTCGTCAGCCCTAAACTATATTACAAAAGAACAAGAGCTATTTTGCAATACAAAAAAAACCGGAAGTGTTACGCCGACCGTGTCCGCCACTGTACATGTTTTTTTTAAATTTAATATTGCGAGAATGCAGTCTTCCTTGTTCTATGGGGGCAACGGAAAGGGTTAAATAAAATTGGTGAAGCGAGCTCATATTTCTCTCTTATCGAGACGGTGCGCGGCGCAGTTTATGAATGTTTCGGAAATGTTCAATAAAGCACTATCCGAGAGAAGTTAGGCTCTAGCTTTGTTCTGAACTGCTGATGAAATAGAAAATAGCTGTATAGTACTATGTATAGTAATAATAACTATGTTCCTTTGTGTGCCCAGAATGAATGAACGACTAAAAAATAATAAATGTCTATTGTACTCAAAAATAGTACTGACAGATCCATCAAACATTCAGTCATTTCGTTTGTCAGTCAGTGTCAGTGCGTAGTTTGGGCTAGTTTGTGTAGAAAATGGATCGAGGTTTATTTTTCAAATAAAATATTGTTTCTCCTTTGTTCTTTACTTAATTAAACTTAAAATCTGCAGATATTTCTTTAGAATAAAAACTGTACATATAAATGTGGTAGTGCTTCAAAATGAAGCCTAAAATAGATTTCGATGAATGCCTGCGCGACTCGCCTAAATTTAGGTAATGTATCCGAAATGAAAGTTATTTACATTACTCATGAATGGAAAGTGAAATGAGTTCGTGACTTGTAAGCATATTGTTGTTGTAGGGAGCAGCTGGAAACCGAGGAGGCGAACATCGACTGCCTGGAGGCGAAGCTTGATAAAGTCCTGAAGGCTTGTACAGCCATGATCGAAACTGGGAAGTTATACATGACTCAGAGGGGGTAAAGATGCTCTAAATACTTTTATATGCCATATGTATGAACTTGTTTAAGTTTTTTTTTGTGTAATGTTAAAAACTTCTAGTGTGTTGATACGAGGTCTGTTTTTCATGTAAGTAAGTAGGTCAATTTAACAAAAAAAAAAAATTGCACTCTTTAAAAGTAGGTATTCAATTGTACATAACACCAAGTAAAAAGCCATTGCTCTCAATGACTTTTTTGTATGTAAATATTATCTAAGAAAAAATAGAAGAATAAAATTTGCTAGAAATTCCTGTAAAGTATGTACCACATCCTGCAAATAACAGTACCTTCTTCTTTACCTTATCATGTCAATTTAAAAAAATACAGCAAAATTACTGGGTTTATTATTTACATTATTAAATTTATAAGCCTTTTTACAACTTTATGTGTTTTATTCACATCCTGACTTTTGAACAGGACATTTACAAACACCCTATGGGACCTAAGCAGCTACTTCTCAGAAGACCCAGAGGTGATGAGCACCATGAACCGCATGATCCACTCGCTGCAGGAAATGAACAAGTTCCACAGCATCCTACTCGACCAGGCCACACGTACTGTACTCAAGAATCTCAGTGCTTTTGTTAAAGTGTAAGTTTATATTGTTTTCTAAATCTTGTCTTGTTACCATAAAACTGGCAACTCTAATAAATATTGCAACTAAAAACTAAAACATTTCTCAATTTTTTATTTATTTGAAAACTAAGTAGTGGCATTCTATGTTCTGTGTTTATAAAGTATCAAAGCAAAATAAACTGGTTAAAATTTAATCAAAATTATGCCAATTTTTTTAGCCAGAGCTATTTTCACGTAAATCACTTACATAAAGGGCAATGCCAATTATTATATGTCTTTATCATATTTTTTGTGAGTGCTATGTGTGACTAAATATAATGTTTATGTCTTGTTTCTTTAAAGAGTGTAGATATCATGGAATTAATAAGTACTATGTACAACTGGAATGCTCACTTCATGTTATTAGTGATATCAAAATGAACCTTATGAGTATGTGAATAAAGTGATTTTAAAAATAATCAATATTACTTTAAAAAAACCAACTGAAACATTGTTTTTCTTGGTGTGTCCCTTTCGCAAGTTAGTAAAGTGAAGGGTCCAATATCATCCAGGTGTCAAAGGTGACACTAGTTACTAGTTAGAAAGAGACGCTCCAAGGAGAATGACCTCTCACTTGACTCGTTTTTCAAAACACAGTGAGCTTTCCAGTTGTACATAGTTTTTAATAATTCCATGGTAGATATAAATTTGCAATTTAACTGTGTTTGTATTCTATGGCTACAGTTACATTAGCATGTCAACAACCTTTGCACTCTCATTATTCAAATGAGTCATGCATATGTTGTAGTAAGATTTGATAATTAGGTTTTTTGCAATAAACCTAGGGATTTTGCGAAAACACGGATAATTTGATATAAGCATTACTTTTTTTTCAATCATCCTGACATGAAGCAGTTTTTTTGCAAAAAACCTAGTAAGATTGAAAATTTTGAAACCTTCCTATAATCTGATTGGCTAGATTTATTGCTTCTGGTAAACTCTTATTCTGATGAGTTCTCTGTAGCGTCAAAGGATATTTTAACGAACCAATCAGAATAAGAGTTTACCAGCAAGCCATAAACTAGCCAATCAGATTATAGGAAGGTTTCAAATTCAAAGTTTTCAATCTTACTAGGTTTTTTGCAAAAAAAACTGCTTCATGTCAGGATGATTGAAAAAAAAGTAATGCTTATATCAAATTATCCGTGTTTTCGCAAAATCCCTAGGTTTTTTTGCAAAAAACCTAATTATCAAATCTTACTACGACACATATATAATTGATAATGTGGAAAATTTCTTGTAAACTTACAAACTATATCAACATTCAAAATTATTTTATAATACTGCTAGGCTATGGTACTAAAAGCAGTTCTGATTTTACAAAAAAAAAGGAAACAAACTATGCACAGTTTATGTGCGCAGAATGCTTGGAGGTTCTTGGAAGCTTAAAGGTGATTTCCCCAATTTAAAAAAAAAATAACTTATTTTTATTATGTTTTTATTAAATTTAAATTAAATCTAATGGTTTAGAAACATTTATTTGTTGCATGACCTTTTATATAAAATAAAAAAAACATTTGTTTTGGGAGAAAATAAGTCTGGCATTATTATGTTTATTTACTAGTTGACCCGGCGAACTTTGTATCGCCTAACCTATTTCTATTTTGTGCATGTATTATACTTATAAACCTTCCTCTTGAATCACTCTATCTATTTAAAAAGAATCGCATCGAAATCCGTTGAGTAGTTTTGAAGATTTAAGCATACATAGGGACAGACGCGGGAAGCGACTTTGTTTTATACTATGTATTGATTATATAAATGTTTCAGATATTTTTATTAATACATTAATGTTAGTTTTTCTAAACGAGAAGATTATTTTATCAATAATTTAATAATTAACATCTTTACTGTACAGCAATAGATTGCTAGTCACTATGATTTCTCAGCAAGAATTAAGCTATTTTAATGACAGTTGATCATACTTCTCATGTTTATAGCATTGTTTCTTTCTCTCGCGTGAATAAAGCGAATTCTGTTTACTGATTGTATATAAACTAATTTGATTTTTTAGCTTTATTACTATTTTTGCGTACAATATATATATATTGTGTAATATAGTGTTTGATAAGTTTTATTTTATTTCTCATTGTTTGTTATAGAGATATTAAAGGCGTAAAGGAGAGCAAGCACCATTTCGATAAAATCTCAAACGATCTGGATTTAGCTTTAATTCGAAATTCACAAGTAAGTTAATATTTAAATTAGTTTTCTTTGGTTCAATGTAGTTTATTATTCTTACTTGTAATAACAAATATGGATTAAACTTTCTCTCTTTTTAACTTGAGAAAGTTTGATTCATAAGCTACTATTATTATTTGTTTACTGGTAGTTGGGTCCCATTCATACATACACTCGACACAATACAGTGCAACTTAACATAATGTTACGTAAAAGCGCCGATCATGCATGAGTTTTGTACTAATACATTAAACAACAAGCAAACACTATGCTTGTGTACTTCAAAACCTGTTATGTGGTACTTTTTGTTGTTTAAACAAACTAGGTTGATTGATTACGAATTATAATCGGGATAATATTAAGTATTGTTGTCGCAATATACATTTATGTATGTATGTTTATAAACATTCATGCGTGGCGTGGGCGTCGCCTGGAAAACTTACGAGTAAAATTTTTTGTGCGCAATGTGGGGTATCGTAATGCCATATTTTGGTGACTTGCTAGGCTACAGTAGATAGCGCTTGAAATGTTAAGAGTTTTTTTTTATTTCTTGGGGAATATAGGTTTTTTGTATAGTGAGTACCATTGTGATTGATTGCAATAAAATAATAAAATGGCGCTCTATCTAAAATATGCAAAAAAGGAACACAAATATTAACTGTAAATTCAATAGTTTCTCAGAAAAAAATAAGCGCACATACAGACTGGGTTAAACTTACTATACGGCGTCGTCCTAACTGGCAGAGTTTAACTACTTTTAAGGTTTCCTAGTTTGACTACATAACCCCTTGTACTAACGTAGGTGTCAAGAAACAAGCCGACGGACGTGGAGGAGGCGACGAACCTGCTGCTGGCGACGCGCTCGTGCTTCCGGCACACGGCGCTCGACCACGTGCAGAAGGTCACCATGCTGCAGGCGAGGAAGCGGCACGAGATACTGGCTACTGTGAGTTTTTTCTTTATTGTTTTAAATTTGAGTAAAGCCTACACCAGCCAGTACTAGTGAAAAATTCAAATAAGGTATGTACATAAAAACTACAATAATATTTTCTGCACCCAGAAAATTAAACTGATGTACAAATTACACAAATTCGCAGTGAAGTATTGCGATTATTATAAAAGTCCGTTCGAGAAATTACCCCTTATATTACATCCTAACAAAAATTTAGGATACTTATAAATTTACCTAAATAAGAATTGCATTAAATCGCAAATATAGATTTACACTAATTGCATACCAAAATAATATTCTGTCCGCCCTGCCACACCACAGCCGCATCGTGCAGATATACTTGTCTATTAGAACCTATCTATTATTACCTCTTTATTCACTGACCCTTAACTGCATACTGGCTGCAAGGCTGCCTTCACCTTTGTTTCAAGTACTGAACAATCATCTGATACGCGTGGGATAGATTATAACGGCCCAACTGCAAAAAAAAGGTAGATCAGTAAATCACGAATTTGTTCGTCGATTACCTGATTAAAGCTCACAAAGACTTTAAAATTAATTTCGTAATGTTTTATCTTCTTCTTCTTCTCTTTCGTTTCGCTCTTCGGTGCCAACGTAGCTCGCAATTTTTTATACCGACATCTAAATTTTGATTTTTAATTTTAGTCGGCTAAAAGTCCTCCATAAGACTAACAATCATAATTAAAATACTTTGTGTGTTTGTATTTATGGTCTGAGGTTTGTATAAAAATACTAGAAACTTGAGAGCATTGTTTCCCATAAACAATATATTTTCTCAAATATATCTTCCAAAACAAGAAAATGGTATACTAGCTTTAGTTATACTGGGTAATTAAAGCAATTGGTGAATGACATCCATCGGTTTCTTATCGGTGTTCATATTAATGTGACGGATAGGTTAGACATACATGATGATGATGATAATGTCCTCCACGACGTATCCGTCGACGGCGACACCTCGTCAGCTCCTGGCGTGTGCTCGGATGTGACTCGCAAAACCGAACTTAGTCTTAAACGTGCGGCCGCATATGTTGCACTGTAGCTGTCCGCTGGTGTTGTAAGTGCAGTTGTAGGAGACCTTGGGACGAGTCTTTCGGGCGTGGCGTTTGGCGTCGAGTAGACATACATAATTACATACGGATAGTACATACGGTTAGTAGTATTATTATATTAGTAACTAGAGGCTGCCCCGCGGTTTCACTCGCGCAGATTTCTCTTAAACACAAAAAAACATTTTATTCCCGTTTCAGTTGGGTAATAAAGTTAAATTTCTTTACCGATCACGCACAAATTTTTATTGTACATATGAAGTTCAATTTAGAATACTTGCCAACTTTAAATAGCAGCAATAAAATGTAGTTTTGAATGAACTATTTAACAATTAGCACTTGCGTTACAAATCTTTTTGTCGTGAAGTATCCGCGAAAAAATAGACGACGTTACGGCACAATAACCAGAAAATAATTTTAAGTTTAGTTTGGTTTAGTTGGCCCGGAAGGTCATGCAGACTTCATAAATTAAATTAGACAGTCTGTTTTTTGTACAATAAAAAGAGAAGTAACATCGTTACCTACAAGATTTTAAAGGTTGGTTGTCTGAAATTATAATGTAAAATATATAGTTGTCTTTATGTATCTTTAGTAAGTATATGACTTTAGTAGGATTTTAATAAAATTGTAATGTCATATTGCTATATGTCATAGCGCTATTTAAAGCATCCTGCATATACCACTATGCGTTGTTTTTTTAGTTTAATTAAACTATGTTATAAGTATATAACTCTATGCGTAAATAGTAAAATTTCGCAACCACACCTACTGAGGATGATTCACAAGGTCTTGTGATGTTCAATGTCGTGCAGAAAATCGGAATCTTCAGTGTTTATTTGAATATTGACTAGTTGACTGCAGGAGCGGAGACAGTCTGTGATATTGTGACTCTACTTTGGTAAGATTTTTTAAATTCAACATATCTAATTTTTCTCAAGAGTTTACATCAAGGATTCGTTTGTACGCCAGTTTTTTTTTTTCTATAATTAAGAACTTTAGAACCTAATAAGAAATAGCCTTTGTATTTATACTGAAGGTCGCCTTTCAATTATCACGTAATAATAATTAATTCCAAATTAATTCAAAAACATTAAAATTACCGTTTCAATACCATATACGATAAAAGTAATATTAAATTAATTTTGATATTTATATTGAACGGTATTTAACCATCCGCTAATTGCTCACTAATAATAACTCAGCGACCAATTATGATAAAAAACAACAACAACAGCAACACAGGAAGAATCGCTCGTCTTGTTGGTGATTACTAATTCATATTACATTGTAATCTAGCCGTTCGATCGAGAACATGATATTTAATCTTTACGTTTTGAGATTCTGCATCCTATTGCGTTAAAATAAAGGTGGTTTTTAATTAATTTACTTGCATCTCAGTTGACGCGTTCAAATGCAATTATAGTAAGTCGTGAGGTGTATTATTTCTTGCTATATTAAAGTGAGATATGATTTTTGTGTATAACGAAGGCCCAAGATTTAATATTTAGGCGCATTACGCCCGTAACTATTCTGATAGCACTTATTCCCGTTCTTCAAATTTAAGGGCTACGCTCTTGTCGGTGGAGCGTCTTCCACACCTCACGTGTCCCCGCCAGCTGCTGACCTCTTGATACGACACGACCCCTATATTTTTCTTTATTTGATCAAAGTAACTCCGTCTTGGTCGTCCCCTCTCTCTTATGCCCGTTGTGTCTGTAAAATTATTGGCTCACCAATCGCCGATTTCACAATATTATCTGTTTTTAGGCCACGTTAAACAATTATCTTTTTACTAGTTTTTTTTTAGTATTTCCATATTTTAAAGTACACATCCTATATTATAAAAAAAAAACCATTATGTCACAATTTTATAACCTACATGTCGTTAGAAATAATCGGATTGAAAATAAAACATTACAATCCAGATAAGGAACGGCATAGCCTCACCCAATTTCGCGGTAATCTACCAAAACTAATCAAAATGATAAAGATAACTAAAACGAGTAATTTTGTTTCAGTTCCTATCGTACATGCAGGCTTGCTGCACCTATCACCACCAAGGCGCAGACCTGTCCGAAGATTTGGAGCCTTTTTTGAAGAACATTGCTCTAGAAGTGAGTGTTACTTATCAGAAGTTCTATAGTGTAAAGCGAATTGACGATCCTGTTAGAATTTTTATTATTACGTTATCTTGGTAGTTAAAACTGTCCGTTTTCTGAGTTTCAGTGCTTGTTTATAACTACATTGATTGCATTTTATAAGTATACTTAAAGTATACTCTGTTTTATCCTTAGTAATAACAGTGCATTAGATTTTGTGGATTGTTAGGCTATTGTGCTTCGTGCAAAATGATCGAACCGTCTTGTACAACACCTATGATGATGTTATCAATGATGAAGCACAGAAGAAGTGTAGTCGATGTAAGTACATATTATAGTTTTTTATTGATAATGCGTTATCAAAAAGACAGAAAATGCGCTGGCGAAGCTGCGAGGCGCACACTTGTTCATTATAAGTTGTGAATTCCCACAATTTTTTTCTATCAGAGAGGATCTTGGTGTCTAAGACAGGTTTAAAGAAAAAACTTAATTAGCGAGGCAACGCATTGGTCACACGCTCGCGTGAGGATCATAGGCTTTGTCTATTACGGCTTCTAAATGCCTTTCCGTAACCAATGAAGTCTCGCATACTAAAAATAATTAATATTTATTCTTACATTCATTGTATTTCTAATAATAATTGACGTAGCCAAGCTGCGTTCTACTGTTTTATTTATAAAGCAAAATAATATTCGTAAATGCGCCTTTGCTGTTATAAAACACAACACGGCATCACTTAAAAAAAAGCTGATGCTATATGTTTATATTATGTTACCAGTAGACCCGGCTAACTTCGTACCGCCTTACCACTATGTTGTGCATGAATTATAAATAAAACCTTTCCTCTGGAATCACTATAAGTATCCTTTAAAAAAATGCATCAAAATCTAAGATACATGAATTGATTAATAATATTGCACGATTTGGTTGTGACGTCCACCACACGAGCTCCAGTAAGCTAAAGAATAAATGTATTGTACAAGTACCGTGGCGGTCTAGGTCGGCGTAACACTTCCGGTTTTTCTGTATTGCTAAATATCTCTTTTTGTTTGGTAATACAGTCTAGGGTGCACGACACCATAGACAAATCTGTTACGCCCTCCTATAATTATTTGAGATAAACCTCTTGTTCGGCCTGCGCTTTATATCGACGTGTCTATCACTTACATCGGCTTATTTTATTAAACTTATTACAGGTGACGAAAATGCGTACAGACACGAAGGTCCTAGACAAGGAGATGGAGAACCGGCACACGATCGTGAACAGCAAAGACTCTGTTCTCCCCAGCTGTCATTCGGACGCCGACGCCGAAGCGAAAGACGGCCTCCTTAGCACGCCCAGCCTCAAGAACCAGCCGAGAATGCAAGGCTACTTATTTAAAAGGACCTCAAACGCGTTCAAGACTTGGAACCGTCGCTGGTTCTACCTTTACGATAACAGGCTCGTTTATAGGTGAGGATTCCTTTGTTTTTTGGTCGTGAGTAATGCTGTTCCTGATAAATACCGATTATTTGGTTTATACATGACTAACATGTGTACGTTTGAACTGATATCGTCGTCAGGTTTCAGGATTTATAGATAAGAAGAACAGTTTTATGATTGCACATGTGACACACCAAAGAATTATAACCTTTTGTCTTTGTGCGATATATGTAAGTACAGAAGTACATGATTGTTACGTGCTTTTAAAAGTTACTCTAACCAGAGTGATTTACATTTAGTTCACAACATCAAAGTTACTGTTAGCAAAATAATTTAAAATCTTTTAGCCAAATTTAATAATGAAAATACTATGTCAAGGTACTTGTATTCAAGCGCTAAGATCAGGGACCTTACTGCTCATAATTTTTTTCTGTTATTCGCTTATGCCAAATGCGGGGTATTTTAAATTTCAATAACAGTTAACACACCTAATTCAAATTAATGCTCTACTACTATTGAAATAAAGTCTAGTTCTATTTAATTGAAGTCGTGTTCAAAGATAATTTGTTCCAGGAAGCGCACGGGCGAGCTGAACGTGACGGTGATGGAGGAGGACCTGCGGCTCTGCACCGTGCGCTCCGTGAGCGACGGCGAGCGCCGCTTCTGCTTCGAGGTGCTCTCGCCTTCCAAGTAAGTTCTGATACTACAGCCCAGGATTCAATCGAATCGAAGTCTTTCTTGTAATCCAAAAATACTAAGAATTTAATATTGTTTATTACCAGAAGCCACATGCTCCAAGCCGACTCCGAGGAGATGCTGGCAAGCTGGACGCTGGCGCTGCAGACCGGCATCCGGACTGCCATCCAGCGCGGGCGCGGGCGCGACCACCCCGACTCGCAGATCGTCGCCGCGCCCCGCACCCACACCAACGACCAGAGAGTTACGAAAGTTCGGTGAGCAGAACTTCTTATGTTAGAGTAGGAGATTATAATATAACAATGGTTGTAAAGGGATTTATTATGTACGAGCTGTCCCGGCTTACTTCGTTACGCCATAGAAAAGACTTGGCTCTATAGACTATGTTCTTTTGACTGCCCAGAATGGGCAAATAAGAAAACAAACAACGACAACAAACCACCTGTCAAAATATGTAAACAACGGATAACATATTGCACCTTAGGTTACATTATTTAAGTTTAAGTAAGGATCCCTATTTTTTTTGAAAATCTAATATAGCCTATGTCACTCGGGGATAGTGTAGCTTCCTACCAGTGAAAGAATTTTTGAAATCGGTTCAGTATTTCCGGAGCCTATTCGTTAAAAACAAACAAACAAACAATTAAATCTTCCCTCTTTATAATATTGGTATAGATAATCACTGATCATGTTAAAACTCGAGCCAGAGTTTCAGGCGTTAATCATGTTAAAGGCTTAACACTTAAACAAGCAAGGGTTGTAACAACACCCGAAATGGAATAGCTTTACACCCACGTTGTATACTGTACTTTTCATACCATCCGGCAATATTTTATTTATTAGTCATTTTTTATGTTGTATGATAGTTTTGGCAAATCAAAGAGATAGTGAGTGTATAGGAAAATTCAAGTTTATTGATTAAAATAAAGTGTCTATCTACCTATCCCTACAGGATATGGGAGCAACTTCTCAGCATTCCAGGAAACAACTTTTGCTGCGACTGCGGCAGCCCCAACCCGCGGTGGGCGAGTATCAATCTTGGAATCACTTTGTGCATTGGTAAGTAAGTTCCGTAAAATGTGTTAAAAAAAAACGATGTATCATTAATCAAATTACTGATGTATCATGGTCCAATAATATTCTCCGCCTGGTTACACCTCGGACACTTCATAGAAAAGTCCGCGTTGATTTTCGCACAGCCGACACTTGTGTAGATGTGCCACGCTGCTTTATTTGTACTGAGCGGTAACTGACATGTAACCGAGAACGGTGGAGCCGCACTTGCTGAGGGAGGCAGGGAGTGCCCATACTGTATGTAGTACTGGCCTTATGTGGCCTAGTACTCTGCTCTAACCAAATGACTGACACAAGTCAACGTCATAATTCTGAGTTGGGCGAGAAGGAAAGAACAATTAACACGCGTGAGACAAGGAGGCGACAAGTTATGTTTGTGACGTAGGCTTGTGTCACTCTGGGAAGAGAAGACCTGTTTCTTAAGACTATGCTAATGAATTAGGTTCTTGTTTTGTGTTTTTGTTTGTACATAAAGGATATCATTCATTCATTCACGTCTAAGAGACACTTTGTATGAAATTGAGGTATTAGTTACCATAGCACAATTTGTTGACCATAATTTAGTTGAGTGGGAAAATTCTTATTCAATATCTCTTCAAAAAAGTTGTTTCCTGTGTCAACAGAATGCTCCGGGATACATCGCTCTCTCGGAGTCCATCTCAGCAAAGTGAGGTCGTTGACACTGGATGATTGGGAACCTGATATTATAAAAGTTTGTATTTTATTATTATTTTAATTAATAAAATAATATTCTTTCAATGTATTTAAGCGTAGGTATGCCATAATCGCCACACTTGGCAGGCAGTTTGTTTGTATGACTATTCAAGTTTTCAACGAAGACCGCTGCTGCCTACCCTTCGGGTGTACCTTTAGTTGCCTTTAATGGCAACCCAAGGCAATGGGGTGGTATTTTTCTGTGCCGCCACCATATTGTTTGAAATAAATAGTTGTTTTGCAGGTAATGGCTGAGCTTGGTAACAAGATAGTGAACACGATATACGAAGCTAATACCGAAGGGAGCACTGTGCCGAGAGCCACGCCAGACTGTGAGAGGTACGTTTGATTGTTTGTGTGCGCTGAGCGGTTTAATTTTATACCTTACCTTTGGACCTCACTTAAAGGTATCCATCAATCAAACAATCGGTAGGCCTCAACTAAATTAATAAGCTAATATTATTGTTAGAAAAATTGTTAAAACGTAATTACGATGTCTCTATTAAAAGGTTTTGTCATCTGAGCGTCCACTGAGGACACAGGCCTCCCCCACAAAAAGCCACAAGGACAAACATTTTGTGCCCATCTTAGTGTGCTACTCGGTTTCCTTATAGTGGTCTGTGTAGTTACCAAAAAGTGTCTCCGTTTGCGCACCCACTTAAAATGTACTGTTAATTTTCACTAAAGTTACTTACAATAAACTCTCCAGATCAGTTCGCGAAGCGTGGATCCGAGCTAAGTACGTGTCGTGCGAGTTTGTGCGGGACCTGTACGCCACTCCCGCTGAACTAAAAGCCGCCCCTCCCGGCGAGCCAGGCTCCCCCCCTGGCGAGTCCGGCCCCCCCGCCGGCTCCCCGCTCCGGGCGCGGCGCTGGTCCGTGCGACGGACTAGGCTCAGGTATTCTAACTAAAAGTATAGTATACGAACTGGTTAGAGAGCTATTCCCACTGCGCTCGGATTTTTACATGAGCACTTTCTACATAATACGTTACTTTACCTCCATGTTATATGTATAATCTGGTATTTGTTATGGGCTCTGTGTGTAATGGAAAAATTGTGCGTAAAAAGTAAGCCTCCTTTTTTAGCAAGCATATTCTCTTTGCTTTCGTAAACTTTTTGTTTCCATATACGAAAACTTAGAAAAATATATTTCTTATAGTATAACATTGAATGACCGAAATCGATTCGGTTGTAGACCGAATAAGGCACGATTAGAAAATGTGTTGAAATAATATAAGACTTTGTTTTCAACAGAGTTCGTGCGGCGCCCGCTGTCCCGGACACGATAAACGATGAAAAAAGTGACGTGAACAGTAATACCAGTGGTAAGAAACCTTAAACCCTCGCTTAGAAAACAAATTACGTTCTTTTCACATGGCATAAAAGTTTTACTTACAAGGAATTCTCAAAATTACTATGAGAATAAAAGCGGCAAGTGGAACCATGAAAAAATTGGATTTTACTTTAAACATAATCTCACGCCTTTTATTCCCCGAAGGGTTAGGCAGAGGTACCAGCTCAAGAGCTGGACCCACGTTTAGCCGAGTTTATGCTTTTACTTTTGTTTATGATTTTACTTTACTAAACATTTTTAAAGCTTACGATCACCTATATTCAAAAATATTTTTTCAGTATCAGCATCGTCAAGCGTGGACAATGCGTCCAGCAGCAGTCCAGTGCTGGTCATCGGGCGGGACCTGTCCGCGCGCCGCGGCCCCGGCCACCTCGTGCCGAGCGACCAGGACTCCACCGAGGGCGAGGACGCCGAGGATGTTGGTAACGACTTTTAGGCTACGTGAACTCTTAAGTGTATCTTCATCTACCGCTCGGCATTGGATGGCATTAACGACGACTGCATATAACCTGCGCAAATAAAGAACAGTTTTTAGCGATAGCAATATTATTTTATTATTTGTTACTTGTATTATGTGGCAATAAAGCATTTTTTAACATAATTTTCTTGTTAATGTTTTCAAATCACAACTAATAGAAAAAAAATAAAAGAACAGTGTTTTGTTTACCCTTGCTTCTAATATATTTTATTGAGATAATAATAATATTATATATTAATAATAAAAAAATATATTATTTATTACAAAGAGTCCGTAAAAGAAATAATAATCGAACTTTTTTTGTCAACCATACATTACGAAAAAAAAAAAGTCCGCCATATTTAAAACTGTTCTTTATCTGCGCGGCTTATATCGTGGCCGCAACAAATGTCCGCCGACGAGCTGCTGTCATTGTCATTAATTTGTAATATGGACTAGAGGTGGTCGTTTTTTACAATCGCATTTAAAAAAACTCTTTATTTCATGGCAACGAATCGCATTGCTATTCACATCGAATGTGTACTGCGATCGCGTTTTCGTTGCCGTCAGCAACGATCGCGTTCTCGTTGCCGTGGGCAACGAAATCGCATGTGACAGCTTATCATTAGCAAAGCAACGAAACGCATTGAAGCATTGCGATCTCACTCCTATCGAATTAATATGAAATGTACTAAAAATACATTTTGCTAAAAAAAAATTGTATAGGGTTTTGTAAATTGTCGAATATCGAAAATTGCTGCACTTCGATAAAAATATCCATATTAACATTGATATTAGAGCAAAGCTTGCATGTCTAGTTACATCCTGCGTTTCGTTTTTATACAACGGATCGCGTTTTCGTTGTCGATCGCATTTTCGTTGCCGATCGCATTCTCGTTGCCGATCGCATTCTCGTTGCCGATCGCATTCTCGTTGCCGATCTAATTCTCGTTGCCGATCGCATTTTCGTTGCCGGATCGCATATCAACGAAAATGCGATCGCAGTTTAAAATCGCAGTTGTTCGAAAATAGCATAACAGCGATCGCATGCGATTGAAAAATAGCAGTTATTCTCACCTCTAATATGGACTTTAAAACCTGCACCTGCATACAAGATTCAATTTCGTTTGAAGATATAAAATCCGTTCTGTTTAGCATCGGACAGAAATCGTTGACGTCGGCATACCGACGGCGCCGTATGAATAAATTATCTTTTTATTATTTTAAAAAACAAAAATAAGAAACATAAATACATCAGACACTAGCCCACCGCCATCCCAGATTCGACCAAGCTTGCGGTCACACGAACCCTTAAACCGAGAGACGCTGTAGAGGTAGCCTACAGCACTCCCACAGCCGCAAAGCGACCGTGACGCCCCGTGAGGCGGGACGCCACAGTGTCCCATCTTCACTCTCCCCCTTCTGGGGCATGACACCACTAAAACAGCTCGCTCGCTGGATTAGCCACAACCACACAGCTGCTCCCGTTCGGGAGTTGCGGACTCCCCTTATTTTTTGACACGGGGCAGAAACAAAAAACAAATAACCCACCTGAAATTTTGAAAAAAAAAAAGTTATTAACTATTCCCAAATACCCACTGTCCCCATGTTCCCCCTTCTCCCTTTCATCTCTCTTCCCTTCCCCATCCTTCCCTTCTCCCCACCAATTTCCCACCCTTCTTATATCAACCGCCTCGTTTTTTTTTTTTTTTTTTCCTTTTGAATCCCCATGAAATGTATTCTTTTAACTCTCACTCTTTTCCCTCCTTACTTTTCTCTCTCTCTTTTAGTCACCGAAATAAACAAACTTAGCAAAATGTAACAATTTAGAATTTAACATAACAGATTCCAACACTTATAAAACAAAACAAACAAACAAATAGACAAACAAGCACATAAACAAACCTACAAATCAACTTGCCTAACCGACTTGGCCGCGAGTGCGGCACGCCTACTCACTACTGTCGCTCGTCCGACTCGGGGCGGGCGACTCCGCGCCGCCGCGCCCCGCGCCGGAGTCCGCCGGGGCAGTCAGACATAAATACATCAGTAAGTAATATGTATTTATATTTGGTTTTCTATTTAGCGGAAGATATATCCCTGCTGTCGCCGCAAATGGTCATGTACCGAGCGGCCGAGGCGCACAACCTGCCCGTGATGCTGGCAGCCCTGGCGGCGCGCGCGTCCCTCGCGCCCCTCGCGCTGCCGCCCCGCCGCGCGCCCCTGCACGCCGCCGTCACCAGCGTCAGTATACATGTACCTACTATATCTACACAACCTGCCCGTGATGCTGGCAGCCCTGGCGGCGCGCGCGTCCCCCGCGCCCCGCCGCGCGCCCCTGCACGCCGCCGTCACCAGCGTCAGTATACATGTACCTACTATATCTACACAACCTGCCCGTGATGTTCGCTCCCCCGGTGAGACCTTGTTCCCCCCGCTGAACCTTTGCTCCCCTCTACTGAATGTCTCCTTTGACTTATTACCAACTTGTCAGAAACACCCAGTATATAGCATGTAGTAAATAATAAATAACTAATCTTTGGTGTCTGGTTTTGTGATGCGGACATAACTCTTACTGCACAACCGAGCTGTATATAGTATCAATATCAATACATAGTATAAAACAAAGTCGCTTCCCGCGTCTGTCCCTATGTATGCTTATATCTTTATAACTATCCAACGGATTTTGATGCGGTTTTTCGTAATCGATAGAGTGATCCAAGAGGAAGGTTTATAAGTATAATACATGAGCAACATAGCAATAGGTTGGGTGGTACGAAGTTCGCCGGGTCGACTAGTACCTATTAAATGTAAATATCACTTATTATTCTATAGTAATAGTAAACATAATTTTATTTCAAATCGCAGGGTTCAGTAATGGCCTGCTCGTTTCTGCTAGTGAACGGTAGCAAGCTCAACGTGCAAGACGACGACGGGAAGACCCCCCTGCATCTAGCCACGGAGGCCGGCCATACTGCGCAGGTAAACTTGTTTTTGTAAAGTTGTGTTTACATAAAGCGCACTTGTAATTATTTTCACCGTAGCATCACAGTATAATTAATAGTGCTACGTACAGTAACTCAGGGCACTCCCTGCCTTCCTCAGAAAGTGCGGCTCCCGCGCTCTCGTTTACCTCTCAGTGACGCTCAGTACTCACTCAAAGCATGATATGCGTGCACGTACACGAGTTTCAGCTGTGCGCGAACCAACGCGATTTTTTCTATGTGTCCGAAGTGTGGTATCATCTTCATTGAGAGTTTTGTTTTAATGAAACTTCCCCATGTAGGTAAATACTTATAGCTACTTTGTCTTCATCATCTTCAACTTAGCCGAGTGACGTCCTGTGTTGAACTGTACACTATTGAATGAATTGGCCTCCTTCACAGATTGCGTCAAAGATAAAAATTTACTTGGGGTGGTCATAATCACCACGCTAGCAGGTGGGTCAGGGTTCGCACGCCCCGCAGTACCGGGCCGAAGAATAGGACTGAGGTATCCCCTGCCTGTCGTAAGAGGCGACTAAGAGGGGACCCCGGGGTCGTTGGGTGCATGAGGCGGGGGCCTCGTGTAGTCATATAACGGCCCCGAGAAGGACGGTGGAACGCGGTGTCCCGATTCCGCCGTCGAGCGTAGAAAGAGCCATCCGCGCTCAGGGGGGACTACCACCACTTGTCCCCCCGTGAAGAGGCTTAACAGCCAATGCTGGAGGGGGTCGCGGAGTTGAACATAACGATCGAAAGATCACCCGTGACCCCTTTGCCAACAGCCGAGATGGACACCGGCGGGGTTTTAGTGGGTGCGAACCCCACATAACCCTGCGACTCCCCCCGGGGTCGCAGGGTACTCGTTAGGAGTTTCCCCGCCTAAAAAAAAAAAAAGGGTTCGCAGTATCATTTATTTTGATCATTTAGTTTTTCAAGATACTCTGCTGTGTCCTTCAGGTGTTACCTTAGTTACGATATCAACAGAAGAAGATGGAGTGATAGAATTCTCGACTATAACAGGCCTGGCTCACTCCGCACTTTGGGTATAAACCTGCAAGTACGTGCGGCGGCGCCGGCGGGACCACCAGCCGCGGGCCGCGCCGCCGCTCGCGCGCTGCTCGTCGCACCGCACGCGTCTCATCATTTTCGCGCCAAGTTCTCGCATCCCTAATAAATGCATCGAGCATTTTATTGTCTATGTCGCCGTTATTGTCCTTAAAATAGGCGCTCTCGCAAAGTAGCACGGGTCATTATCGCATGAATATGCATTGCGGCTTTGGAGATAAGAGTGAAAGAGAGATATTAACTCAAGGTTATATGTAACAGGAGCGAGCTAGATTGTGCTTTAAGTGTACGTAGCTAGATTTAATTTTATTTAAACGACTTAGTTGAGTGAGCCTTCTTTACCTGTTACTATTAGGTATTCTGTGGCTATAATAACTTAAATATTTCAACTGACTGCCAGGTGTGTCTACTGCTTCGCTACCGCGCCGACCAGTCCCTAGCGGACAACGCGGGCCACACGCCGCTCGACATCGCGGTCAACAACGCGCACGCCGACATTGTTACATTGTAAGTCTAGCTGATTTTACTTCACTAAACTTTTGCGTAACTTTGGTTTGCCTGAGCCGCTTGGTGGGCACCCTGAACTACCTCGCCCATCGCAGTATAGGATACTTTACCAAATAAGGAATCAATACCAATTAGATTAAATAGTCTTATTGACTTTTAATAAGTGATACCTTGTATATTCTATATTGAATAAAGAATTATTGACTTTTTTGATATGCACACTCGCGTGCTTAATCGGAATAGTCTTAAAGTCGTCACTTATGAGCGTTTTCGTTGTCATCTAAATCGTGCTTAGGCTGCTGCTCATTTCATAGTCGTAATATAATAAATGCATTCTTAGTGCTGCGCTGAAGCTGGGTACGAGCATTCGTGTAGTCAGTACGTATTATTACGGAGAAATTAGCGAGTATAGTCGTACTGACTGCACGAACGCACCATGTGTAACATGTTACAGTGTTTATATGTTTACCTTCCGCCCGCAGGCTTCGGCTAACGAAGCTAAACGAAGAGATGCGCGACAGCGAGCAGGCGGCGGACGACACGTACAGCGAGGTGTTCCGCGACTACACGCAGCTCGCGCACACGCACCCCGAGCGCCTGCTGCGCCGACACAACAACAACATAGGTATATCGTCGCTCATACTTCAACACCGCGAATACACGCACGACTACACGCAGCTCGCGCACACGCACCCCGAGCGCCTGCTGCGCCGACACAACAACAACATAGGTATATCGTCGCTCATACTTCAACACCGCGAATACACGCACGACTACACGCAGCTCGCGCACACGCACCCCGAGCGCCTGCTGCGCCGACACAACAACAACATAGGTATATCGTCGCTCATACTTCAACACCGCGAATACACGCACGACTACACGCAGCTCGCGCACACGCACCCCGAGCGCCTGCTGCGCCGACACAACAACAACATAGGTATATCGTCGCTCATACTTCAACACCGCGAATACACGCACGACTACACGCAGCTCGCGCACACGCACCCCGAGCGCCTGCTGCGCCGACACAACAACAACATAGGTATATCGTCGCTCATACTTCAACACCGCGAATACACGCACGACTACACGCAGCTCGCGCACACGCACCCCGAGCGCCTGCTGCGCCGACACAACAACAACATAGGTATATCGTCGCTCATACTTCAACACCGCGAATACACGCACGACTACACGCAGCTCGCGCACACGCACCCCGAGCGCCTGCTGCGCCGACACAACAACAACATAGGTATATCGTCGCTCATACTTCAACACCGCGAATACACGCACGACTACACGCAGCTCGCGCACACGCACCCCGAGCGCCTGCTGCGCCGACACAACGACAACATAGGTATATCGTCGCTCATACTTCAACACCGCGAATACACGCACGACTACACGCAGCTCGCGCACACGCACCCCGAGCGCCTGCTGCGCCGACACAACAACAACATAGGTATATCGTCGCTCATACTTCAACACCGCGAATACACGCACGACTACACGCAGCTCGCGCACACGCACCCCGAGCGCCTGCTGCGCCGACACAACAACAACATAGGTATATCGTCGCTCATACTTCAACACCGCGAATACACGCACGACTACACGCAGCTCGCGCACACGCACCCCGAGCGCCTGCTGCGCTGACACAACAACAACATAGGTATATCGTCGCTCATACTTCAACACCGCGAATACACGCACGACTACACGCAGCTCGCGCACACGCACCCCGAGCGCCTGCTGCGCCGACACAACAACAACATAGGTATATCGTCGCTCATACTTCAACACCGCGAATACACGCACGACTACACGCAGCTCGCGCACACGCACCCCGAGCGCCTGCTGCGCCGACACAACAACAACATAGGTATATCGTCGCTCATACTTCAACACCGCGAATACACGCACGACTACACGCAGCTCGCGCACACGCACCCCGAGCGCCTGCTGCACCGACACAACAACAACATAGGTATAGAGAGATACTTTTTTTAAGGCGGGGAAACTCCTAGCAGATGTGGGGTTCGCACCCAATAAAACCCCGCCGGTGTCCTTCTCGGCTGTTGGCAAGGAGCACGGGACATCTGTTCGAGCTGGCTCAACTCCGCGACCCCTCTAGCATTGGCTGCCAAGCCTTTTCTCAGGGGGACATGGTGGTCGCCCCCCGGAGCGTGGTTGTCTCGTCCAACGCTCAACGACGGAAACGGGACACACGCGTTTCGTCGCTCTTCTCGAAGCCGTTATTGGATGGCACAAGGCTCCCGCGTCGTGCACCAACGACCCCGATGTCCCCTCTTAGTCGCCTTTTACGACAGACAGGGGAAAACTCAGTCCCATTCTTCGGCCCGGTACTGGAGGGTCTATTTAGAGATAAAATAGGTAGATTCAAGGCGCTTGAATGTATAAGTAGGTCCCTACAAGCCTCACAACGCATGTGTGCTTGGACGAACATATAATTACTAATACTACCAAATACTGGGTGCTTTTGGAAATTCTATCATAAATTGAAGAGTATTCCATAGTAAAATAGGGCGAAATCAGCTGTTCCATACATTGGTTCGAACAGATGACGGGGTCGATGTACGGGACAGCTGATTTTTGTTTTGAGATTTTGCCCAAGTTTTTTTGGGAATGTTGATAAGTTTGTTGAGCTGAATCCCTCCTTAGATTTTTTACCGCCTTGTCAGAAACACCCAGAACAAAGTGATGTTTATGAGAACATTTCATCTATTTTAGGAGACCAGCCGACCGAGTAAAAGCGCGCGGCTGCCGCTCGACTGACCACGACTGCTGCCGAATTCTGTGAGCTTTACTACTGAAGGTATATTTTGTAGAATAGTGTAGTTTAGCTCGTTGTTTATATAAAGTCAACTTGTGCACAGAGTCTCATTTGATCTTAGCAGTTGCGATTTAAGACCTTGACTGCAAGTAAATAGTACAGTGGCGGTCTAGGACGGCGTAACAGATTTTTCTATAGTCTCGTGCGCCCTAGATTGTTTTACCAAAGAACAAGAGCTATTTTGCAATACATAAAAACCGGAACTGTTACGCCGTCCTAGACCGCCACCGTACAGTGGCGAAATAGGATCCTAGTTTATGAAACGAAATTCCAGTTTCGAGTTACGTTGCAGGAGCTTTTAAGCGAGGTTTCTTTTACAGAAAATTGGAGAACCACAGATGTTTAATTTTGATGTATTTTTAATTCATGATGAAATAGAATAGAAACTTATCGCTTTCATAATAAAGTTGCAATTTTAACGGCAGATTGAGAAATGGATCCGTGCACATGAGGACCCCACTCGAATTTAGTACTCTGAAAACAAATTATGACGTACCTTGATTCTGTTGTTTTGATATATGGTAACAATAAGTACCATTAAATATTAATTGAGCACTTGCCGAACAACGATCATGTGGCCTAATGTACTGTTTTATTTATACAATATCTGTTGGAAATAGAAGTAGAAAAATTAAACCAAAATATTAAGTTGGATAGTTGAATTCGTTGAAATAGGTCTATTGTTCTAATAACGCCTAGGCTTCCATAATAATGTTTATTTTTATAATATTAGAAGACTATTTTACTTTCTTATTTTCGTCCGTGCAGGTACATATTTTAAACGTGTTAGGACCGTATTTACGTTTTCATTTATGGTACCAAAGATATTATTATTACTTTTTCGTTTTAAATGGATTTGGGAAGATGCTATTTAGAAAAACAATAATCTATTATTTAGATTTGTTTACCCAAGTTTTAATGTTATTGATGACTCTTGCGTGTAGAATTATAAAATAATGCAATTAATATTTAACAGTAAGTGCGACCATGCGCCTTGTACATATTCAGGGACAGAGGTGATACTCAAAATTTACCTTTAAATTCAGGAGGCTAAATCTTCAAATCCAATATACGCGTTTTAGATATTTTGTAATCTCTTTATTTTGTGATAATTTTATTTTTGTATTGTTTTTTTTTTTGGAATGAATTGTAATAATCACAGTTTTAAAAAATCATAACCACAGTATAATTAATGTGGTTATGATTTTTAGCCCGCATAAGCCAAAATATTTAGGTATTTAAATACATTCCCTTTTTTATTATTAAAATTATTAATTCTGTTTCTTCCATTCCTCTTTTTTTAAATAGGTACAATAATTTTAATAATAGGAATCTCATGTAAATTTTAAGTTTAGTGAAAATATTTTTATGAATAAATTAAAATGGTATTCTATAGGTGGCACTGTTAATCGAATAAAAATACAATTTCACTTGCCAGTGTGTCTGATGTCTGAAAATGCCATATTTATTGTAAACGTGTTGCCAATTACACTTTTTGAAAGTATTCGCCAAGCTTCTGAGGCAGTGTAACTGTAAATTGTTAAAAATATGAAGTTTTTAATTGTTAAATTCGCACATTTTTATACATATTGTTCGAAAATTAAAACCAAAATCCAATGTATCTTTAAGATATACACTATTTGTGACCGTCAGAATGGCTGGTCACCAGTCATGAAAAACGCTCACATGTGGTTTAAAAATTACTTCCTAATTGCTTCTATTTAGTTCCTATAACGAGACATTTGCTTCCTCAGTACTTTGGGAGAAACACAACAATTTTAGGTGACCAGCCATTCTGGCGTCAGAATGGCTGGTCACCTCTCCTAGTGTACTCACTATTACGAACCATCAATTATTTCATTGTTCATAATTGGCTTCCCATTTGCTTCCTCCTAATTTTTCAAACCTCGATGCTGTACCTATCATGGAAATGAAGATATCGAACATCACCCCAGTGCCTGGCAAAAATATACAGGCAAAAAATATTTTGTTTAAAATTTAGCTTTGTATGGTTTCTTTGTAAATAAATATAGGTTTTCATAGTAATATAAGGCTCATGTTTATCATCAGATTTATTATATACAACTTCACTTGTATAAATAAACCATAAAAAACTTAAATTTAAACAAAACTTTTTTGGCCCATATCACAGGTCACCAGCCATGTAGAACGCTTGCATGTGGTTTAAAAATTAGTTCCCACTTGCTTCTATTTAGTTCCTATAAAAAGTCATTTGCTTCCTGAGTATTTTGGGAGAACCACCGCAGCGTCAGAATGGCTGGTCACCTATCCTAGTGTACTCACTATAACGAATTATCGATTATTTCATCAATATATATAAATCTCTTCCGTTACTGACTGACTGACTGACTGACTGACTGACTGACTTACAGACAACGCAGAGCCGAAACTACTGGGCGTAGAAAGCTGAAATTTGGCACGTGGGTTCCTTGGGGAGTGTAGGTGAGCACTAAGAAGGGATTTCCCGAAATTCTTACGGGAACGGAAAAAAACGGGATTTTTGTGTTTATGTGAAATCTGCGCGGGTGAAACCGCGGGACAGCCTCTAGTAGTTTATTATTTGGTTCCCATTTGCTTCCTCCTAATTTTCAAACCTCGATGCTGTACCTATCATGGATATGAAGATATCGAAAATCACCCCAGTGCCTGGTAAAAATATACAGGCAAAAATATTTTGTTTAAATTTAAGTTTTGTATGGTTTATTTATACAAGTGAAGTTGTATTAAATAAATCTGATGATAAACATGAGCCTTATATTACTATCAAAACCTATATTTATTTACAAAGAAACCATACAAAGCTAATTTTTAAACAAAATATTTTTTGCCTGTATATTTTTGCCAGGCACTGGGGTGATGTTCGATATCTTCATTTCCATGATAGGTACAGCATCGAGGTTTGAAAAATTAGGAGGAAGCAAATGGGAAGCCAATTATGAACGATGAAATAATTGATGGTTCGTAATAGTGAGTACACTAGGAGAGGTGACCAGCCATTCTGACGTCAGAATGGCTGGTCACCTAAAATTGTTGTGTTTCTCCCAAAGTACTGAGGAAGCAAATGTCTCGTTATAGGAACTAAATAGAAGCAATTAGGAAGTAATTTTTAACCACATGTGAGCGTTTTTCATGACTGGTGACCAGCCATTCTGACGGTCACCACTATTTTATGAGAAAGTTAAGTACGTAGTTTGATATCCTCAAGTTATAAAACATTTCGTCTTGCTCTCTTATTTAAATATTCGTTATTTCTTAATACACTTAAGGTTATAATGCAAACAAAACATCATTGTATTTCTATATGTACATTTATTATAAAGGGTTTGAATGAATTAAATAATGCGACTGTTTAATTAAGTACAACTTAAAATTAATGAGTTTATGGTGTTGTGTAAGATATTGCTTGCTTTATGTAGGTATGCGACGCTATAACTAAGTATTCACGGCTCTACCACAAAAAGAGTTAAACCGGGTCTAAATCAATAGACTAGGTTTAAATCACTAGTTCGTCATACAAATTGGCGATTTTAGACCGGTCTAACTTTTTTGTGGTAAGGGGGTCAGTGTTTAATTTTAAAATTCCGTTTTCCAGATCTTTATTGCGAAGATGTATCGTTTTAAGGCACGATTCCGCTAAAATGATCAGACTAAGAATCTAACTACCTAAATGAAAATCTGTATAATTTGTCGCTATGCTTATTTTGCTGTGGAACAGTTGTCCATGTTTTTTACGACAGAACTTTCGCATAAGCTATGAGCAAAAGCATTTGGCGGGCGGCACTGCTGAGAGTCCTCTCTCACACAATTGTAGCATCTACAGGGTAACTTTTTTTATCGTGGAGGTAAATTAAACACACGCCAATAGTTATACAGGACTGATTCCTGACGGCAAAGTTGAGAATTTCCGCTACGATAAATAAGTTACCGTGTATATTATTGTAACGTTGTCAATCGTCGGGCTTTCATGTATCAACTACCTCAGCTGAACAGAGCTAATTAGGACTTTAGGCTCTAAAAATACTTTTTTTTTTAATAAACGTACTACGCCGCGAGCGTCGCGGCAGCTTATCCGGCTTGTCACAGTAGCGAAGACAAGCCTACCAACGAATGTTTAGTACCTTATAAAACTGTGGGCTAACGATTTATATTTATATACCAATTAAATATTCCCATTTTATATGTTTTATACATTATCTTTAATGCATGTAACTGACAACTGTGTAAAAAATTACTGAGTTTTACTTATGACAAATTGTAGCCCAGAAACTGGGACATTCATACTTTAAGGAGATTTGTATTTATTAAAATTGACGGCACACTTGCCAGTTACAACATGTTTAGTGTGTATCGATCGATTTTAAATCTGTTATAATCAATAATATTTTATACAATTTAATACTCTAATAGCTGTTGATATAAAACCAACAACTAGTTTGTATTTGAATAAATAAAAATTTGCTGTAAATATTAGTTTCTATTTGTCAAACAAAAAAAAACAAAAAATATTTTGCTGCAAAAGTTTATTGAAAAAGAAAATACACATAGAAATCAAACAAAATTATGGGGAAAGAAGAATTATTTTCCATTGGTAAAAACTGTTGTAATTAATTGCAAATATTATTAGTTATGCCAAAAAGTTTAAAAACAATTACAATATAGATTATTCAATTACGATGACAATTTAAAATATGAATATTTGTTGAAAGATAAACAATAAGAATTAATTGATTTATACAAAATTCCAAATTGTATGATGGTAATCGATTGAAATTGTATTAGTGAAGAAAATGACATTACTCAAAGTTTAAGTTATTTCAATTCCAATGAAAAATAAAAGGAAACAATATAAAAAAACACAGTATGAAAAGTTGCAATAGGCCATTAGACAGAATTTAAAATGTATTTAAATTGGTGGTAATTCCATCGGTCGTATTGCTATAAAACCAACTAATTTACGATTACGACCTGCATACTCGTATTTGGCTGATTTTATTTTTATTTATTTTGCGCTTTAATAGTTACATTTTACTATTGAAATAATAGAGAAATGAACCGAGCACTAAATACGTGACAAAAGGACTTCAGTAAAACAACTGACTGTATTACCATACTGAATATTCCACTATTGCAACTTTTACACAAAACTTTAAATAACACACGATATCATACATCATGTAAGATATTAACATGAAAAAATAGGGCAAAATCGAGTCACATATTCCAGCCGAAAGTCATTAATAAAACATCTAGTAATAGTACGCCATGTAGAGATGTGATTTCCCTTTAAGAATCGTCGATTTTAGTGGCCAGCACTTAATCGAAGTGAAGCCGCATAACTGAGGGAAACAGTAATTATTGGAATTTTATTTAAAAAAAAACGGTTAAAATAAATATACCGGCTTCTCAAACATCTTACATGACGTCTATTTGAATGGGGAAACAAATAAATGCATAAAAAACGACATAAACAACCTACTAAAGTAGTTACATAGTACAGTTAGTATAAGCAGTTAAATTCGACCCCCAATAAAACGTTAGGTGACTTTAGTTCATACCGAAGGACCAGACATTATTATGTGACATCGGTCCGGTGGCGGGCGAGGGCGGCGGTGCGGAGCCGGGGGTGGGCGGCATCGAGCCGAGCGGCGAGCTCATGCCTTGCTGGTCCAGCAGCAGGGAGGACGGAGTCATGCGGCGCCGAGAAGATAGACGCTCTGAAACTTAAAACAGTATAATGCAACACACAGTACAGTACTTTGCAATAGATACTCTGGTGTTTTTGACAAGTTAGAAGTAAACAATAGATTAGATTTATTTATTTCACACTATCATATTCATAATAAAAAAATAATAGTAAATTAAATCACACTGAATAACTTTCCCTAAATATGGGTCGAATCTCAAAACAAAAAATCAGCTGTCCCGTTCCCGTACATTAACCCCGTCAGCAACAGTAGTTTCAAAAAAGTCACCATAGTTACCGTTCTCGTTGTTCTCGGGGCAGTACTTGATGGTGTGCGCGCGGTCGCCGGTGGCGCCGCAGCGCGGGCAGCGGAAGGCGCGCAGCACGGGGCACTGCACGCGCCCACGCCAGTCTTTTAGCGCATGCTTGGAGTAGCATTCTTCGTTCTCACCGTTGTTCTTACAGAATGCGCATTCCTGTAGTAAACCATTCATTATTAACGTTCTTATAACTAGTACAGCTATTAATTCGCTTACTTCTACGGGACAGGAAAATCAAAAAGAAAACACAAAATCAAAATGCACTCTAGTCTTAGTAGATTAAACGCTTACATTAGGCAAGGCGCGTCGGCAACGCCTGTCGCTGCGAACCTTGGCAACCTCCTGCAAGAACTCGTACAGCAGGCTCGGCCGCAGTGACTGCAGAATTGACAGCTGCTCTCGCGTCAGCATTGATACGTAGTTGTTAGCTGCAGATACACCTGGAATATTATAGGTGAAGAGGATTGTATCGGCGAGCAATCAAATCTTTTGTAAAATAAATTCCATCTTAGTGTAAACGCACGCCGTTCATTATCATCGTTAGTATCATTGTCGAAAATGCATCCTGAAGGGTATAATAAGTACTTCACTTTTTAAATTTTCAGTTTTATAAAAAAACGTCATGTTTGTTTTTCAATAGCATCTCTTATCGCTATCTTACTAGGTGGGATGCTAAAACTATAGCCTCATCCAAGAGTCAACCTTCGTCCTGCTGTTCACTTATTAAAAAAAATGGTAGGTACATCTGTTAAAAACAATATAAAAGCTAATTTATATAAAAAGAGCTTACTTTTTACAAGAAAGTCGAACGAGACCATCTGCTCGTTGGGGCGCGGCGTGGTCGGCGCGGAGGCCGAGCCTTCGTTCCAGTAGCTGCCGCGCGAGGCCACGGACTCCCGCCCAGAATGGCCTGGCAAAACAACATATTTTTTTAAAAAACATCTTCATTTTGTAACACTACGACCCTTAGTTAGATTTTGATGCTCTTTCTGGCCAAAACTGAAAAAGCTTACAAGAAAAAGTAATTTCAGGCGTGCATTTGGCCGGAATTGAAATACTTGCTGTACACAGGCTATTTTATGCAAATGGAAAGCTTACAAAAAAAATGCGTTTACGCGTCTAGTTAAAAGTAAATTAACTTACCCATGTAAAAGTTTGGGCTCGGGTCCTCGTCGAAATTGATCTCAGAGCCGTTGATGCGGAAGTTCATCATCATCTCGTCCAGGTCGGCGGTTGATGGAGCTATAGACAAACTCAATATTAGGTGGGAAGACTGATATACAATAATATTTGCACTAGACTTCTCAATAATTTTTCGGAATATGATTTCTTAAGAATATGCCTTTCAGAAAAGCCCGATATAGTTACAGGATTTTTATTAAGGTGCTAAAGAGAACTACAAACGCTCCTGGCGGTTTTGTATAGTTATCATACAAAACAAAGAAGTAGAAAAATGTAATTTGACCACATGCCCGACGCTCGAGCGACTTCCAAGCTACCGCAAGCCCTTAGAATAGAAGAGCCACAGTCCTTACAAATCGAGTCATACCTACGTCGAACAGTATAGAGCATAACTATTTTGAGAGCAAGAAAGGAAGGAGCTAGTATCAGGGTATATCAGCAGTATGACCTACCAGTATCCCCAGCTCTTGGCTCCTGCTGCCCCAGCAGAGTGAGCAGCTCGTTGGCACTGTGCCCGTGGAAGTTGGGCGGCAGAGGAGCGTACGCGTCGATCACGGGCGGCGCCGGCGGCGGAGCCATGGGCGATGTCCTCTCCTGGTACAAAACATTATGGAAGAACATAAGAGACAGACATCATTCTTTAATGTATTCAGTTAAAAAAGTAGAACAGCTACTTACCATGAAATAAGATGTTTTATAAAAATTTCGTGCACCTTTTGAAAATAATTTTAATACTACCCTCAAATGTTGAAATCGAAGGACAGAATGCAAAATTAGGTATCTATTTTTTGTTATGTGATGCTATTTAAATAAAAATATACATACCCTATAAAATGGATAAGAAAAGTAAAATTGTGTTAGTGGGTAGTTTTTCGAGGCAGTTTGCTTTCTGTATTTTTTTTTAATGAAATATACGTATACTTTAATAAAATTTAATACAACTTACGGTTATGGTCTCCGTCGTTAAATCGTTAGCTGGCGTGAAAACGGATCTATTCTCTTCAAGGTGATAATTAAATGTTAAAGAGTCCATATTGTAATTAATAAATTTCTAAAGAGTATCGTCGACCACACCCCGCAGTTATTAGTAAAATAAAGAGGCCATTTAGTGACGCCATTTGTATTTATACCTGACGCGTAGAAACACACTCATAAGTATACGGAGTATAGATATAGACGATGTCATAGAACACTGGTTTACCACGTAGAAACTATGTTGCAGAATAGAAATTTACCTTGCAACTACCCTCAGTTTAAAAAATGTAAGGTTGATAACAAAACCGACTATAGTGTTTTTTACAATACTTGCCTGCCTTTGTAAACAGGCTTACTAACTTAGAAATAAAGATAGTCGTCTACACGAAGCCAAAAGTACCTACTAGATTGCTAGCTTACTAACACTAGCTTGCTTTCCTAGCAAGAAAAACTGGCCTTTTGTAGTGTATAGTTTTAAAATAGATTAGTTTCGCTTACTGATCTGAACATGATCTGAATATAATTTTTATTACTTCGTCTAAAATTGTTACTAGGTAGTACCTAGTATGTATTCGCACTACTCGTACTAAATAACAAGACCAAAAAAAAAACAAATTAGTATAATTACATAACTTTAAAGGTATATGTATGTTGAATAATAGTCGACCCGGCGGAATTCGTGTGTAAATCAATGTTGTGCATGTGTTAAACTTGTATAAACCTTCCTCTTGAATCACTCTACAATTTTTAAAAACAAAAGTAAGTATGAAAGAAAATCCGTTGCGTAGACACAGACAGAGGGAAGCGACTTTGTTTTATAATATAGGTACTAGATGTTTCGGCGAACTTAGTATCGCGCCTTACAATTCTTAAAAAATTCTCACCCACTTTTTCCACATTTTCTAACCTTTTAAAAATCAGCTTAATGGGACCGGCTGTTCTCGAGTTTTAGCGATACTAACAAACCACCACGATTCGTTTTTATATTTATAATAGATTGGCGCTCTGCGAAAATTTCCCGTGGGAATTTACTGATAAAAAGTAGCCTATGTCCTTTTTTAGGATAGACTATCCATACACAAAATTACATTTAAATAGCTTCAGTAGTTTTCTTAGGAAAGCGAGACTGACAGACAGTCGCATTTATAATATTACTAGTCGACCAGGCGAACTTAGTACCGCCTAACCTATTACTATTATGAGCATGTAATATACATAAACCTTCCTTTTGAATCACTCTATCTATTTAAAAAAACGCATTAAAATCCGTTCCCTATTTTTAAAGATTTAAGCATATATAGCGACAGACAGACGCGAGAAGAGACTTTGTTTTATACTATGTATTAATTAGTATTACTTAGTATGGAAGTATGGATATGGTAAAATGTAAAATAATATTTTTTGTTTTTACTATCTTCCTAAAATTTTACTTACGACAAACATTTCAAAACCATTATCAACTATTATCGAGAAAAAAGTATAGCAATTTATTTTTATATACTTACCTATATTTATTTTCAGCTACATATTCAATATTTTTTAAATAATCAAAAATATACTTTACTTCTTTACGGTGTATTTATTTTAGAGCTTGACTAACAAAATAATATCTTTACAAAACTAAAAACACATTTAAAAACTACTTATTTATATGTTTTGTAAGGGCGTACTGTAACACAAAGAGTAAACTCATATTCATGAATCTTCCCTTTTCAGGATTTTTTCCAGGGTGGCCAAATAGTTGCCAATGCCCGGATCGGCAGCGAGTCCGGCAAAATAGTTGCCAAAGCCCTATTAGGACCCCCTATTTTTTCTTTGCCAATGCCCATTAATGCACTTCAGATAGGAAATTAAAACAAAAGTTTTCATAGTTTTAATTTATTTATTTTTTAATTGTATGGTAAGGAATCCAGTTTTAGTAATTTGAAGAAGAAAGTAAAGTTATTTGACTTTCAAAATAACAAGTGACTTGGGTCGAAAAGTTCACGCGAGGCAACTGCGCACCGAAAAACGCAGAGTAGGCAGACCCCCTACAAGGTGTTCAGACGAATTGGTAAAGTTGGCGGGATTACACTGGATGATGATGGACAAGGCCGGTCGTAGATGTGTGGGGAGGCCTTTGTCCAGCAGTGGAAGTCTTTTGGCTAATAAGATGTATGTTGAATGTTTCCAATTGTAACTAATGGTCCCTCATCATTTTCGGTGTTTTCGCCGTGAAGTAATCAAGTAGTTAGAATAGGTATCCGTAAATTTTGAGTTAGAGAAAGTACTTACTAGTACTCCCTTATTACAAGCGGCTTTGTTCAAGATCATTATCTGAAGAATCCAAGGCATTCGGGATGTTTATCACGGCTTCTACATCTAGATTTATATGCTTCAGAAAACCAAATCATACTAAGGCACTTACAACTTTATGGCCACCAATAAAATCACTAACCGGGCACTGGCAAGGTCAACATAATATTCAGGTTGTAGTTCTTGCAAAACGAAAAAAATTCGTCCAAAAAATTTTGAAAATACTTTTGTAGTTACCTTTTAAACGTAATTAAATAATTATCAAAATAAATCTGAAGTTCTTACTATTCACATGGCCAGTTTTGAGATATTAAAAAATACGAAAGTAAAATGGAACTCGGCTCGCTTTTGATCACGGCATGGCGGCAAATGTTAAAAAAATGTGATTGAAAAATAGACAGGTTACCCTGTCATTTACCTTGAATAAATTTACTTTAAAGTGTAGTCTATTTAGACGATAGGATTCAAAAAAGCATCTGGCATATATATACTTTGCCTGTGCCCTGGAAAGGGTTAACTAAAACCTCACATATCTCATTTAATTGCATTGTTTTGTTTTACACAAATGTCTATTTTATACATTTTGCGTTATGTAATAATAAAAAAACAAAACACCTGCACTGCAGAATGTTAAAAACCTGATGTTTTTGTCAAAATCAAATGGGTATTTAATACCAATTTATTTTACATTTCATAAATAAGCCGATCCAGGATAGGAATGGGTCTGTCTGTCTATACTTGGTTTGGTTTGTTGTCTTTTTGTTTCTTTTTGCATCGATATTCGACGTAGCCCACATCGACACGATATTCCTGACATGATTCTCCTTCCGGTCGACATGCACAGCTGAAAAAAATATTTAAAATATAAATTATTTTTAGTACAGTATGATTAAACTACAATTGAGAATCGATTACACGGGCTGAAAGTCTTACTAAAAACGTAGGATGAAAAAATATCTTGAAAAAAGTACATAATACATAAATTATATAATATTGCCTTACTAATAGTATATAGTATAGTATAATTATACTATTAAATTATGTCTGTTTGCACTATGGCAAGGCAAGCTATGTGATTGAAAAATGTATGTGCCTAAAAGTTTAAGTTTAAAAGTTAAGTAAGTAATTATGCCTATGCCAAAAACATAAATTGTCTTGTATCTTTCTATTACTTACTATTCGTTCCGTACATAATATTTATAGTTGGAGCTGTAGGATTTAAAGATAAGCCACGCACAGGGCGTCTGCGGCTGGCAATATCTTATAATGGAGTTATCAGCGTCATACAGACTGTCTGGCTTTTCGGCATCATTCTATAAACATAAATAATACTTAGTTTTTTATTAGTCGGACACAAATATTACCTACTAGACTAAGATTCGATTCTAGATACAGGTTTTATATAGATAAGGGCGTTATATTATTTATTTAATATTACTGCATATTGAAATTTTATTGTTTGTTATTAGGATTACCATGCCAATATAAGATACGCTACTTTTATCAACAATTAACCTGATAGTTTTCTACCTTCAATAAACTTACCTATTAAATTAAAATATATATACTTATAGATAAGTATATTTCTTGTGTTTGTTATATTTAAAATCGGTGCTAATGTTACATAAAAAAGTAAAATATACAATAATTTTTAATTTCCGGACTGTACTTTACATATTCATGTATATTTTTACACAAATAATAGGGGGCTCTAATTATATTGCATTATAAACGTAAACGTGAAAAGATTTTATCCTACAAACTATTTTAACAAATTAAATAATAATAAAAAAAAAACATACCTCTCCAAAATTTGACAAAGCAAGCACATCAACAACATAAACAAACAAAGTTACTATGAATAACTTGTAAAAGAGGTACATTATTTGTACTAATAAGTAGGTAGCGTAAGTAGCGTTATCCGGATGACGATTGCAACTCAAATACTTTTTCGTTATCTCGTGTCCAGTCCTTTATACCTCCTTGTTCCTAATTGGGGTTCCGTGGAAACGCTATTAGCATCTCCTGTTTGTTCCCTTTGTAAGGGCATGCAAAACAAGTAACTTATCTACACGAATAATAATACCTACTTTATAATAGGAATGGGAATAAAGAGGAAATATTTGATCGTTTATTAGTTTGCTTGAATGGAATATCTCAGAAACTACTAATACTAGATCGATTTGAAAAATTATTTTACCATTAGAATCCTACATTATCCCTGATAAACATAATACATAATTATTCTCAGAAATTTGTAATATCAATTTATTAATAATATTGTAAAAACTTATATTGTAAGGCGGTACGAAGTTTGCCGTGTCAGCTAGTTCAAAAATAAATTGTTTGGGGGCAACTATTTACTTGGCCAGTGCTGACACAGACACAGACTACACCGATAATTAGAGCCGATTGTGCTAAAAGTGCTCATTAGCCATTGTCAGCTTTATTTTATTTGTAGCAGCAAAAAACAAAATGGATTATTGTTGCTTTCTTTGTTTTCATATGTTTTTTTTTTATTTAAAAGTTAGTTTGTATATTTTTTGTACTGGTCAGTATACATATAATATACTTAAGAATAAACTTGCCAGTATAAGTGAATCAACTGGCCAGTACCTTTAATGAATACAAAATTAAATTTAAAAAAAATTAGGCACGTAATATCCATCTCGGTTTAAACCTAGCCGTTGCATCTGTCACTTTCTTTCTAATATAAACAATCGGAGACAGTTGCAGTTTAAACTTCCAAAACAGTTTAAACTGAGATGGAATTAATATTACGGGCATTAGTCGTGCATCTTACGGAGTTTAATAACTTGAGCAGAAGATATAAATACGCCAGTGTTTGGTAGGAGGGGCCAGCCTTGTGTCAGTAATGTAATCCACCGTGCTGTAATTTAACACGAATTCTACGTATGGAAGGTTAAAATGTTATGCTCGTAGTGCCTTCCAACATAGAAATCGTGTTACATTACTATTTACTACTTCCCGTTTACTAAATAACACGTTACACTTGTCTGGACCAGGCGTTACTATAATATATCATATATCTTTAAATTTTATAATCTTTGAACCACTTATAGTTATCGTGAATCGCTATGCATCTTAATGACCTGCGTACCTAAGTATTTACCTATAGCCTCCACCTGGTGCAGATCAGCCATTCTGTCTCTCAAAATTTTCCCATTACTCAATATTTTTTATCATTGTACTGAACCCATTGCATAATAAACGCTCTTTATATTATAATTCCTAGTGTTATTTATTTCTTTATTGTCCATACATTAGTACAGTCAGGCGATTATTACAATTGTACTTATTGTCCAATATTAGCGATAGGCTCACCATCTATTTATATCTGATATATTTATTTATTTATTTTATTTATTTATTTATTTTATTCATAACATAATATTGCCATTATATATAAATTGTATATTTAGGTTAAGAACATTTCTCATCCGCAGTGGAAAGAATACACTATGTAATGCAATCTATTAATTAGAAGTAACCTTAGCTTACACTAAATTAACTCATAAATTTAAACACTAACCGTCTTATTCATAAAGATACAGTACATTTTAAGTAGCTTTAGTGGAGGTCTGTTTCTCTAGGTTTGTTGTATGGTAAATACGTGACATCCAGTCAAAATTGACATAATATGTCAAATAACTAAAATGCACTTTAACTTTTTATGAATAACAGGGTAACTGAATTATTCTTAAAGATACAGTAAAGGCTACATCTCTGGTTTTTTGCATGGAAAAAAACATGACCTCCAGTCTAAATTGACATACGTCAAATAACTAAAAATACTCTTTAATCTATTTTGAATAACAGGATAAGTCTAATGAGCGCTTTACGCTATAATGGTAATATTTTGATATACCTTATGCTTTTGTGACTTGTTAAGGAAGCGATCAGAAATTAATGCAGTTATCTGGGCTCCACAATAAATTTTAATATCGTCATCAAATCAAATCAAATAATTCATTATTCAATATAGGATACAAGATATCACTTATTGAAAGTCAATACATACATCTAATCTAATTGCTATTGATACCTTATTTGGTAAAGTATCTTATATTGTGAGAGGCGAGGTAGTTCAGGGTGCCCACCAATTGGCCCAGGCAAACGAATGTTTGCCTTGCCTTGCTTTACGACAATAGTCGCCCGGAGAGGCCCCAAACCCCCAAACGAGCCCTCCTTTGTCAAATGATTCTACTCCCTTTCGCAATGATTTTACAGCTTCATCATGTAACTACTCACTTACCTGAGTGAATATTCAAGAGTTACGATCTGTAATCTTTGCAATCAACTCGTCGTTATTGGCAAAAGTAAAGATGGAAATAATTGTAATTATGTTTTCCTCGTAATGTGATTATCTAGCCAACTGTACTGATGGTTTAGGAAGGGTGGTAATCTCTCCTAATGATATTTTTATAGGAATGACATAGCACCGCATCAATTTAAATTAACTATAATACAATCATACATCCCCAAAATTGTCCCTATTCATCATTTAGTTTATGCTTCATTCTTTATTAGGAACCCGCCTGCTATTTATAGGTTTTCCTCAAACACACAATGGACCCTAATGAACTGCATCGAATTGAGATTTTATTGATACGCATTTTTTTTTTAATCTATAGTTTATTGGTTGGTAGTTAGTTAGTTTATAGTTTAATGAGTTTACATAACGAAGTGATGTATGGGTTTTGTAAGAAAAGTGGGGTAAGGCATAATTTGAAAACATAGACTGGGTAACCAGCAAACTTGTACAAAATATTTTTAAATCTATACTCTATACCAATATTATAAAGAGGAAAGATTTGTTTGTTTGTTTGTTTGTAACGAATAGGCTCCGGAAATACTGAACCGATTAGAAAAATTATTTCACTGGTAGGAAGCTACATTAACCCCGAGTGTCATAGGCTATATTAGATTTTCAAAAAATTAGGGATCCTTACCTAAACTCAAATAATGTAACCCAAGCTGCAATATTTTTAACCGACGAAAATACAAAAAGGAGGAGGTTCTCAATTCGTCGCGTATATTTTTTTTTTTTTTTTTTTTATGTATGATCACGCATAACTTTTTACTGTGTGGACCGATTTTGATAATTCCTTTTTTAATCGACAGGGTATACCTTGAAGTTGGTCCCATAAAAATTTTAAAATAAAATTCCAACCCTAAGGGTGGAAAAATAGGGGTGACTTTATTGTTCACTCACAGATTGTATTGCCGTGTTGTGATTTACATGATAACTGCTAGGTATAATTATGAGTCTTTTTTATATGAATGTTAATAATCATAATCTCAGCCGATAGACGTCCACTGCTGGACATAGGCCTCCCTCAAAAATCGCCTCACCGACCGGTCGTGATCGAACCTCATTCTGTTAGTCTCTAAACCTTAACCAGGTTGTGTGGCCACCTTGTGGGGTGCGACCACCCTGTGGAGGGTGATTGGCTGGGGTCAAAAAAATTAGCCCAAAAAAAACTGAAAAGCAAAAAAAAAAAACTTTTTATCAAAAAATTAAACCGCCGAAAAAACTGAAAAGCATTAAATAATTGGGAAACATTTTCTATTAGGACTTAATTTCCTCACTTCTTAAAGTAATTTTGGTTAACCAAGAAATTTTGAGTCGGTGCCACAGAATCAACGAATAACGATCACTAAATTACCTGAAATTCAAAGAAATAACCGAAAAACGTGTGCCACCGCGCATCGCGCTATAGGTAGTTAAGGAATTTGCTTGTGTGGTGTGGCACCGACTTAAAATTTCTTGGTTAACCAAAATTACTTTAAGAAGTGAGGAAATTAAGTCCTAATAGAAAATGTTTCCCAATTATTTAATGCTTTTCAGTTTTTTCGGCGGTTTAATTTTTTGATAAAAAGTTTTTTTTCCATTGCTTTCATATTTTGACAGGTGGTTTGTTGTTGTTGTTTGTTTTTTATTCGGCCATTCTGGGCAGTCAAAAGAACATAGTCTATAGAGCCAAGTCTTTTGTAGCATCTTATATTCTATGGCGTAACGAAGTAAGCCGGGAAAGCTTGTTAAGTTATAAATTCTAAGCAAATTATCTAGTGCATCATCATAGGTTAACATGTTTGATATTGGCCATGTTTTAGAATAAGTAAAATAATTTTTATAGCGATTTGCGCTATATCGCTACCTCAAACTTTTCACCTATTATTTTGAGACAGTTTTTAGACTTTTCAAAGTTTAAGTAGTTAGGTACCTACTTAAGGTATTCGGTAAAGCTAGTACTTACTTAAAAAAAAAATTATAAAAAATAATTGCTAAGCCTATAAGAAACTAATAAAATCTAAGCACAACATCAAATCTTGACTAAAAAAAATAATCCCATTAGAACTCTCATTTTAAATTGTTGTATTTCCAGATGCGAACGACATCATAGTTTAACTGATTTTTCCTATCCAATAAATGCATATAAAAATATTATTATCAGATTATGGAACTTTTCTGTATCATTTCTGTAAGAGATTACTTACACAATAGGAAAATTTGTATTCCCGGAAATATTTTTAACTTGATCATAATGTAACGTAACTTTTCTGAAAAATTGACGCACACTTTCTCTCGAAAATTAACGAAAAACATACACAAAACAACAATTTTGTCAATTTCTTATATTTTTCACTTTATACAGGTTATTATAACTTAGTATAACACTTTACGTAATATTAATATAAGTATTTCAATACAACTAAATACTTGCGAACGCTACGTCACATTAAACAGTTATTTTCTAAAACTAAAATATAGAAGTCACACTTACTCCTTCTCAATTATAAAAAATAGGAACTATTTGTAGTTATAGTAGGTAGTACTTAATAAAAACTTGATACAGTATTGAAAGTGTAGTTCATGGTGTCAAATGTAAGAAACTTGTTAAGGACATGAGTTTTTTCTTCCTCTCTTCATCTGCCTAGGTACTTAATTTTCTTAATGATGCCCTGTCTTACCACTGCTACAGCTTTAACTTCAGACAAAATATCATGCCAAATAGTTATGCAACGTTTAATCAAATTAATCAAACAGTATGAAAACTACTTAGTGATGGCGGTTTTTTATATCATCCACCAAATCAACATCCTCGCCATGTATGTAAGTCTGACTTGATGAAATGATATGCAAAACGAATAAAGATCACGGACAATGTAATCGTATTTATTGCAAAAGAATCCCTGTTTCAATTGAATAAGCAAACTAAGGTCAATAACGGTTTTCGCTGAGAAAATTTTATACTTGCGCTAGTAAATTTGTCAGGGCCGCTTTAGCATTAAGGAATAAAACATACCATATTTCAAAACGGTAAATAACACTTCTATGTACATGATGTAAAATGGACGAATCGTGCCGATTACCTTTCCCCTGTATTCTAAGCAAACATGGTCGTAAAACACAACACACCCCCACACACATTGAATACATAATAAATATATAGGTAGTTTATTATTGTAATGTATTAATTAATTAATTCCTGTAATAATTAAACAGTAGTAGAAAATCTTAATCTAGTAAGTACAATGTAGTACAGATTTTGGTATTAATTAATTATGGCACTGTTATTAACGCGCTGCTAAGCAGTAGCCTCTTTTCTCCATATCTCTGGCCTTTTTGTGCCATATCTCTATAGCCTCGGAATAACCCTTCGAGACTAATTTACAGTCGTAATTTTAAAATCAAATTTCCACTCGATTCAAAACAGTTTTTAGTAGTTTTTTTTATAATTAAAGAATCATAGCCAAAGCTGATATTAACCAGGCGAGTTATTTCTGAGACATTGCATTTAATATCGGAGCTACAAAAATTTTATGAGGGATGCCATTGTTACTTGAATTTTTTTATTTCTTAAGACAAAAATATCTCAAATGCTCCTTTTTCCTGACGGGGTCGCCGATTGTTTTATGTTGCAATAACATAATGGATAATGGTTAGACAGGGGTGGTTTGGAAATCAGTATAATTGCCTTAATTGTTATGGCAAAAAAACACTGCTGTCCGAAACACTCCAGTAAACTTTTAATTACCCTGTCGTGGCATTACAGGCACGGTGCTGTGCTGCTCATTCTCATGCTCAATGCACATTCTATCCCCAAAGAAGAAATAGCATTCTAAGAGCATTATTCCTTAACATTTTAGTACTAACAGAATAACGAAATAATGTCCATTAGGTCTTTTTACATAAAAAAATTGGTGGCGTGGGGATAGAAGGATTTTCTCGGTTAATCAATTGCACCGACGAATGTCAATAGAAGGAAGATATTTTAGGGTTCCACGAGAGCGAAGCAGGATCTAGGAGCTTTTAAAACACATCAGTCTTTATATTCAAGCAGAACTAGCACGAATTAATTCTTTAAAATATGGGTTTAGTCATTATTCATAAAAAAAAGGATTTTAACCGTTTTTTTTTTCAGTAAAAGTAGTTGGATTTTTCGTGAATTTTAAATTGAATTTCATGTTTTTATGCCTGGTCTGTAACTCTTGCCGGCGCTGCTAGTTCTGGGTTGGTAATGTAAGGAGCCAGCAGGTATTTGCTCTAAGTTACAGAATTTCACTGTCAGTATTCTCAGGACTATTTCGGCACTTGAACACGTAGGATGTCGACGTTTGGTCATCCTCGACGAAGACGCACTTTGTTTCTGAATCGCAAATACAACTGGAAAGAGAGAAAAAATAAAATTTATATAATTGAATAAAGAAAAGTTATTAAGTTCCAGCTCGCAGTCAAACTCTTACGAGAAATTAAATTTTCTCTGGCATTTCCTACTTTTTTTTTTTTTTGCTGATAAGTAGGGGAACGTCATATCTTGTATCGTTATCGAAATGGCTAAAGTTTTTGTTTTCCCTTTAAACATGAATTTAAAACATTAAACACACAATTTTAATGAATTTGTTTGTTAGAAGGTAGAAGATAGTTAGTGTAGGTACTATGTTTTAATTGGTTGTATGTCGCATGATGACTGAATAGAATCAAAAGATTTTTTTAAATAGAACTCATATTTGTAAAACATTTTCGATGTATAAAAAAATTCGATGTAAAAAAAAGTTTTTGTACATAATGGAAAACAAGCTCGAAAAAAAAGTACTTAAGTACTCAAAGTACCTGTTAAATCTATGCAGAAAAATGTCGTTAAATAATACTCACTACGTATTAAGTACTTTCGGTCCTATTTCCTCTTTAGTAGAATAGTTGTAAATGGACCAGGCACACGGAGTCGTTGGCGCACATATCACGGCGCCGGCCGCCGTCGTCGTCTCGCCTTCGGGCAGCTGGGGCTGGAAATCAAACGTTACAAAGGATAAGTTTCACTGATCTATACCAAACCAAATATTATGTAGAAGGTAGTAATGTTTTAACTTTGGACGTGGAAAGTTTTCTTCGGAATTACACATCCGATTTTGAAGGTTATGTGGGGTTCGCACCCACTAAAACCCCGCCGGTGTCCATCTCGGCTCTTGGCAAGGGGGTCACCGGTGATCTTTCGATCGTTATGGTTAACTCCGCGACCCCCTCCAGCATTGGCTGATTATTCTCATCTCGGGGGGACAGGTGGTGGTAGTCCCCCCTGAGCGCGGATGGCTCTTCCTACGCTCGACGACGGAATCGGGACACCACGTTCCGCCGTCCTTCTCGGGGCCGTTATATGACTACACAAGGCCCCGCCTCGTGCACCCAACGATCCCGGGCGGGGTCCCCTCTCTTAGTCGCCTCTTACGACAGGCAGGCGATACCTCAGTCCTTCGGGGGTACTATTATGGCCACATTTGCAATATTGCTTTTCGTCCTCTAAATTGTCAAAGTCAATACAATAAAAAACCAAAGAGGAAGAAAAGCAATATTGCAAAAGCGGCCGTAATTTGGCCGTAAACAGGACGGAATATGGTTATCAAGGGTGTCGTTTCGTATAAAAAAAAAGCACAGGGTTACGCAAGCATTGCCACCACTCGGACTAGCACAGCTAAAGTACTGACTTAAATTATTAAATGCAAATAAAAGTTAAAAAATGTCGATAAACGGTAAATGGATAAATTGGTTGACGTCATTGACCTAGGGTTTTTTTAAATTAAAATTATAACTTAATTAAGAGTATAAAATATCATGCAAGAATAGCAAACTTCAGATCAGTGTCATGTGTGTAAGTAATATAAGTGCCATTTCATTTCATCGATAACCCCAGAAGAGGCAATGCGATTACTTTTATCAAATAAAACAAAAGGTTCAACAATGCGAGTTTTTAACATTCCGTAGTCTAACAAGATCAGTCTGCCTGTCGTGTCCATTTTTCTTAGGATCTATTATTGTTAACAGTAAGAATTGAAATTTTACACACATCCAAATTATGGTGCCCGCTACATAAAAATGTCTCAAGATTACACGGTTGGGTAAGTATAAAAAAAAACTTTAAAAAAGTCTTAGCGCCTTGGTGAGTAGCAAAATACATAGCTCAACGGAACCCTACGTTGAGCGTAGCTTAAACGCACTTGGTTATTATTTTTAGGTTTTTTAAAGCTACGTGGTACTGTGTTGTATCTTAAAAGTTATTTTACAAGTGATTGAATTTTTTATTATTTTTTAATGCATAAATTATTGGTCAACGGAAAATCCCGAGAAAACTCTAATACGTAACTGCGCATCAAACAGTATTATTACTATTTATCACATTAGTTAGTATATCAATTTCCTCTAACCAAACTAGTTCGCTAAGTTTACGTTGCGCCCTTGAGCGTATCCTGTATATTTATGAATGAGTCAGTTCAGTACAATGACATAGCGTAACTATTGTTGGAAGTATAGTAATTTTGTAACGCTCTGTCTATCATTTCTATCTACTCATACATACAGAATATACATAGACGTATACTTATGAGTATATTACTGCTTCGCAGTTCAGTTGGTAGTGATGTGGACTGCGTATGCACCTGGGTTCGATTCCCGGCGAAGTGAACATTTTAATGATAAATATCCATGTTTGTTTCCGGTCTGGCTGTAAATAATTACTTAGGTACTTGCTTCAGTATCTACTGATAAAAAATATAACTTAGGTCAAGGTGTAAAAAGAAAATGTCTTACATATCATATCTCTGCAAAAAATATTAACCTATACTTATCTAGGATCTACTGACCTACCTACTTGCACTTGTGGGAAATGTAATTTTAAATTGATAGGTACCTCATACCTACCTAACTTTAACTAGGTACCTACGTATTTACTGTGGCGACTTTGATATGATGGACGCGATACTGACCTGACCTAAGACACAACGAATGACGTCATACTTCTATCCTATCCTTCTATAATAGTTAGATACCTATATATTATTATTGATCAATCATCATCATCATTTCAGCCGTAGGACGTCCACTGCTGGACATAGGCCTCCCTCAAGGCTCTCCATCTGTACCGATCGCAGGTGGCCTGCATCCAGCGTGGACCCGCAGCCTTGCGCAGATCATCCGTCCATCTGGTCGGTGGACGTCCTACGCTGCGCTTGCCGATCCGTGGTCTCCACTCGAGAACTTTTCGGCCCCAGCGGCCATCTGTTCTGCGGGCTATATGACCTGCCCATTGCCACTTCAACGAGCTTATCCGCTTGGCTATGTCGGTGACCCTGGTTTCTCTGCGTATGTCCTCATTTCTGATTTGATCCCGCAGAGAAATCCCGAGCATACATGTTAATTTTTAAATTATAATAATTTATTAATATGTATTATTATTGATACATATTATTAATGCGAGAGAAAAAAGTATGTGAGCATGTTTGAATGTTTGTACTTTTACGCAAAATTACCGATGGGAAATTTATAAATTATTATAATTCTTATTCTATTAAAAGCCGGTAAGAAGTTCGAAACCGGACCAGCTAGTATGTCATTCACAACATCTACTCGTGATGTATATCACATAGGGAATGCACAGAATTTTGACTTGGTTAAGCATCAATGGTTAACAAATCGTCAAGCAATAACTTCCGAAAGCAAAGTTACCAGCTAAAATAAGTAGCAGCTAACTCTCGCGATCCATCTTCTGTCCTCGCCGGCCGGCCGCCATGTGTGCAAGATAATAAAGGTGGACTAAACAAATTTTCAAATAATAATGATGCAGCTGGGATTCCATACTATACTTGTTTATCTGTACTTTACTAACCATTATTTTATTAACAAGGGATTACAACTATCAATTATTTTATTTGGATTGCAATTCTAGTGGTCCGGTCAGGTAATCAGGTCACTGATCGAGGGGGAGGGCTGTCCAGCGGACGATGTCTTTCGGCTGAGATGGTTATGCTGATTTTAATTTACACTAGCCAGTTTCTCATAAGAAATTCAGGGCATATAATTTTCTAAAGATTTACTAATCGGGATGTAAGTTTCAATAAAGTTACTGTTAAATTGGAACAGCTGTCATTAAGATAAAATCGTACATAAGTATATAAAAAAGATCTTGCCTTACAGCCTTACAATGTGTGACAATATGCGATTTTATCTTCCCTAGTGTTGTCTTGTCACACGGTTCTTGCAGGAAGTAAGTTCTATTGAGCCGGGTCTCTGAACTCTCTATTGTGATAGTATTTCGGCGAAAGCCTGCCTCAACGCTCGCATGATTGGGCGACAGGGCCGCCCTTTTTTATCAAACTACATATTGCTATTATTCAATTCGTAACATCGTCACGCGTATAGTTACAGCGGCGTGGTGTGATAAACTGTAAGACGTGACATCGGTCGTGTCATCGGAAGATATATTATGAACCTGTTAAAAATCTGATAGTTTTCCTATATTTTAAATAAATAATAAATCAAGAGCTTTATGAAACTAATAACGGTAGGCGATAATGGGATTACCGCAGAGTTCGTTTTGTTACTAGAAAATGAATCCTTAGTAAATAGACAGATAGACACTAATCAATCAACCTAACATCATTATAATGATGACCTATACAGTACCTTTTTTTATTTCTGAGAGATTCAAAGAAATTATTAGGTAAGAAATCTGTTCCCTGTTCTTTAATGGGTAGGTAAGAAATCAGTTCCCTGTTCTTTAATGGGTAGTGGTCGCATTATGAAAACAATTATATGTAGCAAAAATTATGCAATTATTTTAGATAACAATCAAAATTATCAACAACGAATATAACATAAACATCTACACAGATGGAGCAAAGAATAAAAAAGGCAGTGGGCAAATTACGCGACCGGTTTTCAAGCAGCTTCGTGCAGTGCAAAATCTAAGGGACACGGTAAACAGCACTATCCGCACACTGTCACAGACAGTGCATCAGTACTATGCGCCTTGCGTAAGCCAATGACCAAGTCCAAGCTACTGCTGGACTGTCATCAAGAGCTACAAAGGCTGTGTACCCAACAAGGAAACCATATATCATTACAATGGACAAAAAGTCATAACGACAACCCAGGCAATGACGAGGCGGATAATTTGGCAAAAATAGGAGCAAACATGGTGCCAATTGGGCCCGAACCTTTTGTTAATATATCCCCAGAAACAATAACACAAAAACTTCTTCAGGCAACACAGCAATCGACCATTCTGAGGAATGGGCGAATCGCGACGACTGTAGACAAACTATAGCGTTTGTACCTACAAACAACTACACGATACTTATTAAAACTGTCCCGCAAACGTCTTACCACTCTTGTAGGGCTAATTACTGGACACTGTTCATTAAATAAGCATTTATACAATATAGGTGCGACAGACAGCCCTCTGTGCAGGGCTTGTATGGAAGTGGATGAGACGGTGGAGTATATGCTGTTAGCCTGTCCAGCCACTATCGAAACCAGGTTGTCCATTCTCGGCCAAGCTGACCATCTAGCTGAGCTGTTGGAGCATCCTGGCCTCATCCTGCAGTTTGCTGATGAGCTCGGATAGCTCCTATAAATGTGGGGAAATGCACAATGGCTCCAAGTTCGCGAGCTGTGCAGGCACTTCTCTACCCCCACAACTGAAGATGAAGATGATAGGTAAGAAATCTCTGAAAAGCACCACAGTATAGCAACGCAATTTTTTTTTTGAGAAACTCATGCTGTCTCCCCCTAACCGCAAGCATGCGACATAGAGAGAGCTAATTTTTTGATGAAATTTGCGTTTGGTTTGAAAACTTTTATCACTTCTTAAATCTTAGCAAATCACAATGATTTTGATGTCCATCGCTTTAAATAATCTAGGTTTATACGTTTTCCTTTTCCATAAAATATGCGTTGGTTTCGGAAAACAAACAACTTTATCCGACCAATTTTTTATCACAAAATCTCTGTATTTCAGAGGCCTATAAGTCAATTAGCGAATTTTAAAAAAAGGAAAACGTATAAACCTGGTTTTGAATGGTGTTACTAAAACTTCATGGCGATTGGAAAATGTTAAGTAGTGGGAAAACGTTTTCTCTTTTTGTATGGACGCGTTTGGGGTATACGGTCCGCTTAAGGTGGTGCGCATTATTGGTCAATTGTCGAATGAAAAATTAAGGAAACCTGTAAACAACTGAAAGTAGCTAAAATAGCAAGAAGAATGAATAATGTATGACTACAAAACAATACACGCGGCACGTATCGGATGTTTGTGTAAAAGTAATAGTTTCCGAGCAAGATTGTGTCCGGAACGCAATATGCCCGGATGATTCATTCATTCAATATTCACGCCTCTAGCTAATTACGCCTTAAATTTTCATCACTTTCAAGTGCTTTATTACCAAAATTTATATCAGGTATACTCAATAAATTATAACCAAAAAAAGCATTATTTTATAATGTTTCTTAGTATATAATTGTCCCAAGTGTCTGTAAGTAAGTAATTCAACGAATAGGTACTTTGAGTTCTACGTAAGTAAAGTATAAGGTTTTCATCTGACAACGATAAAAAATTACAAATTTAAGGACTTCACATAAGATAAAATTAATTCACAATTTTTTTCATACTGACGAGACGAAATTTAATTATATTTTTTTGAATCTCTAATAATATTTTTTATTAATCAAAAAAGTGCAGATCTGAAAGGTTTTCAGCTCTTTTAGTGCTCGCCATTGAGTTAAATTTATTGAAGAGAATAAATTTAAATCTTTTATAAAAATCCATTTTCTTGAAGGTAACCTTCAGTGTTCAACTTAAGTTGATCGTTAACGCCCCGCTGCACTGCCACAGCCACCCCGACTTACTATTTATAAGCATACACTAGAGCCACAGTCGAGATTATGTATTTGCATTCATTATAAAATAAGACCTAACCTACTCAATCGCACACCAAGACAAAACTTATTACTACTTATATATACATATATCTAAATAAATATATATATAAATCAATATATAGGTATATAAAAATGAATCGTGGTTCGTTGGTCTCGCTAAAACTCGAGAACGGCCGGGCCGATTTAGCTGATTTTGGTTTTAAAATGTTCGTAGTAGTCCAGGGAAGGTTTAAAAGATGGGAAAATATAGACAATAGCAATAATGTAGTTTTTTTTCTGCTCTTGATTATTAAGAACATGATACTTCCTTAGTTTGTACCAACTCAATAAAATAGAATAAAACTGATTTGGTCGAAAATTAATAATTATAATTGTTCTTACTTGAAAATTTTACTCTGTATGTAACCGCCTCATTGCCTCAAATACTTAAAATATATAAGTATTTAAAAGGTGATTTAAAAAAATCTACAAATCAATATATATAAAACTCTTCCGTTACTGACTGACTGACTGACTGACTGACAGACAACGCAGAGCCGAAACTACTGGGCGTAGCGGGCTGAAATTTTGCATGTAGGTTCCTTAGGGAGTATAGGTGAGCACTAAGAAGGAATTTCCCGAAATTCCCACGGGAACGGGAAAAAACGTGATTTTTGTGTTTATGAGAAATCTGCGCGAGTGAAACCGCGGGGCAGCCTCTAGTCAATATATATAAAACTCTTCCGTTACTGACTGACTGACTGACTGACTGACAGACAACGCAGAGCCGAAACTACTAGGCGCACAAAGTTGAAATTTGGCATGTAGGTTCCTTAGGGACTGTAGGTAAGCACTAAGAAAGGATTTTCCGAAATTCCCACAGGAACGTGAAAAAACGGGATTTTTGTATTTAAGAGAAATCTGCGCGGGGCAGCCTCTAGTTCATTAATAAATGAACTAATACTGGTGTTATGTTTATTATTAATGCTATATTATGATACGCTTAGCTTTAATTAAATTTAGAACAAGTCAATCAAAGGGGTGCTCCTCAATTGGCTCAACCATGACGAAATGCCTCACAGACTTATGCACTGAGGACGATTAACATTTTTTTTTATAAGTACCTAATTAGTTATTAAGACCGCTAGCAGTTTTGTTTGGTGGCTCATTCAGTAGTGTCTGTGGTAATAAAGCCCCTGTAAACACTACATGTAGCTCTACAAGAAAGAGCTGAAAATTCAATAACTTTCAGAAAACAATGGTATAATATTGTATACATAAAAGTACTTATTTAAGGTACTTAAAATAACTTTACACAAGTCACTATTATTTTGCTTTGCGCTTGATAATAAATTGAAAACCATTCAAAGTTACTTAATTTAATGAATAAATGAAAGTTTTGAAAAAAAACAACTCAAACTTTATATATTATAAATAACAATATTAAGTGGAATCCAGGTTTATTAACCTGTATTAACACAAAAACATACAGCTGAATGCAAACAATTAACGAACAACTGATAATGAGTCTGAAGTTTAAAAACTGTGATTGATCTCACATGTGCAAGTAAACAAGTACGGATTGTACTCACGTTTACAGGTACGGCCGCCGCCAAGGCCAGCAAGGCCACGAAAATTATTAAAGTTTTGTTCATTCTTGGTGAGTTTCCTCGAGCCTCGAGTTTCCCGTGCAGAGTGCAGTACGCGCGTCGCCGCGGGCCGAGAAGAAGTGCGCCCGCCGCCGCTCGCGTGCCTGTTATAAGCCCGCCGGGATCCCACAAGATTTTCCAAACAAAATTATATCTACGTTCTACGCCTCACGCCTCCCTCACGCGTGACGCTGAAATTTATCACATTCTTGTTTGTAGTTGTAGCGTATTGACATGAATGGAGCGGCCAATGAATCCGATTGTACGCACGCGGCATCGATAAACACTGCTAGCATGATCGATAGGTCACATAATTAATTGTATTGAGTTGAGTGTACAACTGCTTGTTTTGATTGACCGACAAATAATTTATATCGATTGCGCACTTGCATATGGGTACCTACCTATCCTACAAAATATTGATTCATTGCCCTCTCATGAATACCTACCTATCAGTACCAAATCTTATTTTTTATTAAATTTTTATAAGTATTATTGACCCGGCTGTTATTTTAACTTTTTTTTGATACAGAGGATTTCAGGATTCAGTTTTTTTTATTTTACTTTATTTTGTTAAGTATGTGCCATTCAATAGCCAGTATTTTTGCTCCCAATAAAACTGTAAACACCGATAATAAAAAAAATATTTACGAAGGTTTACACAAAAATCTTAAATACTTACACAATTAAAGTCATAGAATAATTTACATTATGTTTTTTTTTTGTTTCGGTAAAAGAGGTCCTATTATAAAACCCCATTTTACGTAATTTTGCTAGATATTTCGCAGCAAGTTGTAGAATCTTTATCTTAGAATTGTGAATGGAAGATAAGAGTGCCCTTTCGTCGTTGCAAGTTATCAAAACATAATTATTAATGAAGTTGTGAAGATCTAACAAGTAGTGGTCGTACCGTGGGTGGTATGGTAGCTCTAATATGTTATATGTTCGCAATGTGCTGCGACTGCGACACATACACTTACGTTACTGGGCCTTCAAGTTGCATCATCCAACATCGCGCACCGCACTAGCTCACAGCAGCGTCAGAGCGCCCTAGGACTGCCTGCGCGCCTCCCAACCCAACAGAACCTCCCGCAATCAGGCGACCCTACTTAACACGCTATTGTTTACTGACTCGATAAAAATAACAATATTATATTACCATTAAAATGAAAATAAAGCATTTACAATATCCGTCAAATGTCATACCGCTTAGAAATGAACTATTCTTGGGCTCAAAAAGAAAAAAGTAACATGAACGTGACCATGGAAAACACGATTCCTGAATAAAGTAATTCTAAGAATAGAAACACATTTATGTCAGACTGTGATCGGGTGAAGTGGATTGCACATCAAATTAAATCTGGCACTCAAGCAGGCGGCCGTTATAAATAGTATGAGAAAGTTCACGTGTAATTTAATGATAATAAAATACCTGGGACGTTATATTTCAAGAGATGTAAATTTTTTTTTTTGGATTCGTATCTCGACTTTAGGTTCTGTACCCAAATAACTGAATAAACAGACAGACTTTTGCCTGTCAAAGCCTCTAAGTCATGGTCTGCAAGGCTTTAGAGTCTAATAATATGAAAAGTACTGATTGTAAACTAGCTAAATAAAAAATATGTCACAAATAATAGGTAAGTAGGTAGTTTTAATTTTCTCTTTGTGTTTTTTTATATATAATAAAATTTAATGAAATTTTAAAACATAAAAACAAGACGATAATTTAAGGCGGGAACAAGTGCGTAGGTACCTATATAATTTTATGTTACGCCTCACTACCAGACGGAAAAAATAAAGAAGACTTTATTAAAATTGCACAGGTTTTTTTAAAAAGAAATTTCGAATAAAATGCCGTACCGGTACCGTATGGAGTACCAAGGATTGCTGCAAAATCCTTCACCATGGAGCTCTTCACCGGTGCGGACTGTGATTTTTTTGTGCACGAGTTTTATCAAAACAATAATTTGGCTACCATTGCGCGTCGTATTTTTTGCAAATAACACAATTTACAGAATTTTAACGAGAATCTAAGCTTACAAACTATTAAGAACTGAGAGGAGAATGGTTCCACTTTGAATTAAAAGCGGTCAGGTTGACCAAGGATATCCCGGACGGAAGAAAACATCGACGCAGTGACACACTCAGTTCATAAAAATCGAAGCGTTCCAGTGCATTAAATCGCAGCGATATGTGGCAATGATCGAAGACTTTTTTGCACCAGATAGTTACAGAATTAACTGGGCTCCAATATTCAGACCTGGGTTCAACAGGATTGTGCTACTGCCCATACCTCTAAAAACACTTTGCCTATGGTCCGTAATTTAATCAATCAATCAATATATATAAAACTCTTCCGTTACTGACTGACTGACTGACTGACTGACTGACTGACAGACAACGCAGAGCCAAAACTACTGGGCGTAGAAAGCTGAAAATTGGCACGTGGGTTCCTTGGGGAGTGTAGGTGAGCACTAAGAAGGGATTTCCCAAAATTCTCACGGGAACGGGTAAAACGGGATTTTTCCCTGCTACCACAAAAAAAGTTAGACCGGTCTAAATCGCCAGTTTGTATGACAAATTAGTGTTTTAAACCTAGTCTAGTGATTTAGACCAGGTTTAACTCTTTTTGTGGTAGAGCCGTTTGTGTTTATGAGAAATCTACGCGGGAAAAACCGCGGGGCAGCCTCTAGTTTCTCAATAAATACGTAGTCCGGATCTGACCGTAATGGACTTTTTCATATAGGGTTATCTTGAGACTAAAGTCTAGGAAAGCAATCCGAAGTCCGAAGTCAATTAATGATCTAAAAGAAAATATCCGATGAGAAATGTCAAGCAAATAAGTAGCTTACTTGCCTCGCCTCGCAGTAATACCCATACTTAGACGTTCGTTTGCATGAGTGCCACGATTGTAACGGATCACATTTAGATGGAGTTATTAAAAAGAAACCTATAACAAGAGATTAGTAGGTACACAATTTATTTATTTCTTATAATGTGATTAGTTTTTTTAAATGTTTTTTTTTTACATTTTAAGAGACTTATTATGAACCACCCCGTATTTTGAGGCGGCTACAAATCTTAAGTGCGCTGTTACCTCGAACTAGACCATTCCCATTTCGCTCGTCTGTTCGCATCCGGACGTTCTAATTCCAAAATGGTCATGCAATGATGCGCAGACGCTGACTTTTGTTGCCGATCATTGGATGCTGCAGAAGGATCGATTCCGTGTCTTATTATACATGGATCAATTGCCGCCCTATTAACCATTTATAATTGAGTCTATGTAGGTCTTGCAAACATCCATTACATACAGCGTCAACGTGACCGGCCGCACGTAGCCGGCCGGCCCGGGGCGGTGCGACGCGGTGTGCCCGCCCCAATGAGTCTAGTCTAGTAGCCGTCGCCCCGGACGGCTTTCCCTAGCCGGCCGAATCCAATGCTGTTTAGCTGACGGTGGATTTTAACGATGTAAATTCGTCTAGAGAGTGACTCGCGTCCCAGACGGTCAGGTGGGCGCAGAGAGTGACTGTGGCGGGTTGGCCGGCTGCCAACATGCGTGTTAATGTCCCGCCGCCCCACACAGCCGGTCCTACAATGTAACGCACCCAAACAAAACACAAATTTACGACTCCACAAAAAACGTGATAGGCAGTCTCAAAAACAAGACTGTAAAGCGCATGATATACCGCCCGCCACCGTCGAGTGACTCATCGATTGCTCGCCCGTCTCGTCTTTAGCCGAGATAAGTACATTACATACGAAAAATAGAACAAATATTAAGGGCTTTTGGTTGTTTTTACCCGTTTAATCAGGAAAAGACCGGAGATATCTGTCGTGACAGATTGGCCGCGTTGACGCAGACGGCCCCTTGCTCCTGACATAATTTACTGATCATCCTAAGTAGGAACTGATAAACTGATATTATTGAACTACCTACACAAAATTGTGCGCAATGGTATTAGTAAAATGAGACCTAAATTCCCAATTTAATAAGAGCGACGCTAGCCACCTCAAAGACCACTATATTCAGGCCGAGGCGTAGTTACAGCACGTGTAGTGAACGCGTGACGCGAAAATCCGGGTTCTATCGTCGTTCTATTCTGAAATTGGTGATAATTTTTACGGTTCCGGTACTCGTTATTTATTTATATGTGTCTGGTACTGTTGCGGACTAGGATGGCGTAACACTTTCGTTTTTTCTGTTTTGCAAAATAGCTCTTGTTCTTTAGTTTTACGGTCTAGGGCACACGAGACCATAGACAAAAGTGTCACGCCGTCCTAGTCCGTCACTGTACAATAGTGAATTCTGTTTAATTTCTGTTTATGAGTTTTTTCATCTTCTTTTATTTACGGAACATAGTCATTCTACTTAGATGCTTCATAAAAAACAACACTGAGAAAAAATCGTTAACCTGAAAAGCTTTTGAGGCTCTACGCTTTTGCTTCAGTCGTATGTTTAGAGCCCATTCCGTTTTGACGAGCGCACTTAGCACGGTTTTTCTTGAACAAACAAAAGTATAGTAACTAATTAAACCATATAGTAAGCATGTTTGAATAAACGGAGATTAAAGTACAGAAAACAAGAGTTTTGTTTATTTTAACGCCGTCAAGTGCGCAAGTGCGCAATACAGTGTAATAGGCTGCTTTTGTAATTTAAAAATAAAAATTATTTTTACCCCCTACACTATGCAGGCTCACAAAGTCCGACTTAGAGAGTTTGTCACGCCTTCAGAGCAATTTTGGTTATTACTTACTGAAACTGTAAGAGCCATGTACCATTCTGTTGTAAACAGCACATCCACGAGTTAGACACCGCGTAATAGGTAAGGAACTATATCATGAGTATGTAAGTATAAAAAATTTCCAAACAGCCTCACAAACTTTTAAATTTAAAAAATATATATTAGGTTAATTCTAATCTTACACAAAATTACTAATTTAATAATGCTACGTGTGCAGTTTGAAGTACTTACTAACTTACTTAACAATATTTAGCTCATAACATTTTGCTAATATGATTATTGGATGGAGCGTTATCCCTTAGTTAAATTAAACCCCGCAGCACGACTGTGGGTTTTAAATGAGTCTAGCTCACTAGTGTAAATTGCGCACTATTGCATTACCTGTAAAAAGGGAGACCATAACCATACCTATTATTTTAATTTTTAGAGAGTTCTAAGTCCATAGTTTGCGGGTTCTTCAATGACACTCAAAAGAAAGAAACAACATTCGGGTGCATGACAGGTGCTGTGGCTGTTGGCTACTATCTGTGCCTACTGTATGTAACCAACTGCTTACATATTTCAGACAAGTCGGTTATAAAGTTAGCCTGATAGCAAACACAATAATGAAGCTTTCAATAATTTCCGGATAGATCCCATTCGCTATGACCGATTCTTGTAAAATTTTAACAATATTATGTAAACTTTTATTGAGAGGCAGTTAATACGAAGTTAGCCGTTTCAGTTAGTATTTCTAACAATATTAATCTACTAGAGGCTGCCCCGCGGTTTTTCCCGTGCAGATTTCTCATAAAAACCAAAATCCCGTTTATTCCCGTTCCCGTGGGAATTTCGGGAAATCCTTTCTTAGTGCTCACCTACACTCCCCAAGGAACCCACGTGCCAATTTTCAGCTTTCTACGCCCAGTAGTTTAGGCTCTGCGTTGTCTGTCAGTCAGTCAGTCAGTAACGGAAGAGTTTTATATATATTGACTAGAGGCTGCCCCGCGGTTTTTCCCGCGCAGATTTCTCATAAACACAAAATTCCCGTTTTTTCCCGTTCCCGTGGGAATTTCGGGAAATCCCTTCTTAGTGCTCACCTACACTCCCTAAGGAACCTACATGCAAAATTTCAGCCCGTTACGCCCAGTAGTTTCGGCTCTGCGTTGTCTGTCAGTCAGTCAGTCATTCAGTCAGTCAGTCAGTCAGTCAGTAACGGAAGAGTTTTATATATATTGATTAACGCATTTAAAAATCAATTACGTTTGTTTGTCTCGCTAAAACTCTAGAACGGCTGGGCCGATTAAGCTGATTTGGGTTTTGAAATGATTGTCGTACGTATATATAATGAAGGTTTAAAGGAAAAATGCGGTAAATTTGCGAGGAGATGGTAAAAATAACAATTTTATTTTTCCATATAAAATTGTAAGGCGATAAGAAGTAGCTTAGCAATTAACATTTGACGGCACGATTTACAGACACATTACTAGGATTGTGGCGATCCCAACTTTCAGACTGTTCGGCGTTACAAGAACGATTAACTACATTTATCGATAGATAAATATCGAGACAACGGGAACTACGCCCGTGAACTCCGAACGATGTAATGTAAGTGCTTATGATGTAAAATGCCTCTACAGCTTGCCCATCGGCCACCTGTCCCTACCAAGCGTTCCCCAACGTTGGTTATCTTATCATATCCCTTTTGACCGGAACAGTTAACTTTACCCATGCGATATGAGCCGTCATAGTACCTACCCAATTATCGTATTTCTTTCGAAAGACCCTATTTCTTATTCCTAGTAATTGTTTTATCAATATATTTATCGTTTTCCTTGAACTTAATGCGCCTTGCTTAACAGTTTGTTAGGGTAAGTAGGTATATCTAGCACCAATTAATTATCACAGAATTTCAGCACATTTTGCAACGGGATACAGAGATCCAAGAAAATAATAACCTACGGTTTATCTCGGATTATTATTAGGATACCTGATCAACAAATCAATACGACCGCAATGTTTTAAATTTTAAATTAATTACCTCATATTTGAATTACCCTATTTTTATTTATACCTAAAATCGATTCTGCCTTACGTAACAAGGCTTTGTCTGATCAGATATTATTATCAGATGCTCATTTAGGTTTAGGAGATGGTTCATCTTGGTATATATGCTTGATGGAGTATAATGAATGGTGGTAAACACATACCCTACCTACTTACCTTCGAAATTTATTAGAAAAATGCGTCATCCTGATGATCATGCACTGCATTAGACAGACAGAGCGGTCTAATGAAAGAAAAGTAAAAAAAATGGAGACAAACAAAACAAAATCTACCTAGTCCGGAAATAAAAAATAAAATGCATCGCGCCCTGCTGTCTGAGTGGCCTCTTTGATCGTCTGCCAGAAGTCAGGAGCACTATTACCGGACAGACGGCGGCGCGAGCTGCGGGCTGCGGCTGATGTAACAATTAACGTCTTCTCACCATCCGGACTGAGTCGGATTTAACCTATTAGTAGATTGAAAATAAAGTTTTTGATTGAAAATTAATATTCAAATGGAACAGACAGATGCTTATTTCATAAATTAAGTCACAATTGCATACCAGTCAGAATACCGGACAGACAAGTCATAACATGCTTCTCGAACCACAATGAGAAGGTACCTAAATCAATATATATAAAACTCTTCCGTTACTGACTGACTGACTGACTGACTGACTGACAGACAACGCAGAGCCGAAACTACTGGGCGTAGCGGGCTGAAATTTTTCACGTGGGTTCCTTGGGGCGTGTAGGGGAGCACTAAGGAGTAATTTCCCGAAATCCCAGTGGGAATGGGAGAAAACGGGATTTTTGTGTTTAAGAGAAATTTGCGCTGGTGATACCGCGGGGCAGCCTCTAGTCAATATATAAAACTCTTCCGTTACTGACTGACTGACTGACAGACAACGTAGAGCTGAAACTACTGGTCGTAGCGGGCTGCAATTTTGCATGGAGGTTCCTTTGAAAGTGTAGGGGAGCACTAAGGAATAATTCACCGAAATTCTCATGAGAACGGGATAAAACGGGATTATTGTTTTTATGAGAAAACTGCGCGGGTGAAAACGCGGGGCAGCCCCTAGTCACTGTATATTATGGAGCCACACTGCACCTTGCCGGCACGCTGTCGATCAGACACAGCACCACAGCCTAAGAGACGTCCAAAAACATCCTCAAACTAACTCCCCTCAGTCAAATAAATATTGACTCGATGTCTTTAAAAAAACTATATGAAACCAGCAAACCCGGTGAACTTCGTTTTTAAAAAATATAACATGAATAAAGTCTAATACTTGACTTGAAGTTCCATCAAATTTCGATTTGAGTTCAATCAATTTTACCGTGAAAGTGAAACAAACATCCAAAAATTCTAAAAATCCTCACACACATTATCGTACATTTAAAATATTAGGTAGGTACACAATAAAAAGATGATATTTTTTATATTGGACACGCGACTGCTCTCTTTATCGATTAAAGTAATTAGGTAGGTACATAATGAACATACATACAAGCTTCTTACCTAAAACAAAACTCATTGGCTCGTGCGGTCTGTCACATTACTTACTTTTATCAATAAAGCACACATTTACCAGATAGATAGCGATGAGGTTCACTTTTGATTTATGTTTTATTTAACAACAATATATGATCAAACGAACTTCTCAAGTGAAGTTCGATCAATATTATATGAGTGGTTTCATTTGAAGATATAAATCATTTCACTAGGTAGTCCTTTCACCTACAAGGCAACATTCGCACGTTCTTACAAATAACTATTAGTCGATCGATTTAATCGATATCGATTACTCGATTAATTTGAAATTTACCCATGCTCCCATCCCTACCACTCTACGCGCCCATCACTAGCAGCGTCCGCCAAGCCTGTCATTCTTTTTAGAGATAGTTTTCTGGCATAAATTACGTCGTTTATGGACTTTTTTGACAAAACTCGGGATTTGGGTAGGGAGGGTGATTTATATCTTCAAATGAAACCACTCATATAATATTGATCGAACTTCACTTGAGAAGTTCGTTTGATCATATATTATATTTCGTGGTTTCATTTTCGATATAAATCATTTCACTAGGTAGATGTTTAGAGACATTGTTTTGTCTATATTTTTTCATGATAATGAAACAATATTAATTAAAAAGATGTAATTTTGGCTAGTTTTATTTGAACTCTTAGTATAGGTACCTACAATTATTAAATAATATTACTCATCTTATTAGTTAAAAACACTATATTTTAACATATAAAAGTAATCATTATAGTTAGTTTATAGAGTACTTCAAAGTTTAACATTGCGTAGTTACTTAGGTAAGTACTTGGTAGGTAGGTACTCAGCTACATTATTTATAACATACTTATATACTTATTGTATATTTTTTAATGAACTAATTTGGTCAGAGATTTGATAAAAAATTGATAATCAATCATCATAGGACATTGATAAGTTTAGCAAACTTGTTAGAGGTAGAGGTCCAGGCGGCCGTCTTTTGATCTGATCAAGATTGACGCCGGTAGCATGAGCAGCCGATGTGGCGGCGGCGTGTCGCGTGCTGCTGTGTGTGCCGTACACCGCAAGGATCTGCCTGATCCACATGCTTATTGACTATGCTGTTGTGTTCCTGTGAGGACCTTACGCTTCACAGTTATTAAGAGGTGATTGGCTTATTTAGGTCTGATTTATTTAGTTAAGGTTATATAACCGTCTTATATATGGACGGATTCACCGTAAGATAAAGTAAAACTAACAATGGTTGATAGCTTTTGATTGCATTTAGCGCCTATAGTTTTGATAAAATTTTCATTTACTTTATGATTCTAATGCCATTGCTATTTTTATTTATAATAATCTGTTATTTAGGGAAAGACTTTCAACCATGTGTGCTGTAGGCTGTAGATAATGTTAGTATAAAGCTACTTTTGTCTAGGATAAGTTCATTCTTGTTTGGTATACATTTTTAGAGATTTTTGAGAACCAATTGTGGATACTTACCAAGTACCTGTGTACTTTGGTGGATTGGGTATTAGTTTATAACATCTTTAAGGAAGGCGCTGATGCAATCATCCGAAGAAATATTTCTGCCTAAAAGCAGAGATAAAGCGGTGGCTCTTATGATGATGCCCTGTGAATCCTGTGATGCGTCTTTTTCGAAGACGTCGGAGGGAAAAGTAATTACACTAAAAACAGAACATTCGAAAGAATCTAATTTAATCATAGTATTGAATAACATTATATTGATATTGTTGAATAGTAATATTATTAGAAAGTGAGGCTAGTATAAGATGCTGATGAGATGCTGTTGAGGGGATAATGAGACCTGGCATTGCCTGCTCGAGCATACTGCGGCACTCAGGGTAAGCGTGAGTAGGAGAGGGTGACGGTCCCTGTTAGTAGACAACATAGGTTTTCGTCACGCCCTCAAGTGATTATTACGAAATAACTATATCAATCAATGGAGGATAACAGGCAGGTCTAGAAGTACTAGAAGGGAATACTAGAATACTGGTCGTTTCGTCCTCAGTAATTTTTTGTAGGCCGTTAAGAAAAACGAAAAATGAAGGATCGGCATAGAAAAAATATGCATCTGCCCCTTTGTAGCATCTGGGTCTTGTTTCAAAGAAAAGTATTTCTTAAGTTTTGCGCTAGAATGTTTGAAAAGCATCTTTAAATTAAATCTTCGATCTGCCTCTAAATTATATTTCGTGTAATATAGGATGCTAATAGCTAGATTTTTCGCTTCTCGAACCAAGGCCAAATATATCTGGTAAGTTAATTGAAATTAGGAAATTGTATGCAACTTCGTGTCGTTATGTAGCTGATAGCTAATGCTAATATGTTATCTACCCATAATAAAAATTAACAAATTGTTTAAGTTTCGGGGCATCTAAGGCTTAGTATATTGCTAATAATACGACATATAAATACTATAGTAAGTTTGAGTTACGACTTTACGACTCGAGTCCGTGTTAACTTATGAATCATATTTTTGTGTTTAAATGAAATTTTAAAAGCTTTTAATATTATTATCTCATCAATTCAGGTCCTGTAAAATAATTATCATAGTATTCTCTGAATAGAAGGTAGGTAGAAGGTACCTGTACCTTTGCCTTTCAAGTATTTTTGGTTTCAACCAGCCTTTTGTAAAATGCTGCGCTAGCGGACATTAGGATGCCAATCATTTGTGAAAATTATCTGATTGTAACAGGTGGTAAGTAGTTGAGAACACTTCAGAACCAATTCTATTATTTTATTACGTTTATGGCTTGTAAGTGATAAAGTCATATTTAAGTCATCTACTTACTTAAATCCTAAAAATTTGTAATTATTTTGTGGCTATAAGCTACTATTTTCATAGTTTTTAATAAAGCCCAAGCACTCGAGTGATTAGAGTGTAAACCTAACTTTATTTAAATGAGATTTAAATATTCCATGTAACTACGGTCTATGTAAAGGATATCGTCACATACAAAAATTTACCAATTTTTGACCAAATGAACGCAAGTGACCTACGACCCCTTCTTTAATCTTAGTAAAAGTTCTAGGCGCTATCGTGAGCCAATAAGATAAGGCATTGGGTTGAAATCATAGGTGGATAACAAGATTCTGTGTGTTCACATTAAACAGGAAACGTGGGTAAGTACTTACGATAGTTTTAAGCGACAGAAATAAAAAGTTACGAGTCATTTTAGGTCAATAGATGCCATGTAATAATAGCTTGCATGCTGTTCTGCCATTTCGAAATGAAGTTTAGTTACTTATAAATTTATTACAGTTTTAGGTTAAAATGAAATCTCTTACCTCCATTTGAATTGGTGTCAAAAAGGTTTTAGATACGATTTCTAGCAAATTATTAGTTGCGATTGACATTTCTTGTTGTTACTGTGCTAACCATGTTACAACAGGAACAAATTATTGCTCAAGTGGAAAATTAGAAAAAGATTTAATTATTCTGTTACAAATCCAATTAAGGATACCTTTATTGTTTGTGATATACAATACAACCAATACATATTAAAAATATTGTACTGAATTCTGCCAGAATGGTGGTTGAGCACGTGGCCTGATGGGTCGTTCTCTAAACGTGCGACTGCGTCGGTATTGGGTCGTTGTAATTTGGAACTTGACGAGTGGTATCTTCGTACTCTGGCCCTGGCACGCCCCCCCCCCTTGTTTTTCGCAAAGCGAGGAGGGCCTGAGTTTTCCTGAAACTGCGGCCAAGCTGTGCCCGTGGAGCTTGTAGAGGCGGCTGTGTTGTGTAAGCAACAGTATTTCTGGGAAGACTACTGTCTTCCTGATTTGAAGGCATTGCTATTCAATTTTGAAGCTTAATTTAATTTTCTCTAAAATTTGGCACCGAACAGTGCTTTATCTCGTTTTCTGTACTGAAAGATATTCAAAAACGTCTTGGTAGACCTGGTGCGGTCTTTTAAATGCGAGCTTGTGTCTCCGAGCTATAAAGGTTGCATGAACTACGGGAGCCCTCGCTTAGAATCTTGATTGCCTCTATTTTATATCTTGAGTTAGGAGAATGGCCATGGCCCTACTCCCTGATGTGATGTGAAGTCAGTCCAAGTTGAGATGAGAGTATTTTAGTATTTAGCTTTGAAGCTTGAACCAATATGTAGTTGCTAGGTATAGTATATTGCTGAAGGATTTTTTCCTTGACTTCTCTAGCCATTTGAGAGAGATTATCGTAGATTCAATCACACAACTTTAGTTCATCATCCAGGGCTTCGCCCAGGGTTAATAAAATTTATGGGTCCAGTTCCGGAAATTTAAACTTTGCCTCAGGGTCCGAGTTCAATTGGTTGGTGTAACCGCTACTAGTTCCAATAAGGAAGTTATTGCTGGTGCTTGGACCTGTTTTTGGTGACGGTATTGAAAGTGATCACTGTTGGGGCAGTGGTGGCAATTGGCACTTGGTATGTCGCCATCATGATTTTTGGTGATTCAGTCTCATTTAGACCTGATCATGGGTTGTAGGGAATAGTTTCGGCTAGAAATATATCCTCATATTCGAATGATATTTGCTCTGGGCACATTCCTTAAATTGTAAAGGCGTTTCGCCTACTGGAATAAGAAGAAAAAAGAAAATTATGCTTTTTATATTTTTATACTTACATAAAAAATTATGATTATTTTTGCATTTTGCCGCGTTCCTATTGGAATCTATGGCAGTATGGTAGCCTGGTTCATATTTGAATCTATGGCTTTGCAAAAAAAATTATTTTAATGATAAAAACTGATGTACAGTTTTAAATTTTGCCGCGTTCCTATTGGAATCTATGGCAGTATGGCAGCCTGGTTCTTGTTCGAATCTATGGCTTTGCAAAAATATTTCTTTTACACTTTTTAAATGTAAGTTTATGCAGAATTTCAATTCGAAATTTCTGTCTAAATATTTTTTTTTTTTTGAAGGTAGGTAAGCAGATGAACTTACCGTAACATTAGACATTGTCTCTCGATTTATAGTATGAGGATAATGAAATCCATCAAAGTTTAAGTAACTCACTTAATTTTTTGTTAAATATTCGTAGGATCTTTTCGGGATCCGAACGCGTGCTTTCGTTGCCTCGCACGCACGGAAAAAGAATGACAGGCTTGGCGGACGCTGCTAGTGATGGGCGCGTAGAGTGGTAGGGATGGGAGCATGGGTAAATTTCAAATTAATCGAGTAATCGATATCGATTAAATCGATCGACTAATAGTTATTTGTAAGAACGTGCGAATGTTGCCTTGTAGGTGAAAGGACTACCTAGTGAAATGATTTATATCGAAAATGAAACCACGAAATATAATTCGGGCCGAGACCCGCGCTGCAGCCGCGCGGCACAGGGTCGCTCGTCTGTTATAGCCCTTAGGCTAGGCTGATATTCACAGTCAGCTTCAGCTGACTGTGAATATTCAGTGAGTTTCAGCTTGCCCTCTAAACTGTCAAAATGTAACTTTAACTCGTTTTCCGCTTCAAATTTATACACACAACAATTGTTGTTCCAACTTCAACCACAGTATTTCTATAATCGGTCTTCAACACAGTGATTTAACGCTCGACGAGAGCATTGGGACGCAACCCGAACCCGAGCCAGGATGATCTGCACTCGTGAACTACTTTTCCGAGTATAAACTTAAGCGACTTAATCTAACTGTAATGTTACACAGCCATAGTGCAAGAGTTATAATATTTAGAAGTGAAGCAAAGTGAACCTGTATTCCTTCGTCGAAGAAGAAGTTAACCTTACTGTATTTTTAGCTATGTAGACATAATATTCTTTGTCAAACTCGTACCTGAAAGGTAAGTAAATACTTAGTAGGTATGTAAAAGTAAGTAAGTACTTACCTATCTACTAACGTTTAAGTACTTCGATTAAGTACATAAACTATTCATGAGTTACGTCAGACACCGATAAGTTTTTTTCTGAAATTTTCATCTTAAATTTAGAAATAAATCGACACATAATTAAACAACAAAGTCGCTTCCCGCGACACATAATTATAAAACAAAGTCTCTCCGGTATGCTTATTGCTTAAGTCTTTAAAACTATGCAACGGATTTTGATGCGGTTAATTTAATAGAAAGAGTAATTCAATAGGAAGGTTTAATATTTTTAATATATGTGTTAGTGGAAAATAATACAATCTAACCTAACCTAAGTACGTTGGTTAATAAACTAACGTACTTAAGTTTATAATCTAACGGATGTGCTGGATTATTGTTTTAACGTTGGTTCCGAAACCACGTGTTTTGTTAGCGGGCTTTAAAACAGTAGTAACGAGGAATGGTTAAATTAAAAATACGGCTGGCAAAGAGTTCTTCAATAGTTTTCACATAATCACACTCATTTTCTAATCATAGTTCAACTTCAACTTGGTTTAACAGACGAGCCAATAAATAACCGTACAACGTTGCCGGTTGCCGTTTAAGCCCACCCTTTTAACCTAATTTGTGAACTTGACATTGGCAAAATACTCAACTGAAGTGGAGTCAAGTCAATTAAATTAAAATAATAATAATATAACGGATGTGCTATTTTACGGTGACATTATAGGCACAACAGTTATAGGTAAGACGTTACAAAGTTCGCCGGGTCGACTAGTATTATGATAAAATGAGGCCGCTTAGAAAATGAGTGCTGCTGCTTTTTAAGACTTTCAGTTTTTGTCGCCGAATTTAACTGCGCAATAAGATGATGTCATTGTTTTCGTTAAATAGAGCTTAGTTGTTTGTTTCCATTTCTTTGGCAAATACCCAGAATCAGGCGTTGGTTTAATATAAATGAAATGGAAGCTCGTCGTGAACGTGCCCTTGCCCTGGGTTGGGTGAGTACCTACTCTTAGGAATATATCTATAAAGTCTAAGATCCCACTATACAACGACCTTCACCGAGCTGGTTAATGGATGAAAAGTATTTTTTATCAAATATAATTTGATAAACAATATATCGCGAGAAAGTAAGTATAGGTTGTCTGAAAATTTTCAGTCCAGGATATGATTTTTTTTATATTGCAACGGTTTGGTTATTAACAAATTACCTGCATATGTACCAAACGAAAGTATGAACCATAGAATATGAAAACGTAAGGTTGACTATTTTTTTCCCGTTACAACTAAGGGTAGGCAGGCATTTTTTATTTTTTATTTCATGGTTTTCTTTTCACATAATCAACCAAATTTATTAGAGAGATTTGATCCATATGATTGACCCTAAATATCTATGCGATATAATAAAATAATGTAATTTAAAAGAAAACTTACTACAGTTACCAAAAACATACAATTAAGTAAGAAGTAGGTACCCAAGTTCCTAGGGTTCCTAGGATTAAGCTTAGGTGAGTCTGTGAAAAAAAAGAGTTATTTAAGAGTAAAGGCATAAAGTATAAAGCATTTGATTATGTTTCGTTGAACCAGAGCAGTCTGGCTGAGGGAGCCGATGGCGCTGTGCAGGCGCAGGTCACGCAGCTGCCGCGCCTACGTCAAGGCGAGCCCTCTGACCCGCAGTCGCCGCCGTACCTACTTACCTACGCATAGGTTTCTTCATCGTGATTTATATATTTTAATGTTTACTATTCGAAGTCATAAATCAACGATGGATGGAACTACATATTTGCACAGAAAATATTTGTTGATATTAAATTCAAAGAAACATCGTACCTACTAGTGGTAAGGAAAGGAAAAGTACTACCTAAGACCTAGCTCTAAAGACATCGTAGACACACATATAGGTAATGTAAACCTAGACATGCATTTATATTTAAAAAAAACCTGTATACCCTGTCCCTCATCATCATAACTTCCAATTGACGTCCACTGTTGGACATAGCCCCCACAGATTGCAACAAGGACAAACATTTTGGTGGGAATTTAACGCAATTAGCCACGCTTGGCAGGCGTGATGGCGATCGCAGTATGGCTGGTTAAATCTTTCAACGTAAGCCGCTTCTGTCCGGCCTTTGGAAATTCCCTTAGTCGCCTTTTTCGACACCCACGGGAAGAGTTGAGGTCTGGTTTTCTTTCGTGTGGTGGGTGGCGGAAACCGGACTCGGCACCCCGTAACCTATGTTTTTGTAATACTAAATACTTATTTATACCTACTTACTATTATTAATTAAATTATTTTTATAAACATGAATTCTTTGCTTCACTAATAATACTCACTAAAACATGAAAGAGTCGCAAGCACAGCTTTCGTTTTTGGTTTAAATTAATTCTCTAACTCGTAGCTACGATATGTGTGTATTTGGTTGGCTATGTAAGTTACATTATGCAACTGCTGCCACCTCAGGATAGGAAATCGCGCTGCCACGCATTTCACGCGCATGGGCCCCAAAATGTGACACAAATGACACGCCCACTACCCTTCATACGAGCTTCATACCCTTGCCTTGCATAATGAAATTCTTTTTTAATAACAGTGACTAATCCCTGTACGTCTGGGCGTGTGGGACAAATGTCGATCGGCTAGGAGCTCAGAGAAATAAGTTGAATGCTCTAAGGCTAGGAGATGTGGGTATGGGACAAATATCGATCATCAATCTGGCTCCCGGGGTCCGGAGTGGTGGTGGGGAAATTAAAGACTCCCGTGTTTACCATTGATTGAAGTTAAGAAACACAAGCTTTGGCTGTATGGACTACGAACATAAGTCGGCAAACGAATAAAAAAAAAGTCGTCTTTAGGCTGTGTCGACTTAATTCCTTTACCTTCCACAATGATTTTAAGAACACCTATTACTAGTTCAATCAAAGTATCACATTTAGATAAACAAATCAATCAATCAAATCAAATAAAACCAAACCAACAGACAGAGAAGAGAGAAATAGGTACAAGCTAAAACCCATTTTCTTAGAATTTATTAAATACCTAATTGTGGTTTTACAAAAGTTAAACCACAAAGCAAAGTGCAAAAGTGTCAATAAATCTCTAAACTAACATAAAATGTCGCTTGACACAGTACCCAAGGATTTGCGAGGATTGCGGGCTTGTTTGGTCTGTTCCCTCATCAAGGTAAACACTGCAAATCAAAACAGTTTTGTTCAATTCCTAAGAAACCGAAGACGGCTACCTTTACGGTGTAGTACATACAGTACTGACCTTGCTTGCGCCTAAATAGTGATATTAGGTACTGCAAAGCGCCAATATTGCAATGTCAATGTTTGGTGGTTACTCGTTTTTCTTCTAATAACTAATGTTATGTGTAGATGATATTAACAGACAGAGGTTCGTCATTCGTCATAGCAAGACTTTAATCAGTTTAATGTAGGTACCATATTTTCTTATTCCAGACCTTTGACCAGTTTGAATTTGATGGCTGCGATAACTGTGATGATTTTCTGCGCATGAAAAATAATAAAGACAATGTCTATGATTGTACCAGCAACAACTTTGATGGGTAAGAATCTCTGTTCGATTTTTAACCAAACTACAAACTATAAAAAATTATCCTCTGTAATAATTATTTTTCTTATTTTTAGAATGATTGCAGTCATGAGTCCTGAAGATAGCTGGGTTTGCAAATGGCAGAGAATCAGTAAGTTTATTAAAATTATTAACTAAAGTAATCCTCAAGAGTGAAAGTACAAACTAAACATATTCTACTAATGTGCGCCCTGCAGTTTTCTTTAAAACTGAACAATATTGTGTTCCTATAGGAACTTCGGGATAAGAAGTATTCAATGTTCATCTCGTGGTGCTAAGCTACATTCCCACCAATTTTCATCTATTGGTTCAAGTCTTAAAAGCAAAACATACAGACAGACAAGAGTTACTTTTAATTTTACAATATGACTAGCTGTGCTTGGCACTGTTAATCCAGGGTGTCAGCTAACTCCATACCAAATTTCATTGAAATTGCTTCAGCCATTTAGATGTGAAGAAGTAACAAACATACACATTCAAACACTCACAAAATTTCACAAATTTAATATTAATGAGAATTATGTAGTGATTTGCTTTTCTACTGATAGTTTTGTAAGGAAACTCCTGTTTATCCTTTTGATTAGACACTAATATTTTTCCAGGTCGGTTTTGTAAGGGAGTTTATGCCATATCAGTCTCTGGACGCCTTCCTGCAGGAGTTATACGTGAAATGAAGAGTCGAGGTATAGCATACAGACCACGTGATACCAGCCAGAGATAATATTCCATCAAAAAATTTACTCTTATTTAAGGTTTTGATTTGACTAAGTAAAAATTTAATGTTGTAAGCAATTTTGTTTTTTCCTAATGGTTTTTGGTGATGGGTTACAAGAAAAATAACAAATTACATGGATTCATATTTATCAACAATATTAACTACTATCGACAACATCCTACAAACACAAATATAATAAATGCAACAGTAACACAGTATGGTTTAAACTACAAAAAAATATAAAACATAGTCAGTATGACATAAACCAATAAATTACAAAATAAATAATTTTTTGATATAAGACAAAAACTTGATTCTAAGAGTTCTTCTTTTCTGTAAGTACCTTTTGTGAAACATGTTTTGCATGTTTCTTAAAAAAAAAATGGTGTGTAGTAGTATTTGGGTCCTAAGCATTTAATTTTCTAAGAGTTGTGCATTTATGATAAATTCATTGGAAATAACTTATGACGCACAGAAGGCTTGATCAATGTCAACTGCTTGAACTGGGAGGCATTTGATTCTCCTTGTCAGTTCCCAGCACATCTTTATCAATCTCCTTGAAATCAATGTTTTGCGCCTTCATGGCACTCTGAAAAAGATATTTAACAAATTAATTCACTAAAAAGTGTGCCAATTAAGTATTTGTCAGGCTTTTCCACATTTTCAGTTCAGCCTGAATCTGCTAGCATAAATTAGCATGCTAATAGCTAATATAGGAAACTGTTAAATTCTAGACCCCGGGACAATTGCTGTGCTGCGGAAACCCAATACTGCTAACTAATTTATTTATGGTTACTTACATTTTTTTAAAATTCAAAATAAGAGAAAATTTACCTTTACACACTCCTGGTAAATCTTAAAAATTCCTGCGCACATGGAGTCGTCGTGGTTGCCTTTTAGAAACTTCTCTGAAAACCAACTGTTGAAACAATCATCGTACTTCTTCTTCAGTTCCGTACATTCTTCCCCTATGCTGTTCATTATCTTTCCTTCTTAGAGTTATTAGTAGTCTACAAACTTACTAATGTTATCCTATTTTTGAGTCACCGAATCACCACAGCTCACCAACCACACATGACAATATCCACAAACAAAAACTTCATTTATCGGTCGGCCGGCCTTTCGCAATATTTTCTCAGAAAAACCAACAGCCAATTTTTTTAAATGATTGATTTGAACGATTGATTCATCCAAATTGTTTGTTTGATTTCTTTTTCGTTCATCAATCAATACTTACCATGCCGTTGCCATGTTTGTTTTCATTTGTTTGAGGTTATAAAATTATGTACCTAGATAAGTTTTTGTTTTTTTGTACATAATTTAATTAATCATTTAATTCCTATTCTGTAAAAATGGGTGATATACTAAAAGACAGTCGATTTGCTAAATATATCAATGATCCGCGCTACCGACAAATACCGAAACATGAGAGAAAAGTAAAAATTGATAAGCGGTTCGAGTCGATGTTCAAGGATGATCGGTTCAAAGTTAAATACACAGTAGATAAACGTGGAAGACCCATCAACGAAACCTCGACAGAGAACCTGAGAAAGTATTATGAGTTGGACGAGTCTGAGACTTCAAGTTTGGAGGGGGAAGACGAAAGCAAAGCCAAAGACAAAAGCTCTGGAGACAGTGTTGAAAAGTTGAGTGATCAGGAGGACGACACTAACACTTCAGGTCGCTTCGTAAAAAGACCCTCAAGTGATGAAGAAGATACCAAAATAGACACTGATGAAAAAAATAATGACAAACTGACTCGTGGCAAGCTGGACCAGAAGACTAAAGAAAGACTTTTAGATCTAGATATTGATTATGCACGAGGCGAAGGTAACTTAAAATCCTTTTGAGTAACCTATATATTTTTTTATCCATGTAAAGTTAATTCTTGTATAGAGGGACTTACATTAAAGATTTTTATAAAAGTAGGTATTTACAAAAAAAAAGCAAATAGAAAACTGCGTCCAAATCGCTACCTACCATGGTATAAAAATGTATAAAATAAATATAAATAAAAAACTTAAAAATCTTTTATAATAAGTAATCATAATTGTAAGTACTAATCAATGTTGCCAGGCCTTCTTCAAACGGACAGCTCATCAGATGAAGACAGCAGTGAGGAGGAGGGGAGTGAACTGGAGCATGAGTGGGGCGAACTGGATGCGGATGCTGAAACTACAGAAGAAGCTACTAAAAGGTATCTCTTATTAAATGTTACCATAAAGTATTTTCACTTTTGGCATAGAGATAATTTTGATATTTTCTAGTAAGTATTTTAGAATGGCACAGTCATTACTGGCTGTACAGTACATGGGCTCAAATCAAGCGAGCTAAGTGCAGGCACTCCTCAACTCTCACAACTGAAGAAGAAGACATTACTGGCTTGGTTTGTTCAGCAAAAATTAATTATTATTATTTATTTTTTTTACTACAGAATTGCTATCTGCAACATGGATTGGGACAACATAAAAGCTGCAGATATAATGGTGCTGCTCAGCTCTTTTTTACCTCCAGGCGGGGTTATACACAAAGTTGCAGTGAGTTTTTACTTACCAGTATATTGATTTTTGAGAGAGAGTGTGTGATATAAATGTGTCCAATGAACAGCCTCACTAAAATAATAATTCAGAAAATTTATACATATAAAGAATTATTAAATTCTCTTGTTCAACGTGTGGGATAAGTAGCAAGTACCTTTCAATAAAATAAAAAAGCACAAATAATGTCATAAGATGAAAATTTCCAGGTGTACCCATCAGAGTACGGCCTCAAGCGAATGCAAGAGGAGGAAGTGCGCGGCCCGGCAGAGCTCACAGAGCAACCCGCCGGGGACTTGTCTGACGATGGCGGCAATGAAGAGGGTATAGAATGTTTCAAATTATAATTTACGAGCTTTACCGGCTTACTTCGTTACGCCATAGAATATAAGATACTACAAAAGACTTGGCTCTATAGACTGTTCTTTTGACTGCCCAGAATGGCCGAATAAAAAACAAACAACAACAACAAACCCCCTGTCAAAATATGTAAACAACGGAACAAATATTGCACCTTGGGTTATATTATTTGAGTTTAGGTAAGGATCCCTAATTTTTATGAAAATCTAATATAGCCTTGACACTCGGGGTTAATGTAGCTTCCTACCAGTGAAAGAATTTTTCAAATCGGTTCAGTATTTCCGGAGCCTATTCGTTACAAACAAACAAACAAACAAACAAATCTTTCCTCTTAATAATATTGGTATAGATTATTAGTCCTTTTCATAAAACTCTTACGTCAAACGTGTAGAAACCAGATTTGTTTCATTAAAAAGCATACTGGGTGTTCCTGACAAGACAGTAATAAATCAAAAGAGTGATTCAGCTCACCATACCTAACGACTTTCCCAATTTGTCAGAATCACCGGGTAATTTACCAAATTCAAGATTTTGACAAAAAAGAACTGCAGCACCATAAGCACCACTTTTTAACGACTGGTCTAAACATTACTTTTTTTTTGTCAAAATCTAGAAAACGCGATTAAAACAAGTTTTTCGCAATGGCCCTGCAGGTACAACATACACGATGGAGAAGCTCCGGCGCTACCAACTGAACCGCCTGCGGTACTACTACGCGGTGGCGGAGTGCGGCGCGGCCTCCACGGCCGACCACCTGTACGCGCAGTGCGACGGGCTCGAGTACGAGAGCAGCGCTACTCGTCTAGACGTGCGGTTCATACCGGACGACGTGTGCTTTGAACAGGTGCGTTAGTTTTTAACAGGCAGAACAGACGGATACAGCACCGTTTACAGTCTTTTTACAGTATAATAATAATATAACTTTTTTTCTTTAGGCGACCTCATTGTGAAACGAAAATGATATCAGAACTAGTTTGACCTGAACCCTAGGTTTTGTAAATGAGGGTAAATTAAATATTATGGTTTATTTCAGGAGCCTCGCGAAGTGTGCACTAAGTTACCGGATCTGAATAAGTACAAGCCGCGTCTGTTCACCACAACGGCTCTGCAGCAAGCGAAGGTATACAGGATGTACAGTGGCGGTCTCATTCAGCGTAACACTTTTTGTATATGTTCTCATGCGTACTAGACTGGAATACTAAAGAACAAGAGTAAGAGCAAAAACCGTAAGTGTTACGCTGAACGAGTCCGTGATTGTACAATACAGTAACACCACAGTGTTTTAATATACACTACCTCAGTCATAAAAAAGAAATTAAATAATCTGATTTCTCAACAACTAATAAGCATTTTAGGAAATTGTTAATTTAACCCTACCTTAATTAAGTACAGCTACAACGAAATTTTAATTTATGTATTGCACAATAGGTGGAGCTTACGTGGGACGCGACGAACCCGAACCGGACCGATGCAATCCGAAACGCGATGACCGGGAAAATAGACGACCTCGACCTTAACGAGTACCTGGCCTCCAGTTCTGCTGAAGGTTCGTTAAAAAAGTAAAATACTCCGGTTCCGTACGATTGGTGCCTCTGGTTACAATCTGTTAAATGAAAGATATTCTTCTTCCCCTTCTTATTTACCGTTATTATTAACTGTTACACATAACTTCTGCTTCAATATTATACTAAAAACGTATTCCTTATTTGTGTTTAATATTTTGGTAAATACTTTAGAAGATGAAGACCAAGCGCCAGAAGAAAAGGACCAACAATCGGATGAAGAAGACGACCCAATACAGAAATACAAGAATCTTCTCAAGGACATAGAAGAAAAAGAAGACAAGAAGAAAAATAAGGACATGGAGATGGAAATCACGTGGGGCCTCGGCGTCAAGGACAAGGCGGAGGAACTCGTCAAGAAAAAGATGAAGGAAGGTCTGTGTTTGATTGAAATCATTAATATTTTACAGTGTTGTAGTGGTTTACAAACAAAATGAGAAGCAAATACAATTATTTTTAAACATTATTGTTGTATTGTAGCGATTTTATAGATACACTGTCTTAATCCCCAAAATGTCGTGCGCACATACTTACCCTGTGCGTAGTTTGTATGCGTTTGAGGGTAGGTCGACATTTGAAGGTTTGATTGTGTTGATGGAGTCTTTCAATTTAAAAATATTGTTCACAGAAAACAAGAACCTCACTCCGTTCGAGCAGTTAATAGAGAAAAAGAAGGAAAAGAAAAAACAGAAGAAGTTAGAACGCAAACAGAAGTTGGAGAAAGAGGCAGCTTCAGAGAGCGACGCTTCCGATATACCATCAGATGTAGACATGAACGATCCTTACTTCGCTGAAGAGTTCAACAAACCAGAATTCAAGAAAAAGAAGAACAAGAATGTCGAGGAAGAGAAAGAAGTTGACAGCGACGAAGAGAAACGAAAAGCAGAACTAGAGTTACTAGTTGACGACGAAGACGACGGAAAACAGCACTTCAGTCTGAAGAAGATCCAGGAATCAGAGACAACCAAGAAGTCGAGAAGGAAAAAGAAGTTGAAGGAAAAGATGGCGGAGAAAAAACAGTCCTTGCCCGATTTTGATATGGACTTGCACGACGATCGCTTCTCGGCTCTGTATAACTCACACCTCTACAACATTGACCCCTCGGATCCCAACTTTAAGAAGACCAAAAATATGGATAAACTTATTCAAGAAAAATTAAAAAGGAGACCAGTAGATGTTCCGGAGGAAGATTGCATACCCAAGAGATCTAAAGAGGACGTCGAAATGAGCCTTCTAGTTAAAAATATTCAAAGAAAAACTAAAGATGTTAAAGGGAAGAGTAAATAAATTGTGATCATAACAATCAGATACCTTGTTTTTTCCCTAACAAATAAGGAGACAAAATACTTAGTTCAAAAGTCATTATTTACTATATTAAAACTTAAAACAAGTCAATTCAATAAAACATGATACTTAGGTTTAAAATTAATGGTAACAAATCTTAATGAGTCTATGCCCTGCATGATGTCATTTATTTAATCTTAGTCTCTAGAAAAATGGGTTAGGTAATTGTAATGGAGAGAAAAACTATCCCAAAAATATGGCAGGCAATCCTTTGCACTTAAAGTTATAAAAAAATAATTACCTGCTTCCATTTTACAATTAAGCTTCAGAATTTTTATGTCATGCTCACATCTTGAGAAATGTTGCGAAGATACTTTAGGATAGTTAGTCTGAACATTGAAGTAGAGTAGGTATACTGTAGTGAGTACTTAACTCATGTAGTGCTAGCCAAAAGGGCCCTTTTGATTTCTCTGCCAAGAGCGGCGCCTAGTGGGGGCGGGACTGCATTGCCAACCTGAAAAAACAAAGTCTTTATTTATCATTTTAACTGGGCCAGTATCTAACTGATCTGGAAGCCCGCCAGCAGGTGTGTGTGTGCAATCACACCTCGGACCACAGAACAAGGAAGATGCTCTCGGACACTAGCGATCAAATGTATGAAACAAACACGTTGCTACGCACTTTAGTCTAAGCTCGTATACGTGAAAGCGCACCATGCTTGTGTGACTAAGGCTACGAACGCACAGGCGGTTTTTTGCCGCGCGGATTTTATGTAACATACTGAATCCTATGGAAGTGTGCGCACCAGCGGATAAAAAACCGCGCGGTTAAAAATCCGCTGTCGCGGTTTTATTTCCGCGCGGCTAAAAATTCGCCTGTACCTTCGTGGCCTATGAATAAGGTTGAAAATGAATTAACAACCTTTCCAACCGCGCGGAAATAAAACCGCAACAGCGGATTTTTATCCGCCTGTGCGTTTGAAGCCTAAGATAAGACACGCTATTTGTTTGTGCGGTAACTGGGAGGTAGGTAACCGAGCGTGGGGGGGGGGGCACTTACAGCGGGAGGCAGGGGTTCTCTTTACTTTACGTGGAACTGTATTATAGTGCGGTGTGACTGACCTGGCGGTGCTTGTCCTGCACGGAGCCGGCCAGCAGGTAGGAGTCCGCGAAGCCCTGGCTGCGCGCGCACTCCCGCACGGACACGACGCGCGACTGCTCCGGGTGCAGCACGCGCCCTTGCTTGCCCATCGGCTCGGGGTCCGTCACCGTCGTACTAAAGTACCCGTCCCACGACACCCGGCCGTACAGCCCCGCCCAGTTGTTGTGCCTGTTCCCTGTGTGCGGCAGGCACCACGGTATGAGCGTGTTCTCTTGTTTGTCCGAGCTGTCGCATGGTTTTCCTGCCGCGCACGCGCAAACGCCTCGCAGGGCGCCTGTCGATGATTTGCCGTTCTTGCGGTCGTGGTGACGGTATTGTAGGACCTGAAATATTATTATTATGAGCCTGTGCTTTCCCACTACTGGGCAAAGGCCTCTCTCTCCTTTTTATACATATTTTTAATGATTTTTTTTCAAATACAGATTAGTTTGTAGTCCAAAATTTTTTGTTTGATTATAACAGAGAGTGGGATAAGCTACGGTAAGTATGTACCACCACATAATTTAAGTACTAACGATAAAACTAAGTTTCCGTCAATTTAAGAGAACTTAGGTTAGAAAGAGAAACATAGGTTAAATATACAAACTCACCTTGCACTTGGTTCCGTCGGACAGGGCTACAGATATATTCGGCAGGTCCCTCCAATCTGAGCCGGGCGTCACCGGAATCCTACAAATTCGCGCCTGGATCAACGGCGCCATATTCTTGCAGATATGATCTCTTAGCTTCGCATTCTCGTCTTTACTTCTCACTAATCTTTGGAAGTGCGTTGCAGGCATAGATCCATATTCTATTTCCATTCTATTGGCACCGTTGGGGATCTGCGGTAAGTCGCTCATTGCGTCTTGGATTGTACAGGTCCTTCGAGGCGCAGATTCGTCCCATTGGATGTTAGTAGAGAATCTTTTGCCATCTATCTGGACAGTCAAGGAGCAAGCGCGACGACTGAAAACATGAGTCGGTTCCGGGTACAGAGGAAGCTTGAAACCAGGCGCCGCAGCGAGGATGATCAAACGCCGCCTAGTTTGAGGCACTCCGTAATTACCAGCTTGTAAAATACCGAACGTGCACTGGTATCCCATTTCCAACAACGCTCTCAATGTCAGTTTCAGAACCATACCCTTCTTGAAAGCGACAAAGTTGCGAACGTTTTCTAGTATAAAATACTTGGGGCGGTAGTAATCGCAGTAAGACAGGTAGGAGGCGACGAGTGAGTTTTTGAAGTTGGAATATTCTCGGGAGTTGAAGCGGTTCATGCCGGAGAAGCCTTGGCAGGGCGGGCCGCCGCACAGCAGCTCGACCTCACCCGGCGCCGGCAGCCGCTGCCCTGCGGCGCCGTGCGTGGCTCCCGACATCGCCGCCTTCAGCAGCGCGTTACAATCCTCATTGAACACCGAGCAGTGTTTGTTGTTCAACGAGTACGCATGCGCGGCCGCTTCCAGGTTCTCAATAGCCCACCGACACTCCGCCACGCCCGCCTGGTGCAGCCCGTCCGACAGCCCCCCGCAACCCGCGAACACATCTAAAGTCCTCAAAGGTCGAACTTTTACGTCTTCCGTCTTTGTCGCTTCAATTGCAGTATTCTTTGTAGAAGACTTTCCTTTACCCTTCCCTTTATCTTTTCCCTTGTCTATGCGGCCAACGATGGTCGCGTGTTGGGGAACATCGACGAATTTACCGGCTGCTTTATCGAACGCTTCTCTGAAGTAGAACCTATTAGGATCGCGTTCCAACCACTCGTGTAACGAGATCGTATCTGGAATGTTACTTGCGTAAACTAAATGGCATGGGCCGGTGACGGCAGAGAAAGGGACGTCCTTGACATCGTCGCTCCAGTAGAGCACGTTCAGGTCTTCGTGCTGCGGGAAGCGGCTGGAGGTGTTCTCCGGCCGGTACATCACTTTTACTTTGAGGAAGATGTCTTGTGGCACGACGAGTGGTCCGTCTCCCCGCGCTGTGACGGCCACTATGTAGCCGATACAGAATGGATCGCCTGTATCGATGTTGGAACCTCTGAGATTGTTGTCACTTTTTCTGTAGTACTCAGGATACACGTCTTCATCTACCTTCTCCAGCCTTTGCTTTTGATTTTCACTGATGTTTATGCTGGACTTCAATTTGAATGTCCCTGGCTTCAGGAACACTGCTCCGCCTTTTTTGTACTCGAAGTTATGCCATCTGACGAAGGACCACTCGGACCGGTTCGACTCGGTCACTAGGTCCGACTTAGCAATCTTATCTACGACTTTAGGAATGTTGTTGGCGTCCTTCCTCGTCTTTCTTTCGCAGGACGGACAGAATCGATGTAACCGCAGAGGATTAGGGCACGCAGGGTTCTCTGGAAGATCTTCAAACCTTGCCGTAAATCTTTCGTAGAACTTTTTGTAGAAGTAAGTTTTTCCATCATCTTCCAAGGTCTCCTCGTCGACTTCTTTCCCTCCAAGTTTGAACCAGTCTTTTGGCGTTTCTCGTCTTTTAACATTCGCTTTCCTCAATATGGAGGACAGAGGAGCGGCGTGGGAGCATCTGTCACCCAAAAACACTTCTCGCGGATCCCCGCACTCCCCCAGCACAGTATCGGAAGACCGAATGAATACCTCCCCATGGAAATACCCAGATTTAGGATTCAAAGTCTCCTTCCACATGTAAACAATGCGTACTACCAAGGACGGTATATTAGGCTGGGAGGTCTCCACCATAACATAGTCTCCATTCCGGACTTCGGCGCCATCAATTTCGGCACAATCGTAGTAGACTTTAGCGGCGTCGGCTTTGACCGGTTCGCCGGGCCAGACGAGCTTCTTGCCGGAGCCGGTGAGCTTGACGGGCACGGCGTCGTCGAGCTTGTCGAGGCGGGCGTCGGGCGCGGGGCCCGAGTCGTCGTCGTCGGGCTCCGAGTCGTCGCCCTGCGGCACGGCCATGTGCGCGCAGTGGCGGCGCTCGCAGGCCTTCTTGGTGCGGCCTCGGCCCCCGAACTTGGCCATGGCGCGGCAGGCGCCGCACTGCCCGCAGTCCGGCAGCTGGCACGGCTCGCACACGCCGCATCTCTTCCGCCGCAGTACGAGCTCCTTGTTCGCGTTGTCTAGTTGGTTCGTAAAGAAGATCTCGAAAGTTTTTGCCACCAGGGGCGTTGTCGTCGCTTTCGTCCACGCTTTCTTGTCCACCTTCTTGTAGGAGATTTTTGGGCGCGATCGCTTCTTGCCGAACTTTATTCCCATGAATTTGATAAGCTCCCGCATGCAGGGCAGCGTGATGAGGGGGTCGTCGTCGTCGTCGGCCTCCAGGCTCACGACTTGATCGCAGACGAACTGCGCGTGCTTGTGCAACATTTCTTCCGTCATCTTCATATCGTCGAGTTCCGGAATGGTTGCGTCTCTGATTATCTCTAGCAAGTCTTCATAGGTCGGCTGCAAGTAGTGGTATTCCTCGAGGTACTCCACTACTACTTTGCTCAGCCATATCTTTTCGTACAGATTGTTCATGAGCGGCGTGTAGTCGGCGCTCGGTTTCATTAGGTTGTATTCGCCGAATTCAGTTGAAACAGTAATGCAGTTTCTCATGCCGCCATCGAAGCCGTGGATGTACCTGGGAGTGTTTAGAAAAAAAATCTATTATATTGACTTGACACTGGTTAAAGTCGAAACTATAGAATAGATATTTTTTGGTGTACTAATCTCACTTTCTACTCTTTATAACTAAGGCATTAAGGTGTGAGTAAGAGATACCAAAAGCGGGCTCAGGTCTATTCACTGCTAAAACGATTATATGTTGACTAAGAACAATAAACAATCATTATCGTCATCTTAAACTCAGCTGAAAATCATTAACTGCCTAACATACCCCACCACCCCATACTGATCGCCACAAGGAAAAACAAAACGGCCTAAATACAATCATCATCATCATCGGCATTTAAAAGCCCAGTGCGTGACATAGGTCTCATCTCTCGCACGCCAGAGCTTCTCATGTCCTATGCCAGTCTGGGGGGTAATTCTCTAAACTAAATTCAATCGACTTATTATTGTTAGCGACTCTGCTTTACGTATATAGGTTATACTATACCATTCAATAATAGGTCCGACATCCTTAACAGGAACAGAGTCGTCGTCGACGTCCGCACTGCCGCAGCAGATAGACTTGAGGTATCCGGACATGCGCAGGCGCACGTCCGCCTCCACCAGCCCCGCGTCCACCGCCACCAGGTGCCCCGCCGCGTCGAAGATCGAGAAGTCTGTGATGTTGCTCTGCGGACGCTCCGTTATGTCTCCGTCTTCGCCTGGGTTCACATTTTGTTTTATTTGAGGTGTATTAAGTTAAACACTTTCCTAACCTTGCGGGTGCTCTTGAACAGCATGACACACGCCGCTGCTGACGTGATCATAACTTTAAGTAGCAATACAATTTTTACGCGGAGAGAACGCTCAATTATGGTCATAGGTGTACATGCTCAATTTTATTGGTTATTATATATGTTAAGTATGGCAATTTCAATATTTTCTAAGAAATGGGAAGATGGAATAATTTCTAACTCAGTGCTGTGATAATGATGAAATTATTATATAATATGGTGTAGTAAAACATACTTGGATGTTGGTCATTTAAAAATTCCAATTTTTGTCTAGTTTACATTAAAAAGGTGGATTTTTATGAAATTACCTGAAGCCAAAACCAGCTTTTCATTGGTCAAAGCAATAAACTCCTCCACAGCATTCTGCGGATGTCCTTGAAAGAAGACGATGTCGGAATTGTTAATGAACTGCCTGCAAATGTTACACCTTTCATTTTGTGGGTCGCTCTCTGCTTTCATTTCCTCATCATTATTATTATTTATTTTACTCTTAGCTTCATTGTTTGAGTCATCAGAATCTGATTTGCTATCAGATGTGTTTATTTGATTTTCTGGATTCTCGGTGCTGTCTTCACTTTTTTCAATCTTTTCTTCATTTGTTTTTATATCTGCACTATCTGGGGTGCTTTCTACACATAATATATTTTCGGTGTTTTTAGGATTTTCTTTTTTAGTAATGTTTTCTGCATTATCTTGTATTTGGTGGCCATTTTTATCAAATTCTTCTACCTTTGCCTTTTTCTGCAAATAATAAAAAAAATATATAAAACAAAAGGAATATGTACATATCAAAAAAACTGGGGGTCAAGTTTCTTAACTAAAAACGATTGACTCGTAATTGTCTTGTTAGCGACTTAATTAACCATTGCTATTTTCTGTAAGCATGTAACAAAAATTGCCTATGTTAATGGTCAACAAAGTCGCTAAGAAGACAATTACGAGTTGATCGCTCTTAGTTAAGGAACATGACTAAAAGAAACTGATTAAAAGTTAAAATATGTTTTTTTAAGAGCTTTAAAACTAAGAAATTGATGATCTCACAAAAAAAATAATACATTGGTGTGCATTAGTATTTTATTAGGATAACACTTGGCCAGAGTACAGGTAAAAAAGAGTGCTGGCAATATGCTGGGAATAATGAAAATTGCTTGACAACCAGCACTCTTTTGCGTGGAGAGACCTATAAAACGAGTGTTGGCAAATTTCATTCTTCCCCAGCACTGTTTTTTAAGTGGTAAGACTGTAGAATTAATGATTATTAAATAGGATGCAACCATTTCTATCACAGTTCTTAGGCTTATTCAAAATTAGGGAAACATGATTTAAGGGAGTGTTTGAAATATGGCTTAAAGTATACCTGTTCTGTAGAATCTTCACCTGGACTTCTACAGCGTTTCTTCGGAAATATATCAATAATGCTAGGCTGGTGGCCATTCTTGGCTTTTTTTATTCGAGGACTTTTCCTGTAAAAGTATCAAGGTACTATTTAGTACTATGTAGGTTATAGGTATAGGTCCTTAGTTAATAATTTATTCCTAAATTATTCTTACCTCTGTGATGGTGAGTTCAAGTTTATAGACGAGGCAGAAAAAGACGAATCGCCTTCTAAATCCTCATTGTCACTACTTTTACGGCTTCTGAGTTTACCGGGCATTTTTTTTGCTTGGTAAATATTTCAAAATACACAAAATCTATACATACATTTTAAACTTATGCTCAAATCAACATTTTATTTAATTTACTATTATCGTAACATTAGGTAGGTAGGTAATTTATTGAAATTTACCGAAACTATGTAAAAAGAGAAAATAATTGCAAAAAGCCCGCGACAAAATCAACACAAAAAGGAAGAAAAATAGCGCGAAATTTTGATTGATTGAATAAAAAGTTGTTTTCGTCACAGCTCAATCAAACGTAATCTCATTATATTACTTATTACTAGTGACTGATTGATTGACCAACATCACTTCACGCGAAATTTTTATTGATTTATTAAAAAAGTAGTTTTCGTAATATCTCAATCAATCGTAATCTCATTAAACTTCCTACTGACTGATTGATTGACTAACATCACTTCATTATTTTGTTTTGTTTGTTGATTAGTTTTCTTCTCCTTAATTTATTTTGATTTAAAGTTGCAAAATGCATACAAATGCAATGTAAAACGATTCTTAAAGCAATATAGACCAAACTTTCAATTACCTGAACAAGTTTGAACAAACGTGATGATGTCTTTTGTATCCTTTGCAAAGTTCAGATATCTGTGGGGGTTAAAATCAGCAAGATTATTTTCTAGTTTACCTCTTCCAGACATAGATATAGACTATTATTGCGATAGTAGCCGTAGTTTAGAAATAGAAAACAATATAAAAATAAGAAAAGGCACGGGTGATATGAAGCGTGTTTTTGATATTTATAAAAATTTCAAAGCGCTAGGGCATAAAGATTTATCATACAACTCCACCAAAGAAAGCTTTTACAAAGAGCTAATGAAGTTACCAAACAAAACACACCCAGATGTGATACAATATGGAGAAGAGCCATACATACTCAAGATTCTAAATGAAAATAGGGATTTTGGAGAGCACAAACCACTAGAGTTTAGTGAAATTACAAGATTACTTAATTTGTTGAGAACTGATAAACTAGGACACACTTGTGGCCCTAAGAGCTACTACTTCTTGGGAGAACTAGCTGAGTTAGAGGAGGCTTTGATAAAGTATACAGTAACAGCACTGCTTAAGGAGAACTTTCAGCTAGTGTCTGTTCCGGATATACTACCAAGCAATGTGATTGAAAGCTGCGGAATGAGTGTCAATAGTGACAGAACTCAGGTACAAGTTTGTTCAAAAAGTGATTAGATTACATACTTATAATAATTGACCAGAGAAGTTTTTTTATAGAAAGAAAAAATATTCTAATTAGAATATCCTTCAAATACTACACCATAACTCTGCAGTGAAACAACAGTGAATTTTTGAGCAAATAAGTTTGAAACCTATCTGGGAAAATTAAGATAAAGCAGAATTATGTATTTTTTTGCACAATGGTTTGGTTACCAGCAAAGAGCTTGTGCAGAGGTGCTTGTGATCCTTTAGAAATAAGAATATGTTTTGTTTCAGATTTACTGTTTAGACCCTGTCCACCATGGCCCAGACTTGTACTTGTCAGGGACAGCAGAGATGTCTCTAGCTGGTCTTCTTATGAACACTGTCCATGATCCCAAAAACTTGCCATTGAAGCTTGCAGCAGTAAGCAGATGCTTTCGCGCTGAGACCTCCAATGTTGTTGAGGAGAGGGGTATTTACAGGTGAGACTTAAGAAACAAAGTGACTAATAAAAGGAGTTTATTTACTTGCAATAACTTTTATAAAATGAACTGTTTTAAACACAGAGTTCCTAATAGAATGGTTTGAAAACAAATGTTCTATACTGTTACTTTGATTGCAGAGTACACCAGTTCACAAAAGTGGAAATGTTTGCATTAACCAAGCCGGAGGATTCAGATAACATGCTGGAATATATTAGAAGTGTCCAGGAGGCACTGTTTTGTCCCCTGGGAATACATATGAGGGTACTTGATATGCCACCACATGAACTTGGGGCACCAGCTTATAGGTACCTAACATGTTATATTAAAATAAAAATAAAATTGTTTACTGTAAGTACTACTGGTTCTTAAAATTTTATCTGATTTACTTTATCCTCAGAAAATATGATATAGAGGCATGGATGCCTGGACGTAAAAACTATGGGGAGATATCAAGCTGCAGCAATTGCACAGACTACCAATCTAGAAGACTGCACATCAAGTATATGGATGGAAGTGATAAACGAAAATATGTGCATACATTGAATGGAACTGCTTGTGCCATCCCAAGAATGATGATAGCTTTACTGGAAACACATCAGCATCCAAAGGGAAGAATAGAAATACCAGAAGTACTTCAAAAATACATGGGAGGAAAACAATTTATAATGAAAAACTCTAGCATACCTGAATTGAAGCTGATGAAATTAAAAAGAAATGATTAAATGTATTATGTATTTTATTTGAGTATCTATTCTAAAAATTCTCTACAGCTATTTTTCCTCAACTTTTTTCTTTTTCTTTAGATCATTGTGTTTTTTTGAAAACTTCTTCATTTTGGCTTTCAATTGGGAAATGTCTAGATTGTTGTCGGTTGTCTGAGCAGCCACTGTAGGTTTCTCTTCAGGAGGTACAAAGTGCTTCTGCCGCTCCTCTTGGCGAGCCTTCTTGGCCTGTACTTGTTTTTCCTCTTTTTCATGGCGATGTTTAGCTTTTTTCTGGTCAGCCTTAAGGAAGTACTCTCCAGTGGCTAGCTCTCGATCCACTTTGCTCTCTGGCTGTGCAGGAGGGAATGGAGTATATGGTTTCTTATTGACCTTCTTCTTGGGCTGCTTTCTTGGCACATTTTTGCTCTTGAAATTGGGTAGGAATCTGTCCCAGCTTTCATTTTTTAATTTTGGGTCCTTCATGAGTTCTCTTTTGATCATCAATGTTTTGATGTTATACATAGGATGAATGTTCTTCATTGTGTCTTCTACTATGCGCCTCACTTGGAGTAGACCTTTGTATGGCCCTACAGCAGACACAGTGTTTCCTTGAACCAGCACATAGCACTCTGTCAGGAGTTCTATTGACTTCAGTGTGACTCCATTAGGTCCTATCAACCTTTGTCTTCTTTTTAAAAATGTTTCTTGTTTACGCACAAAGGAGTTAATTTTTATTATGTCGCACCCAATCTCATCTTCTAGGACTCGCACGCCTTGTTCAAAAGGCACACTTCTTGATAGAAGCTTCATGAAATCTCTAGCTTTTATTATAATGTAGGGATCCCATGTTTTTCTAGTAGTTTTAACAGTTAGGCTTCCTTCAATTAGGTCAAGTTCAGCTATAATGTGATGATCCTTGAGTACTTTCTGAACCAGTGGCCAACATTCTTTTAGATATTGCTCGCGGTATTTAGGAAACAGAGTAGCGAACTTACTCTCTTCTAGCAACCCATGTGGATTATCCTCGGGTGTGAACTTTGGTATCTTCATAGCCCACGCATTTTCAACAGGACCAATGTTTTGGCTTTCCTCTTCATTGCCACTATCATTCGTATCCATTTTCAATAGAAAATATGAAAATCCGAAGTCAAAACAAATTTCGCCTTTGCTAACCTAGAAACTTGCACATTGGCAATATTGATATGATTGATTGATCATGATATGAAGGATTGTTTGTGGTATTCGTAGGAGTTCGCACTTTTCTAGGGAGGCAAAGGAATAAAGTCCACACAGCCAAGTCTTCATGGCGGTCGTAACCGTCCTACCCAGGTCCCACCCTCAGAATAAAGTGTACTTCAAGCTGTAATCCTCATCTTTTAAATCTTCGCTAAAACAAATTTTGAGAATGCAAATAATTAGTCATGAATTGATCCAAATTGGTCCACAAAGTAAAATAATTAGTCCACTTATACTTTAGAAGTTATAGCCAAATGTTTGTGAGGATTATGGCTTGACGTTCAAGCTGTAATCCTCATCTCTGGTCCAAGAAAACGGTAGGGTCTATCGACTTGGTTTAGGTCTAAATAATTAGTCCTCAATTGATCCACACGACATGCCAAATCTCAGAATTGGTCCTCAAGAGGTTCCGGAGTTATAAGGGCATCTTAGTGAGGATTATGGCTTGAACATTTGGCACCTTCAATTATCTCCGGAACGCCTATAGCTATTGGTTTGAAATTTTGCCAAAAATTAATCCTCAATTAGTCCACCAGAATTATAATCACTTCGAACTAGGTTTTCTTTGAAGAAGTACGTTAAAATCATCAGTTTTACTTTCCCATACATTGCGATCCATGTACAGTTGTGCACAAAATAATTGATTAACATTGATATTAACCAGTTACCTAAACGATTTTTTAGAAAAGTGAAAGTGGGTTTGGTTTTTGCTATGTACTTATGTTTAAGACAGCCTGATTGATTGATTGCATTACTAGTTGCAGGTGAATCATTAATGTACCAACAAAAACTTCTTCGTATAATTTAATTTTTTTTAAGTATATATTCAATTAAAAGTTTACAATAGTGTATTTTCTTACTTAACTTAATTAAATCACCGTTTATATCACAATACTTATACTTACTTACTTATTTTTAATAACTAACAATAATCTCAGTTAAGTTATAATAATAACAAAAAAAATTGTTTTAATAATCACAGTTGCTTCATTGCAATAATCACAGTTTTTTATGGTGAGGTGGTAACTTTCGGTATGGCGCGAAACTATACTTTTAATAAATAAACGAAATAATTTTATCAAGTATTTACATTGTTTTTTTTTCATCTCCCGATTTTGGCTACAAATATACCCGTTTTAGCTACATTCTAGTACTGTTTTAGTTTAGCTAATACTAGCTCTTCGACATTCGAGAACCAGGATTTTTAAGTGCGCAGTTGCGTGCGCACACGCTGCCTTTGAGTGGAGACAAGGATAGCGCTATTTGGCCAATACCGGGTTGATAAGAGACAACAGTCCCGCGACGCGCGTCAGGCGATATACTCGTGTATATATTATTTAATGTAACTCTACAGGAGTATCTCGCATGTCTCAACCCCGGATTAGCCAAATAGCGCTATCCTTGTCTCCACTCAAAAGCAGCGTGCACGCAATCGAAGATAGAGATCAGTGTTACAATATATACATATAGAGATAGTAGACGTAAGCTTCCCTTACACTGTGTTGTTTGTTACTGTTGTCATCAAATCAATACATAGTATAAAACAAAATAGCTTTCCGCGTCTGTCCCTATGTATGCTTATATCTTTTAAACTATGCAACGGATTTTGATGCGGTTTTTTTTAACAGATAGAGTGATTCAAGAAGAAGGTTTAAAGTATAATACATGCACAATGTAGTAAGAGGTAAGGCGGTACAAAGTTCGCCGGGTCGACTAGTATTTTATACAATAGTAGTAGGTACCTAATAATACTAATATAAATAGTACTTACTTACTCCCCGCAGCACCGTCTCCCCTCCGCGTTTAAAACACATTTTTCGTAATGGACAGAAAGATCCAATGTCGCCCTTACAAAATCGCTTATTATTGCTTACATCCAAAATAATAAAAATATGTATACATACACATAGATAGCAGTTTACGTTGACACATACACATAATGTCAAACATAGTAACACTGGTTACTTTAAATAATTAATTAATGAGGGGTGCAAGCGCTAGTACATAACAAATTTTTGTTGTTGTTTTATTTACACTTGAACCAACTGTGATTTTGTTAAAACTAAATAATTTTAGCAATATAAACGGTGCTGTAATTAAGTTAAGTAAGAAAAGAAACTATTGTAAACTTTTAATTGAAGTACATGCAAAAATATAAATCATAGATGTTAGAATTAGTATTTTGTGAACGCATCCTTTAGACAAGGCAAGGCAATGCAATATAGGCTGTCTCTCTCTCTCGCTCTGTTGTCAATGGAGGAATGTGTATTGTTTTAAAGTGCTAAATAAAATAAACTTTATCTGTTAACATCTGAGTTTAATTGAATAACCAACGACAGGTTATGGGCCCAGGCACATATACCTATGTTGGCAGAGAAGTTGAAAACATTATTTCTGATAATTACTGCAAAATAAAAATTACTTGGAGGTTAACCAAGGTGGAAGAAACTGAATTGCAGGAAGGAAAGTTGAGACAGAGGAGCAGAGCATTATCATGGAAGGAAATGCACAGCAAGGACTTATGGTTAAGCTGGAAGGTGTGAGAAACTGGAATACATGGAAATTCCAAACTTCCGTGATTCTTAGAGGCAAGGGGCTCTTTGATGTGGTAGTCAAAAGCCAAGACAAAGAAGCGGCTAAAGAATGGAAGGAAAAAGACGCGAAAGCTCAGTCAATATTAGTAACCAGAATGACGGAAGAGGTAATGCTGCACATTATTACCTGTGAAACAGCAGCAGATATCTGGAATAAGCTACATGCTGTGTATGAGCAAAAGTCAGAAACCAGTGTGCACATAATTCAGCAAAGATTCTTTCAATACAAATATGAAGCGGGAATGGATATGTCTGTATTTCTGTCTAAAATCCAAGAAATGCAGAATCAACTGAAGCAAATGGCTTCTCCCATTACAGATAATTTTGTTATTACAAAAGTGTTGATGTCATTACCAGAGAAGTACAAGCATTTTATATCAGCTTGGGAGTCTGCGTCTGACGACAAACAAACTTATAATAACTTGGTGGCCCGGTTATTGATAGAAGAAGAGCGTATGAAAGAAAAGGATGAACCATCCCAAAGTTTGGAAGCCTTTGTGGCAAGGAAGATAGACAAGAAGAATATAAGGTGTTATAAGTGCAATAAACTTGGACATTATAAGAATGAGTGTAGAAGCAAGCCGGACTTAAAGTGTTATTATTGTCAAAAACAAGGACATGTCAAAGCAGACTGTCGTTTCAGAAGAAACAAAGAAGGCGAAAGAAGTAACGGTAGTGCGGGAAATGCGTTTGTGGTGATCAGTGAGACAGGACAAGAACAGTATTACGAAACTAAGTGGTTGGTTGACTCTGGCGCTGATGAGCATATGTGTCGTGATAGGAACTTGTTTTCATTATTCGAAGAAGTGTCGGGACAACATGTCATGCTTGGGGACGGATCTCTAATTAGTGTAAAAGGTCGCGGACAGATGTCGCCTGCAAAAGTGTTTGACGGAGTAAATTGGATTTATACCACTATTGACAATGTGTTGTACGTGCCTGATTTAAAAATGAACTTATTGTCTATGAACAGAGTGACAGCCAAAGGTTATGTTATTGTGACAGATGAAAGTTCGTGCAAATTTTATAAAAAGGAAAATCCAAGTCAAGTCTCAGCAGTGGCTAAACGGATTGGAAAAGCAATTTTAATGGATTTTCGTTTTGTTTGTGGCGAATCAAACGTGGTGCAATCAGTCGACAACGTGCTTAAGTGGCATGAGAGGCTTGTACATCAGAATATGGCCCATGTGAAAGAGGTGTTGAAAACGAATAACATTGTGTTTCAGGAAGATTCTGGAAAATGTGAACCCTGCTTACTAGGTAAGATGCACAGATTACCATTCCAAGATAGTGTATCCAAGACCAAAAGAACCTGTGAAGTGGTGCATGCAGACACATGTGGACCAATGGAAGTGGACTCAATAGGTGGATCCAGATATTACGTGATTCTGAAGGATGACTACTCCAGCTACAGGTCTGTTTACTTTGTACGAAACAAAACTGAGATTCCCGGATGTATTGAGAAGTTTATAAACCAGGCTGAAAATGAAACTGGTAACAAGATCAAGATATTTCGCAGCGACAATGGGTTAGAGTTTGTCAACAAAGATGTGAGTACCATTTTTCAAAAGAGAGGAATCATACACCAGAAAACTGTACCCTACACGCCTGAACAGAATGGGAAAGCAGAAAGAGAGAACCGTACATTGGTGGAAGCAGCTCGCTCTATGCTGTTTGCAAAAAGCCTACCAAAGTCTCTTTGGGCTGAAGCTGTAAATACTGCGGCTTATGTTTTAAACCGAACAGGTAAAGGTGACAATGAGGGGCGAACACCATATGAGATCTGGACCAACAAAAGCTATAACATCAAGGATCTGAAAATATTTGGTACACCTGTTTACACACATATACCTAAAGAAAAAAGAAGAAAATGGGATGCTAAAGGAGAGAAAGGACTATTCATGGGATATGGAGATGATGTTAAAGGCTTCAGAATATTTTATCCGGAAAAGAGAAAGGTTGAGCTGCGGCGAGATGTGGTGTTTATGGAGCATAAACCAACTGTTAATGAGGAAGTAGTTATACTTGATGTAGAGGAGCCTGTTGTGAGCAGCGAACCTGAAAAGACAATACAGCAAGCAGAACCAGAGGTCGCAGTGCTTGATCAGAGTGGACAGGGAGGTGCTTTGAACGGAAGTAGCTGTGAGAGCTCTGAGGAGGGACAGGGGGAAAGCCAGGATGAGGCAGAGGAACCAGAGTTAAGAAGTAAACGTGTTCGAAAGCCTACAAAGTTCTATTGTTGCAACGTGGTTACAGCACAAGAAGAGCCACAAACATATAGAGAGGCAATGAAAAGAGATGATGCCAGTAAGTGGTCAGCAGCAATCCAGAGGGAACTGGATACTCTGAAGGAAAATGAAACATGGACTTTCTGTGAAAAACCTGTAAAGAAGGAAGTTATTAGTAGCAAGTGGGTATTTAAAATAAAAAGTGGTGAACAATATAAAGCTAGATTAGTGGCTAGGGGTTTCGAACAAAATGATATACAGGATTTAAATGAATTGACTACTTTTAGATTGTTTACAGCCATAGCAAATGAACGTAGACTTAAGATTTATCAGATGGATGTAACAGGGGCGTTCTTACATGGGGAAATTAAAGAAGAGGTTTATATAGAGTTACCTGAAGGGCCATTAGGTGGCCAGATTGTAAGATTAAATAAATCATTGTATGGTCTTAAGAAATCTCCTAAATATTGGAATGAAAAGTTTAATTCGGTTATGATAAAAAATGGTTTTATAAAGTCTCAGGCGGATTCATGTCTTTATTATAAATCTAATAAAAATGAGCAAACTTACCTTTTGTTGTATGTTGACGATTTGCTTCTTTTTAGTTCCTGTAATAGTGCTGTAGAAAACCTAAAAACTATATTAAATAGTGAATTTAAAATGAAGGATTTAGGGGAGGTTTCAGATTTTTTAGGAATAAATGTTAAGCAAGATATTGTTAAAGGGATTACTGTTTTGAGTCAAAAGGTTTATTTAGAAAATGTACTTAAAAGGTTTAGTATGGAAAACTTTAAACCAATGTCCACACCAATGGATCAAAACATTAAAACTGAATTGTTGTTAAATAAAGATGATGCTAGTGATAATGAACTTACATGTCGTCAAATAATTGGTTGTTTGATGTATGCGGTGTCAGGTACTAGGCCAGATTTATGTGTGGTCGTGTCTATTCTGAGTAGATACCAAAGTCATTCAAGCAATGCCTTGCTGCAAGCGCTTAAAAGGGTACTTAGGTATCTGAAAAGTACTATAGATTATAAGCTAGTTTTTAAATGTAATGGTGAAAGTTTAGTTGGTTATTGTGATGCCGATTGGGCAGGCGATCTTAGGGATAGAAAGTCTACTACAGGATTTTGTTTTTTGTTATCTAATTGTTTAATTTCTTGGTGCTCAAAGAAGCAGAGTTGTGTAAGTTTATCTTCAACAGAGTCTGAATACATAGCAGCTAGTATAGCAGCTAGTGAAGCCTGTTGGTTAGTGTATGTGTTAAAGGATTTCAATATTAATGTTTCTAAACCAGTAACTTTATATTGTGATAATCAGTCTGCGATAGCATTGTCAAAAATACACAGTGTAAAACGTTTAAAACATGTTGATCTGAGGTATCATTTTGTGAAAGATTTAGTGAGTAAAAATAAAATTGTTTTGAAATATGTTAAAACTCAAGAACAAATTGCAGATATGTTTACAAAACCACTCAATAGTATTCTGTTAAATAAGTTTGTTAAAATATGTGGATTAGTTGGATAGGTAGAAGATTGAGGATATTTTTGTTTCTAGGAAATATTTTGGCGTTTGTATAGAGTCATGTAGTGTAAATGTAGAGAGTTTAAGAGATGTTTAATATTTGTTGTAAAAGGATAATTGTTTTGGTTGTAGACAGAAGTTAGATTATTTTGTGGTTATTGCATTGAGGGGGGGTGTTAGAATTAGTATTTTGTGAACGCATCCTTTAGACAAGGCAAGGCAATGCAATATAGGCTGTCTCTCTCTCTCGCTCTGTTGTCAATGGAGGAATGTGTATTGTTTTAAAGTGCTAAATAAAATAAACTTTATCTGTTAACATCTGAGTTTAATTGAATAACCAACGACAATAGATAAAGGTTTTTTTTGGTTAAATATCTTGGTAAGTACATTTACGTAATTGGGAACTCGTCAAAATAATAAGTACATACTTTACCCACTTTACTCTTCTAAAGAATCGTTTAGGTAACCGGTTAATATCAATGTTTATCAATTATTTTGTGCACAACTGTACCTGGATCGCAATGTATGGGAAAGTAAAACCGATGATTTTAACGTTCTTCTTCAAAGAAAACCTAGTTAAAAATGATTATGATTCTGGTGGACCAATTGAGGATTAATTTTTGGCCAAATTTCAAACCAATAGCTATAGGCGTTCCGGAGATAATTGAAGGTGCCAAATGTTCAAGCCATAATCCTCACTAAGATGCCCTTATAACTTCGGAACCTCTGGAGGACCAATTCTGAGATTTGGCATGTCGTGTGGATCAATTGAGGACTAATTATTTAGACCTGAACCAAGTCGATAGACCCTACCGTTTTCTTGGACCAGAGATGAGGATTACAGCTTGAACGTCAAGCCATAATCCTCACAAACATTTGGCTATAACTTCTAAAGTATAAGTGGACTAATTATTTTACTTTGTGGACCAATTTGGATCAATTCATGACTAATTATTTGCATTCTTAAAATTTGTTTTAGCGAAGACTTAAAAGATGAGGATTACAGCTTGAAGTAGTCCCACCAGATTTTTTTTAAGTATTTTTTGTAGCGTAGCGTTTCCCCACCTTACTGGGTCCCACCCACACCTAGCTTTTCCCATCCTTCTCTGCATCGAATATATGGAAATTTTCCAAAATCAGACAAATTTCCATACAGATATAGTGTTGCTACTTTATTTTTCATAGATTTATTTTGTGCCGCAACGCACTGTTTGCCAGCATTGCCAATGTGTGGGGAATTCCTCAAACTGCGGGGAATCCTAAAGCGATTGGGGAATTTGTGGGGAGAGGCTCTGTGTGGGGAATATGCGGGGAATTTAGCATTTAAGGCGGTAAGTCACGGTATGGCGCGAAATTCAAATTTTTTCGCGTTTTTTAATTATTCTGGCGAAAGTATTCATTTTTAATAAAGTTTTAATGAATTCGCGTGTGTAAAAAACCATTTCCCACATTGTAATACAACGTTTTTAGAAGACAGACGTACTAATTTTGTGTCTAAGGACCTAACTTGATTTTTGGCCTTTATGTCCTTAGGCACAAAATCAGTAGGTCTGTCTTCTAAAAACGTTGTATTACAATGTGGGAAATGGTTTTTTACATACGCGAATTCATTTAAACTTAAAAATATGTATACTTTCGCCAGAATAAATAAAAAACACGAAAAAATTTGAATTTCGCGCCATAGCGAGAGTTACCACCTTAACCAATTCAAAACAAACTTACAACCAAAACATCCATGATCAAATATAAATTACTGCCTTTATTTATTTTAATGGTAAAAAAGCTAAAACTTATCTTTAGAGAAGTGATTATTAACCTTATTCGTTTAAATTACTGAATAATAGCGAAATACAATAATGAAAATTTGTATCACCCCACCTTAAAATCAGTCAGTTGGTTGTCCCCAGTCTTTGCTAATGTACTTACCTATGTAAATATTTGGTTATTTTAAGTAGAAAAGTTTTTAATGAGAGGTTTTCAATTTGACAGCTCAGAAAAAAAAAAAACAAGTTTCATTAAGCTGCTACTAGATGGCGCTCTGCCAGGAGCAATAGGTCAAGATGAAATGAATGATTCAATAGCTCAAAATGAAACATAAAAATTAAAATTTAACTGAGGCAGTGACGGAGTAGGTGAAATTAAGATTTATACTTAGCAGAAAATGATCCAATCCAAATATTCAGTCAATATTCAATTTCCCATTTCTCTTATATAGCTTTAGACACCGCCATCTAACGGCGTATTATGAAACTTTTTTTTTTCTTTTCTGTCACTTTGAAAACCCCTCATTGATTATGTTAAATTTACACTTCATCAGTTTTTACATAATATTTAACCTAGTTTTTACTATTAGGCCTGAATATAAGAGAAAACCGGAGGACGATTATAATATACCGGATGATTTTTTTAAGTGAAATTGCGATTTTTCAAGTGTTTGTCAATAAATGGTTAATTTTTAAAGTTATTTCGTAAATAGTTCACTATCTCATTGTGAGGGGATTTTGTGGGGAATCAGGATATTTTTCTCCCCAAATTTGGGGAATTTGAACAGTGATCTTGGGGAATCTGGTAAATAGCCATTGGCAAAACTGCTGTTTGCATTAGCGTTAGCGGCGGTTTTCCTTACTCTGAGGATTGTATTAAGTAAAAAACTTTTTTTCAATTAATATTTTAAATTTAATGAAAATGTTAAGGCTAATATGAGTATGATTTGATCAAGGCAAGTTCTTATAAATATATTATATTTCACCTAATTAGATTTTTTTTAAATTTTACACATACTTTATAAGTAGGTAGGGTTCTCAGAACATAAACCTGCTTAAAGAAATACTACCTACATATTTACGTACATAGGTAATAATTATTTACATTAGAAGAAGTACCTATGTAACTGTTTTAAAAAACTGATTAGTATGATGAATTACACTAAACATGTTACAAACTTCATTGAGCACAATATTATCACTTATTCCTAAAAATCACAGTCAAACTTGATATTCATGAACATCTTACTTACACACTATTTCTGAGTTAAAAGCAAGTAAGTACATATTCATTTTTCCTATTAATGAATCGTTGGCGTCGAGTTGAGTTAAATACATACTTAAAGTAGGGTTCGGTTCCGCAGATTAAAGTTCCTTGTTTGACTATGAAACCGTAAAAAAAAAGAGTACATACGTAACGTAAGCCCATTCGCGTTGGTTTCCTTGATGTGCGCTTTATTTAACGCAGTAGAACTTTAAGAACCAATTTTTATGTTGTAGCTTATCTTGCGGGATGCACTTTTTATAACATAAGTACCACAAATTAAATAGAGATATAAGTACCTAAAGCTACCCCGAATTTATTAAAGACTAATTAGTGGCAAATAAAAAAAAGCGCTAAATTATTTAACCAACAGGTTTTTCTTATCCCTAAAATCGATCCCTGCATAAAAAGCACGATATAGGTGACAACGGTCACAAAGTGACAAAGTTATAATTTATGCTCTCGAAACTTTAACTTTGTCATTTTGTGATCTTTGTCAGCAGCAGTGTCGCACATAACTTGCTGTTTGTACTTGCTAACTTTGCAGGGTTAACATCATAGTTGTGATAGCGCTTATAAAGTGACAAAGTTATAAAACTAAACACACAGAAAACTTTGACTTTGTAAACGTTGTAGGTACCTAAGTTTTGTTGCGCAAGCTTCGCTGCTTGTCCTTGCTCGCTTTACAAACATAAGGCATTATGATACGAATACACTGAAGTTCGAAACTGTGAAAAGAGTTCGCTAACAAAAGTTACGTACAGAATTACCAGTGGAGACGGGATACCAGCACGTGTTACGTTAATGTTCGCTAACAAATTGTTCAGCACACTATTAGGTTCATTTGTAAGATACCATTTCTCCTTCCATACGAACATTTTCAAATGCTAAAGTCTTTTTCTGTTCACTTTCACACCTGAAAACTAAACTAATGAACCGATTTAAAATCAATTTTGTACAGAGATGACAGAGAGCCTGAGAAAGGGCATAAGCCTGTTTTTTATGCCAATAAATCTTAAGGGAATGGAAAATTGGGAATATATAGGAGAAATAGCGCTGGCGAAACCGTGGAGCGCACACTGGTAAAATCTAAAGTGGGCTAGAGCTAAAGGGCTAGGGCCAGACGACGCCTTCGTTCCAGTACTTGGCGACTCGCGTGTAGACGCCGGGCGCGAACGACGTGATGACCTCGATGCGGTTTGTTTTAGCGGTCTGGCTGTATGTTTTCGTCTTTGTATGTGTTTCGAACACCCTTGTTAGGGGCTCTGAGTGCGATGCGTTATTTATTTGTATTTCATAAAATGTAGAGCTAAGGGCTAGGCCAGACAATACTCTCGATCCAGTCGAGGTACTTGGCGACGCGCGTGTAGATGCCGGGCGCGCGGCCGCCGCAGCCGCGCCCGAACGACGTGATGCCCACGATGCGGTATACGCCGTCTTTCGACGTTAAGCCTTGGAGCGGGCCGCCGGAGTCGCCCTGGGTGAGTTAACACTTGCATTAATTTAAGGTATGCACAATTAACATTATAAACACAGGCAGCAGAAACAATAGCATTGATACATGGGTATGACACCCACATGGGTGTCATTATCGCTTAAAGCGATTTCTTCCAGTAGCATGAAATACTTACATTTTGGAAATCTTAGGTCTTACCACAAAAAAGTTAGCCCGGTCTAAATGTTTTTTATGACGAATTTGTGATTTAAACTCTCGTGAAGTCTAATTCATTTAGACAGGGTTTAATTCTTTTCGTGGTAGATCCGCTATTGTTTTGCTGTCAAGAAACCACCCAGATCTATTAGTATTGTACCTGGCAAGTGTCCCTTAGCTGCCTCGGCGGCGCAGAGCTGTATGTCGGTGACTTTTAGAAGCACATGCGAGCGCAATGGAATACACTATAAAAACTAAAAAAGGTATGTACCTGACAAGTGTCCCTTAGCCCCTCGCTGTCGCCGGCGCAGAGCTGTTCATCAGTGACGTTGCGCGGCAGCTTGCGCAGCTTGGGGTAGGAGCGCGAGCACGCCTCGCGGTCCACCACCGTCACGTTGGCTTTCAGCAGCACGTGCGAGCGCGCGCCCGCTAAGGAATACATATTATATTACACAATACTCTGTTAAATATTGTGTATATGTTACGGCTGGAGCCCGAGGCCCGAAGTGCAGCTACGACTAGTTTTAGCCGGCAAGAACTAGGTGAACCATTTTTTTTTATAGCCTAATTTGTGTCCCACTGCTGGGCAAAGACCTCACCCCTCTGTATCCACGTGCCCCTTTTCTGTGCCACCTGAAACCAGTCGGATAGATAGGAATCGATATCATCCCGCCATTTCCTTCTCGGCCGTCCACGCTTACGTTTTTTTTACGGTAAACGTAACCGTTCACTCTTGGTTAAATCTAGTATATGCCGATTGTATTCGGGTAAAACAAGGTCTAGCGGTATCATTTCGACTAGAACTAAGTACAACCAAAGCCAAGTTGCTAGCACTATAAGAAAGGAAAAAAAATACAATAAAAAAATGTACTCACTAGTTGTAGCCGGCTAAACCTAGACAATATCATGCCTAGCCAAGCCATGAATTTAGGAAAATATTCTCAAATAACAAAAACAACAGTACGTGGTGAGTATTGAGCACGACATTTCGAAGGTTAAAAGTGATGCCACTTTCGCATAAAATGTAAATGGTGTTAGAATAACTCACTAGTAACATCAGTGACGCCCCAGCCCGTGACGGTGAGCTCGCCCGCGGGCTCCGCGTCCTCGGTGTACAGGCAGGCCGCGTTCTGGGTCGAATACAGCTGAACTTTTGTTGCCAATCTGTAGATTTGTATCTAGTTTAGTCTATTTAATTTATTACAAATCATTACTTATTATTAAGCTTTTTTTTTTCTTTGCAAATTCACGCATGAATAATTGAAAATAACGCAACAGCAAAACACAAGGCATCATCACAAAAAATCACAAAGTGAGATAGAAATGCAGATGTAAAATGTATACTCACTCTACAAAAGTTTTAAATGCACTCAATTATTTATTTGTGCTACAATAATAAATAAATATAATTTATTTAAAAAAAAGGGACCTGCCTCTAATAAACTGACCTGTCACATACATGAACTGAAAACTTTCTGTTCTTCGAAGTCGGTTAAAGTCGGTACCAAAATCAAAATCAGTTGAGCCCAAAGCGAGAAAATCGCGGACAAACATACATACAGGTCAAACTGAGAACCTCCTTTTTTTTGAAGTCGATTAGTGAAATAAAATCTTACCTGAGCAACGCTAAGTCGTGATATTTGAGTTGCGTCGTGTACTCCGGGTGCGGTATGATCCGCTCGATCCTGACGTCGGTGTCGTCGTTCCATTCCCCTGTGCCGATCTCTACCACACCCATACGGACCATGTCTGGCTGGATACTGTCACAAAAATATTCGTACTTTCAACATCAATGTTCTTCATGAAATCGTCAAAAATGGGTTTTTCATTTAGTGTGAAGCATTTGTGCAAAAGTAAGAAATAATAAAATTATAATAGGATAGTCATGATAAAATAAAATAAGTTTATTTTATAGTGTAGCTAGTAACAACATGGCTTAAGTAGGCAATATCTTTCAAGCACTGTCTGATTCGGCTAAATGTGGGTCCGGCTCTTGAGCTGGTGCCTCTGCCTAACCCTTCGGGGAATAAAGGGCGTAATATTATGTATGTATGTATGCATTGTCTGATTAAACCAATTTCATAGTTGCATGACTATAACTACGCATTTTATATTCGACAGTTATTCAAAAGCCTTAATAAAAAAGTTTGTAAATAGTATTAACCGGTCCTTAGTGACGACACAATGTGCTGCAGTGAGCACATATCTGTCGGAGATGAGCGAGCCGCCGCAGTCAAATTTGTAAGTGTCGCCTCGGTCGAAACCCAGGGCCACCTGAAGACATCAAAGTAAAAAAACGTGTTTAATAAAAGTAACTTCTAAAAGTTTGTAATTCAACAAGTAAGGTGTATGTTAAGTATGTGCTCTGCATTGATGCAATTTTAATAAGAAAATATCCAAAAACTGACAAAGAGACAAAGCCATACCTAAGTAATTTGTACCCACAACATTTAAAGTCACCTTTGTGTGCTAACACTGCCATTCTAGATAACTTAGATATAATATTGCATATTTTTTTTTTTTTTTAAAGTTTTCAAAATATGAAAGGCAGAGCACGCACTGCGATTAAACGCGAGTTTGAAACCACAAAAAAATTAACACATAACTTTTTATATGTTGTAGGCAGATTTGATAATTAGGTTTTTTGCAAAAAAAAACAAGGAATTTTGCAAAAACCCAGATAATTTTGATGTACTTAGTTAAGGATTATTTGTGTACTTAAGTAGTATATTGAAAATTTTGAAACTTTTCTCATCTTTGATTGGCTAAATTACTGCTTGCTGTTCAACTCTTATTCTGATTGGTTCGTTAAAATACCTTTAACGCTACAGAGAACCAATCAGAAAATCCCTAGTTTTTTTTTTTGCAAAAAAATAAATAAATATCAAAGGTTCATACGACATATACTACACAAGTGCACGCATTACCACATTTTCCACCGACTGATTTGCGATACAGATAAGCGGTTTGGCGTTTTCAGTCCTTTAAAAACCGCCGCGTTTAAACGCAGTGTGTGCTCAGCATAACTCAATAAAAAAATTACCATATGTGGATAATCTCCCATAGACACACGCTCACCGCCGATAATATGCAAATCAAGTGGTGGAATGCTGTTTTTAACCACCTTTTCACACTCTGAAACCAATCAATAATTAACATTAATCATGTATAGTTCCCATGTTATATAAAAAGGCAAATCTGATTACAATACCTATATCAGCAATTCTTTTTGATCCTCTTGTTGTTGTTGATGAAGTACTTCCTGGAATATTTTTTGTAATTTTTAAAAGTTATTATTTTAAGTTTTTGTATTTTAAGTAGGTACCTGCATTTCATTGTAATAATGCACTTGGAACACCTTTCTATCTTAATATAAAATTTTAATTCAAACCACAAAATCTAATTTTTTTTTTTCTTTTGAGATTTTAAGATAAAATTAATCCTGCATCTGTTTTGTTGTTACAAGCTTCTTATCCACAAATTTTCAGCTATATTGGTTGTGAAGTTGGCATAATCCACTTACCAAATTTACTTTTGGGGTTTGGACAGCAAACTATTTCTATAGTTCCACTAAAACCACACCTGTTATAGGGATGCTTTCCTGTCAGCTTGAGATGTCTAAAACAAATAAAAATTATACACGATCATGATTATTGTTTCAAGACAAGTGTATAAGTGTACTGCTAAATAAAATTTAAACCTACTCTTTCACCAATGAACATTTGGTGGCGAGGGTACATTTACCATCGTCTATGTCATCACTAGGCCTGCAGCTATCGCCTTCTACAAACAAATAAAATATTACCTACTACTTGTATGTTACCTTTCATCATTTACCATTTAAGTATCAGTGTGTAATAAAATCTATAAGAATAGTAAAGGTAGGTAAGCAAAGTTGTTCAGCAACCTGTTTCGCTGCTATATATCGCTAGACCTTTGACTCTTGCTCAGATATGTAGGTAATTAGTGAAATAGGTACCAACCCGCAAAAAATAGCAAGAGTTCTTAACTAACCTCTATCCGCTTCCACTAAACTGTACGAGATTAATGTTTGAGAAACTAGAAAAGCAAATAGCCAGTACGACATCTTCCGGCTTTTAGTGCCAGCACGACTCACAATCTTTTTCAACTCGCGAAACTCTAAAGACAGGACAGAAGCTTTACAAATTTTATTTACAAGTTTTCCTCCTTTGACTTTGTTTTGTTGTTGATCAATCACAGCAGATTCACAGAGAGATACTTGATTTGTGTTGCGTGTTGTGTGTTGTGTGGTTGTGTGTATGTAAGGCTTCAAACGCACAGGCGGATTTTTGCCGCGCGGTTTTTATGTAACCACAGACCAACTAGAGATATGTAACATTTGAATGCTATTAATTGGAAGTGTCCGCACCAGCACCAGCAGCGGATAAAAATCCGCCTGTGCGTTCGAAGCCTAAGGTGCAGAGATATGGTAGAATACTAGTAGAGTCCGTTTCATGAGAAACTAGAGGCTGCCCCGCGGTATTTCCCGCGCAGATTTCTCATAAACACAAAAATCCCGTTTTTTCCCGTTCCCGTGGGAATTTCGGGAAATCCTTTCTTAGTGCTCACCTACACTCCTTAAGGAACCTACATGCAAAATTTCAGCCCGCTACGCCCAGTAGTTTCGGCTCTGCGTTGTCTGTCAGTCAGTCAGTCAGTCAGTCAGTAACGGAAGAGTTTTATATATATTGATTTTCGATGTCATACCAAAATATAGAAGGTAGTTAGAGCCCTTCATCCACTATTTCAGAGCTGATCATCTTGAAACGACTGATCAGGACATGGTTACCTTACCATATTCTTTCAATATCATTGAAGTTACACGGTGAAAAATATGAAATCAACTGGACTTTGGGATTTTTGTGTTTATGAGAAATCTGCGCGGGAAAAACCGCGGGGCAGCCTCTAGTATATAATAAACTAGTCGACCCGGCGAACTTCGTACCGCCTTACCTATTACTATATCGTGCATGTATTATACCAATACACCTTCCTCTTGAATCACTCTATCTATTAAAAAAAACAATCAAAATCCGTTCCGATTTAAGCATAAATAGGGACAGACGCGGGAAGCGACTTTATTTTATACTATTAATAAATAAAATTATTATTATGGCGGCAGGACACTTACGGATGCAGGATGCAGGTGGTTGGGTGCCACTGCCAAGTTGCCAACATAGCTTCAAAGGGAACTTTCTTATGAAACGGACTTGACGAGGAGGCGCTGTGGTGGTATAGCGTTCTTCCATCTCTCTGGTTTGGACAGTGTTGTTTTGGTTTTCCGGCCGGCTTGAGAAAATGTTGGCAGCTTTTAGTATTTTCCCTAAATAGGAAAAAAAATATGTGCTTACACCTCAGCTGAGAACAAACGGTCGATATAGCAAATTGTGAATTCCGTACCAGTTCTACCGCACACAGCCACTCAATGAGGGGTTTTCATGTTTGACCATTCTACACTAGTTCCCCGAAAATGCTGGTAGATGGAACTGTCATGGAATTAATAACTACTTCGTACAACTATGTAATGTATAATATGTTAAGGTAAATGCGAATAATCTACAATTATGTATAATTACTGGTTATTATGTATGGTCATGTGTCATGTCATAGTTAACTTACAATAAACTTTCATTGAAGTAACACGGTGCAAAATTTAAAATCGATAAGACATAATATAGTATGTAGTTAGATCCCCTCATTCACGATTTAAAAGACGATCAACTTTAAACGGCTGATCAGGTCATGGTTAACTTACCAAATTCTTTCAATATCATTGAAGTAACAGGGTGCCGCGGGCGCCGGCGTTAGAATGTCGCCCTCCCCTCTCCTCCCGTGGGAGCCGTAGGACCCGGCTGAGGGACAGCACCAGAAGACGGGCAGCAGCGTCTTCTGGGTTATACAACACCATACTGCGCTCGCCAACCCGCCTGCCAAGCGTGGCGAGTATGGCAACCCCCCCCCCTCATGAATAGTCAGCATGTACACAGGCCCCTAGTCCCCGGCAGCCCCGCTATTCCTGACCACGGTAGCGGTTACGGTAACGGCGGGGCAAGGGGTGCTAAGAATCCCCGGACGGTCGGCTACCACCCCTTTAAACGACAACTGGCCCTGGCAAGCTGGCAACACACAACGTCCGCACTTTGAGGACTGACGATATGATTGTTGCGCTGGAAGAGGAAATGAGCAGGTTACGGTGGGATATTCTAGGGCTATCAGAAGTCCGTAGACAGGGACAGGACACGATAACCCTGAAATCGGGTAACCTGCTCTTCCACCGGGAGGGCGACCAACTGTCCCAAGGTGGTGTCGGGTTTCTCGTCCACAGGTCCCTCGTTAGCAACATTATTACCATCGACAGTGTGTCGAGCAGGGTCGCATACCTAACACTCAGAATATCTAAAAGATATTTGCTGAAGGTCGTTCAGGTCTATGCACCGACCTCGACACACTCAGATGACGAAGTAGAGTCTATGTATGAGGACATTATTCGGGCCATACATACGCATAAAACTCACTTCAATGTTGTTATGGGGGACTTCAATGCGAAACTAGGCAAGAGAAGCGAGCATGAGTTGAGAGTGGGGAACTTCGGTTATGGGCAACGGAACCCTAGAGGTCAGAGGCTGGCCGATTTCATGGAGAAAGAAGGACTCTTCATGATGAATTCTTTCTTCCAGAAGCCGCCTCATAGGAAATGGACCTGGATGAGCCCTGGTGGTTCTAGGAACAAGATAGACTTCATCTTGACCGACAAGAGACGTATATTCAATGATGTCTCCGTGATTCATAGGGTAAAAACCGGCAGTGATCACCGAATAGTGAGAGGCACATTGAATGTGAACGTTAAACTTGAACGGTACCGCCTGATGAAGTCTACGCTCCGTCCTACCCTCGCTCAGATCGAAAACCCCGAGAGCTTTCAACTCGAGCTCTCTAATCGCTTTGATTGTCTAGACGACGCATCAGTGGACGAGATCAATAACAGGTTCGTAAAAACTGTCCATACGGTCGGATCTAAATTCTTTAGGACTCGCCGTACCGCTAGAACTCAGAAACTCTCTGAAGACACCCTCAAACTTATGGCTGAACGAAGCTTGCTTAGACTGCAGTCTCCCGATGATGCTGCGTCATATAGGCGGCTCAATAGACAGATCTCGAAGGCCTTGCGACACGATATCCGTGTCTTTAATACTGCGCGTATTAAGGATACGATAGAGCGAAATAAAGGCTCCAAAGTGTTCGCAAGAGATATGTCTGTTGGGCAAAGCCAAATGACTAAGCTGAAGAGGGATGACGGCAGTATAGCGTCGACGAAAGCGAAAATTTTGAGGGAAATCGAGAAGTTCTACGGACAGCTATACGATTCGGTCACTAAGCCTGTTACTAGTGCGGCCAACGACCCTAGAGCCAAACTAACCCGACACTATACCGAAGATATCCCGGACATCAGCCTGTACGAGATAAGGATGGCCCTGAAACTGCTTAAAAACAACAAGGCACCGGGTGAGGATGGAATCACGTCAGAGCTTCTGAAAGCGGGTGGAACACCGGTACTCAAAGTCCTTCAGAGGCTCTTTAATTCTGTCCTACTCGAAGGGACCACGCCTGAAGCATGGAACAGAAGTGAGGTGGTGCTTTTCTTTAAGAAGGGCGATAAAACCCTTTTGAAATCGCCAATCGTCTCGAACGAAGGTTTGATGACTTCCAGCCTCCCGAACAAGCCGGCTTCCGAAAAGGCTTTAGTACCATAGACCACATACATACGCTGCGGCAAGTTATACAGAAGACCGAAGAGTATAACTTGCCGCTATGTCTAGCGTTTGTGGACTATGAGAAGGCCTTTGATTCGGTCGAAACATGGGCGGTGCTAGAGTCTCTCCAACGATGCCGGATTGACTATCGGTACATCGAAGTGCTGAAGTGTTTGTATAGCAACGCCACCATGTCTGTCCGAGTACAGGAACAGAATTCCAAGGCTATTCCCTTGAACAGAGGCGTGAGACAGGGAGATGTTATATCTCCGAAACTGTTCACCGCCACTCTAGAAGACGCCTTCAAACTTCTAGAATGGAAAGGGCAAGGCATCAATATTAACGGCGAATACATCACTCACCTTCGGTTTGCCGACGACATCGTAGTCATGGCAAGGTCGATGGAGGAACTCAGCACGATGCTCGAAGGCCTCAACCGAGTCTCCCAACAGGTGGGCCTTAAAATGAACATGGACAAGACGAAGGTCATGTCTAATGTCCATGTTCTGCCTACCCCAGTTATGGTTGGGAACTCGGTTCTCGAAGTTGTCGACGAGTACGTATACCTAGGACAAACCATCCAGTTAGGTAGGTCCAACTTTGAGAAGGAGGTCAATCGCCGAATCCAGCTCGGATGGGCGGCGTTCGGGAAATTACGCAACGTTTTCTCGTCCAATATTCCTCAGTGCCTGAAGACGAAGGTATTTAACCAATGTGTGCTGCCAGTGATGACATACGGTTCTGAAACGTGGTGCTTCACTATAGGGCTTATGAACAGGCTCCTCCCAGATCAGATATAAACACTCCAAACTGATGAATATAAACGTGTTTTATTACATTTACTAATGAGGACTGGGAATTATATATAGTTACCGATAAATGTGATTAATTCAGAGGTTCTAATTACATTTACCGCAAGTGACGGTAATTATCAATACATAGTCTATACCAATATTATAAAGAGGAAAGATTTGTTTGTTTGTTTGTTTATTTGTAACGAATAGGCTCCGGAAATACTGAACCGATTTGAAAAATTTTTTCACTGGTAGGAAGCTACATTAACCCCGAGTGTCATAGGCTATATTAGATTTTCAAAAAAATTAGGGAACCTAACCTAAACTCAAAAAATGTAACCCAAGGTGCAATATTTTTTCCGTTGTTTACATATTTTGACAGGTGGTTTGTTGTTGTTGTTTGTTTTTTATTCGGCCATTCTGGGCTGTCAAAAGAACATAGTCTATAGAGCCAAGTCTTTTGTAGTATCTTATATTCTATGGCGTAACGAAGTAAGCCGGGAAAGCTCGTATAAAATAAAGTCGCTTCCCGCGTCTGTCCCTATGTATGCTTATATCTTAAAAACTATGCGGATTTTGATACGGTTTTTTGCAATAGATAGAGTGATTCAAGAGGAAGGTTTATAAGTATAATAAATGCACAAGATAGTAAAAGGTTAGGCGTTACGAAGTTCGCCGGGTCGACTAGTTCATAATAACCGATAATTTTGCATAATTACCGCATTATTCACATTTACCGTAACATATACATTGGCTATACCTATACATAGATATTATGTCAACGTCAAATCTGACTGACCATTGACTGATAGAATTCATTATAGAATTTGACATATTACTGGATCTAGTGACATCAAATTTTTGTCTATGTAACTAAAAGTGACAGTTTGAAAACCACCTATTGAAGTTTTATTTTGTAGCGGCGGTTTCCTTACTCTGAGTTTGGCAGTTAAACTTACGTAACTGTAAAAAGAGACTAGGTAAAATAATAATTATGTGTTTATTGATTGATATTATTTAGTTAAATTAATTATTTTTCTCTACTGTATACGTACATACGTGTACTAAGATAAATAAACAACCATTTTAATGTTCATATATTTTTTTATACATATAGGTACTTGAAGAATTTTCTCACCGCTCAAATCTTTTTAACAATACGTTTAAGAGGCATAGCACAGCTAAGTACCGCCACCCGCGAAAAAAATAAAAATCTTCCAAACTAGGCAAATATCAAAAATGTGAAACAGTATTCCACTAGATAATTTAGCCAAGTATTTTTTGGATACTGTTGTATAAAACCAAAGAAAAATACAGATTGTTACCAAAAGTGGCCGTTTTTAGCAACACTTTTTGTTATGGACAGTAATTTATTTATAAACACAGGATGTTTCCAGTGAGGTGGGCAAACACTACAGGATCATTGGGATGTTTCTGACGAGACGTAAACAAATCAAAGGAGGGATTCTGCTCTCCATACCAATCAACTTTCAATAGGCAACTATGCCTGGTAGCACCACAGAGGATATGGTCTCTTCATTTTTATCTATCCGTGTCCGTGTTATATATGTCGCAGGCAATTTGTATGATTCTGCATTTTACAAAATGCGTCGTCTGTTTACAAAAGTTTTCTGGTATGTGAAATGCCGGAGGCAAATTGATAACTCGTTAACGTAATAAGATTTGCTATTGATCTTTAGTGTAGGGTGACTATAATTTTAATAGTGGTTAGCCAAATCAGCAATTCTAAAATCAATATACAGGGTGTTTCTGACAAGGCGGTAATAAATCAAAGGAGGGATTCTGCTTACCATACCTAACAACTTTCCCAAACCAACATGGGTCGAAATCTCAAAACAAAAATCAGCCGTCCCGTACATTGACCCCGTCAGCTGATCGAACCAATGTATGGAACAGCTTTTTTTTTTTTTGAGTTTTTGACCCATGTTGCTTTGGGAAAGTTGTTAGTTATGGTGAGCAGAATCCCTCCTTTGATTTATTACCGCCTTGTCAGAAACACCCAGTATAACAACAAAAACAGAAAAGTACACTTACTCATTTATTAATAAAGATACATTGATATAAGTTTTTTTTATTAGCAAGTCAAACTTGAATAGAACCTCCATTATCTTAAGTCAGCTATAACTCAGCATTCAATTCCTTACAATAATAACATTTTATTGATAAACGTTGATATTAGGTTTTTTTTTATTCGCAAGTCAAACTTGATTAAGAACCTCGATTATCTTGGGTCCGCTGTAAGTCAGCAATTGATTCCTTATAATAATACATTTATCTAAGGTATATTCTATTAATATCTAACAGCTTGTACTAAAATTCTTCAATTATTAACTGTTGTTTCTAACGGCTTGTTTTTTTTTGAAATAGGTAAGTACCTATTTTTGTTAACATGGCCAATAAAAATAACGTCATACTTTTGTATCAGTAATATTGCATCTTCCAAGCACCAGAATCGATGGTCACATTAGCATTTTTTACGTGCCGGATAATCTCAAAAACTTAGTCATTTGTTCACGTCACGGCTTTTATACTGTTCCTGTTTGACACCAATATCAATAATTTTACTCACTGTATTAAAATGTCTTTGTAAATAAATTTTTTACAGCCAGAATTTTCACGGTTTCTAATATTTTTGTTTGTTGCAAAAATACAATTACTTACATGACGTCATTTTTATTATTTTGATCAGCAGCGACGCCCGTGGTGAGAACCAGAACTAAATGCTTCAATTTGCCACGCCATATTGGTAAACGGCAATTGAAGTAATTGAAATGTTTCGTGATACTATAAAGTGACTTTACATAGCCAAAGCGTTCGTAAACAGACGACGCAATAAGTATAAAATGCAGAATCATTCATTACGCCTGCGACATTATATAATATGGGTGGGATTATTACAAATTTCAACTAAGCGTTGGCAACACTAACAGCCGGTCGTAGTAAAAAAAATCAGTCTGTTTCTCACCGCACTCCTTCTTGTTTTGTGCGTGTGATCCTTGCCCGGACAGAATTTAAATTTTTAGAAAAACCGAGAAATTGTTTCTTAAAATCCTGAACATAACCATTACAAAGTTTTTTAATTACTTTTAATCAAGGTACTGATTCAATACCTAGTGTAATGTGAACAATGTGATACGGATTGCAGTGTAATCATTCAAGGTTGTTTGCATCGAAGATTGTTGTGACGATTTAGATTCTAATACAAATGACATCTCCAAGTGGCGTTAGCCCGCGGCATGGCGCCTGCTCTGCAGCGCTGCTGCCGGCCAGCGCGACCGCGGGGCTGCCGGGACCAGAGTTCGGCATGGCCGTGGCCGTGCCGCAATTAGCCTTCGACATCAACGCGTCCAGCTGCGGCGACTCCTCCTCCGAGTCGCACTCGCCAGAGCTGCCTCAGGCTAAGGCTAGCGACCGCGAGTCCCGTATCATCGCTGAGAAGCAACGGCGGAGTCAGTACAATGCACAGATCACGCAAATGATGTCCTTAGTTTCAGACATAGTTCATTCTCAAAGAAAAGTGGATAAGACCAGCGTCCTGCGCTTGGCCGCCAACAAGCTCCGCAACGAGCATGTGTTCGGAGACACCATAAAATGCTGTCACCTCGAAACTTGGTCATCGGCATTTCTCAAGTTTTTTGACTTATTTGGTGGTTTTATGATTGCAATAACATGTAGAGGCCGCGTTTTTAGTGTGTCTCCAAATGTTCAAGAGAAATTAGGACACTGTCATATAGATCTCTTGGGACAGGATATTTACAATTATATCCATCCTGAAGATAAAGAAATACTACGGCAACACATCTACCCACCTGAGTTGCAGACTGGTTGTGAATCTGGAATGTTTCAGCAGCATCATTGCTTCCACATCAGGTTAATGAGGGCTGGGGGTCGGTCTGATCCTCCCAGGTATGAGAGGTGTCGCATTGATGGCATGCTGCGTCGCTCTGATCGAGCAACTGCTAATGGAGTGCAAGATGAACAAATTATTAGGAGGCAGCGTGTCCGCCACAACCGCACCTTTTCCTCAAGTGGCAATGACTTTGTTTTTATAGGAATGGTGCATGTGGTAACTACAACCCCGTTGCCTGCAACCCGTATGATGCCCCCTACTGCCTATTCAGAATACTGGACCAGGCACCTAATTGATGGCAGAATAGTGCAAGTTGATCAAAGTATATCACTAGTTTCGGGTTACATGACTGATGAAGTAACAGGAACCTCAGCTTTTGTTTTCATGCACAAGGAGGATGTCCGCTGGGTTATTTGTGTCTTGCGACAAATGTATGACCAAAGCCGAGAGTTTGGGGAGTCATACTACAGGCTCATGTCACGGTCAGGCCACTTTATTTACATGAGAACTCGTGGATTTCTGGAAATAGATAAAAACACAAAGCAAGTCCAGAGTTTTGTTTGTGTGAACAGTGTGGTAGATGAAGAGTATGGCAAGGGCATGGTGGAGGATATGAAGCGCAAGTACTCGGTTGTTGTAGATTCTGAAGAGCAGGTGCACGAGCAGATGACAACCATGGATGATGTTGCACCTGTGGAGCACCCAAAGCGTCTGGAGCGCATTGTGATGCATCTCGTAGAGCCTTCTACCACAGAAAACAAGGAGGAGCTTAAACTAGTTGCCCCTTCCAAAGAGAATATTATCACAGCTATCATGAACAGTGAAAAGGTAGTTAATGAGACAGGTGTCAGATTCGACTCCAGGAAACGAAAGTTCAATGATATATTTGATGATGATGATGATGACGATGATGAGGAGACTCAGTTTGTCAAGAGGCACAGTGGGAGCCTTGTGGTTGACTTTGATATTTAATTTGACTTTTTATCAGTACTGACTATTATTAATAAAAAAAAATTGGGTTCCTAAATTTTTGGTTAATGTTCACAATAACTGACATAACAGTAAGCATGTTATGATTTAGGGATAATGTAGAATTTTTATAATGTTACGTATTAAGGCAGGACCAAGCAATTGTAGGTTTTGATACTGGATACACATTTAAATTTAACTTCCACTACATACCTAGTTGTTTTTTTTATATTCACAAATAAATTTGCTGACACACAAAATCTTATTGTAGAAATGCTTAATTCAACTACAAAAATTTTAGTCTAATATATAAAACATAAATATGTGATGTGCCAAACATGATTGTTGCTTAGATTTTTGATTTGCTTTCAATTTGGACATAGTATTTGTGGGCATGTTGGAATATGTAAATATTTTGTTAAAGGATTCTGAAATCCAATCCATTTAATTGCAACTTAAATTTTATTATTCTTGCCAAATAGTTTTTTACATTGTTGTGATGTAGTCAATTACAAATAGTACATACCTACCTTTCTGATTATAATATGATATAATTACTTCTTCTTAGTATAGCAAAACAATTAGAAAATTATTAATTTGCTTTTAGCTAAAGTGTAAATTACCTACATTACGTAGCATTCAGGTTTTATTACTATACTAGTCGACCCGGCGAACTTCGTACCGCCTAACCGATTACTATGTTGTGCATGTATTATACTTATAAACCTTCCTCTTGAAACACTCTTCTACTCATCTCTCTCATCTTTAAAAAAAACGCATCAAAGTGTGTTGCATAGTTTTAAAGATTTAAGCATACTTAAGGACAGATGCGAGAAGTGACTTCATTTTATACTATGTATTAATGATGATTTAACTTATGTTCACAATTTCTTGTGTGATATTGACTGTCTGAAACGAGAGTGTAACAAATTCGTAGAAGGGGTCATAAATTGGGGGGGAATTGTTGTAAAAATATTATCCAACTAATGTTATAAACGCGAAAGATTGTGATGATAAAAACATTAGTGAACGTTAAAAAATTGTACTGTATTTCAGAATCAGACAGATCTTAGGTATACTTGAAAAAAAAAGCGCGCGAAGCAGCGTCGGCACGCCAGCATTCAATATTTTGTTATTGATCTCACTTCAGATAGCATTGTAAATTAGTTGCATAGCATTAAAAACAAACTAATATGGTTTAAATAATCAAATTATAGTTAAAGTGTAGGTTCCTAAATAGTTTTCTTAAGGATATATATACCTACTTGCAACAATTTTTTTTTCTCAGACAAAAACAAAAATAGGGAGGATAACCTTACCTCTAAAATATCTGCGATTAAATCAATTGTACATATTTTGAAGGGTGTGTGTGCGTATTTTTCATATATTAAAATTTAATTATTCCCTAAACCTATTTTTCATCTCATCACATTTACACATTGTAAATAATTTACATTCTGATATTATTTGGATTCAAAATTTTTGTCTGGAATTCTATACTGTTTGTTGTATAATGATAACATTATAATACCTAATCTATCTAAAATTATTAATAAAAAAATTGTAGTTCTCTGCTATATCAAATTAAATTATTCACACTTCTTTTGTATAACATGAATGGTTTTACGGTTTTACTTACGTTTGCAATCCCAGTTTCCAGTCCCATTGCTTTGGGTTTCAAATAAAGTTAATTAACAGCCATCTATTTATCGTTGTTACACTTAAGTCATGGTTAGTATGATACTGCTAAAAAAAATGTTTTATGATATTTTTATATGAACTAATAAAATTCACATAGTACGAAATGTCTAAACCCAAACCCTAAAATTAATAAACGTTAGTTTGACATAGGTACATAAATTAGATCGAAATGTAAAATGTTTTGTAAAAAATTAGGATAAATATTAAGATAATTATGTTAGATGACATCGATGATATTATTAAGAATAAAATAACTGACTGTGACTAAAACTTAAGTACCCTACTAATTTTTGTTGGTAATCCATGTAGAATTTGTGGCCGTTTGGAATATTTTAAAATAGTTTTCCAATCTAATTATTCAGAAACTTTAAATACCTATGTAGCGGCGGGAGTTAGAATAACAGTCTCATAACTTTAATGCAATAATATGTTTTTAAGCTTAATGTTTTTTAATATTTTAATTTTATATAAATGATGAATTTAATTTTAACCTGTGAAAATGTATCTTGCATGACACCCTTCGATTCCTTTTTTTTTTTTTTTTTTTTTTTTTTTTTTTTTTTTTTTTTTTTTTTTTTTTTTTTTTTTAAGGCGGGGAAACTCCTAACGAGTACCCTGCAGCCCCGGGGGGAGCCGCAGGGTTATGTGGGGTTCGCACCCACTAAAACCCCGCCGGTGTCCTTCTCGGCTGATAGCAGGAGGGTCGCGGGTAAGCGGGTCGATTCCTGGCCTAGGCAAACATGAAAAAATGAATTGAACACTATAAATTTATTATTTTTTGCTTGGGAGTGGAAGTTTACGTGCTGGTAATAGCTGTGCTAGATTAGGTAACATTATTAGTGTTTGTCCAGTAAAAACATGAGACTTTTATAATGCACTTTCATTTATTTATTAAAAACAAAGCAGCTTAGGCAGCATAACTTCTTTAAATCATAATCAAGAGACAATTTATTATTATTTTGTTTACAACGTGTTATTTAACAAACGCAAAATGAGAAAATATTAACTTTGTTTAGAATCACGAGTAGAATCCATTGAGATAAAAAATATACTTAATCGTACTGAATCGCCTATGATTTTTTTTGTTTTTATTTAAAATACTATTTGAATATCTTCTAAAGATATAATTTTATTTATTTTAAAGGACATATTTTTTTATTTGGGAAACTTATGTACGTTGTTGAGATGTCTGAGCTTTTGCGTTATTAAAAAACACTGCTTTAGGGAACCTTAATAATAACGAACTGTAGTGTTGGTGGGACTTTTGTTTTAATCGAATTGTAATAATGTATGTATTCTAAAATATATATTTTCTGGAATCTGACATCTTAAATTTAACTTATTATTTCGATATTTTATACAAAAAAGTTGTTATTATTATTTTTAGTGCCTTGATGGTACAGAATTTGTACATAGAATATTTTTCTTTTATTTTAATATAAAAGATGTTATTTTAATGTTGTTTTTTTTTGTATGGTTGGTTATAGACTTTATGGGGGGGAATTTTAAAAACCAACTAGGTACCTATATCGCATTCAAGACACTATTCGAGATCATGTATGGGTCCTTGCATTAAGTATGCTAAAGATCGGATGGAGTAGGAATTGCTCCTTGATTGATTTGATTTAGCAAGGCATTTACTTAGTTTTTATAGGGCATAGTGCTTATTCTCTATTCATACTTATCTACTGCTTGTCTTCAGGTTGCATACACTTGTTACTTTAGTTGTCCCTTAAAGGTAACCTAGTGTGTATAATCCTTAGGAAAACGTATATATATAGTTAGGTAGGTACATAGTATTGTATTTGGGGTTGTGATCATTGCTCTATGTAAAAGTACATATGTGCTGTTGATTTATTAAATTGACTCGCCGCCGTACCATTTTTTGTAGTAATATAACATTTCTATATATTTCTATGGACATCAATGAAATTGATACCAAATAATATTTGTAATGTATAAGTAAAATAAAAGTTTTAAGAAAATTAATCATGTCTTATAATATACTTATATTAATAAGCGGTGTTTACTTATTCTATCTTTTTTTTATAACTGGGGCCAATGCTTAACGCATTTCCCGTAGCTCGGGGGAGCGATGCAAGTATGTGGATGTGTGGGGCTCGCTCACTACTATTAATAACTCCCCGTGGCCGTGTCGGCGATTTCTGGGAAGGACCCCGGGAATTACACATGATCGGCGTCCTGAGTTTCTTCTTTCTGCCTACCTATGGGCACTTAGTGATTTCTATAAACTCTGGGATGGGCACAATTATATGTAGGTAGCTGTAGTGCAGTTGTTGCTTTGTGGTGTGTATTGCGTTGCAATGCAAGGCCAGCACCAACAAACCTGGCCGCGGCGGCGGTAGTTTTTTTAATAAGTACATAATAGTATTTTTATTCTGAAGTAGCTGTCTGTAATTTTTCATTCTAAATGAACTCTATTAAAATTATGACTCCATGTGATTGTTCTTACAAAATTTCACCATTCTACTATTACTACATAAGTAAGCATTAAACTTTTCAGTTACTTCACCATCCAAACAAACAGTGCCTTTCGTGCACACTGGGCAGCTAGTATCAAAGTGCTTTGAACTAAAATGATTTTTTCGCTGACTCATTCTACTACCTAGATACATTGAGATAATAATGACGTGAGCGAGCACAAGCAGCCAGCGTTAGTGAATGCAGTTACGGGAGGTCATGGTCGTCCGTGACCCTGGCACGCTCGGAATTTTATAAACAGTTTTAGCAGTTTATATGGATGCACGTCTTCGTTAATTCATTGGCATCAGTCTAAGTACCTAACTAGAAAATTGTGTCATGTTTCTTGAAAACAGAACAATCGATCTCTGCTGTTTGGTGCGAACGCGTATTTAGTCGTTAGGTATGGGATAAATCGTAGATCGTAGATAATAAAAAAAAAAACATTTCGAATGAATTGATAATACGGTTGTTGAGGTAAGTTGTTACAAGCAGTAAAGGTTCTGCCTTATTAGCTTTTCAGGTAACAATAATATCCCATTAAAAATCAGTAAGTACATATTCTGCAAGATACATTTTCAGTTAGTTGGTAAGTACTTAGAACTTACATTAGAATGGGAATGGGCCGGTCACGTCGCACGGAAGAGACGCCAGAAGACGCGAAGAGACGCCCGCCGGCCGCCGTCGTCGTGGTCTCGTCTCGTCGTAGTCGTACGGGTTTTTATTTTTTTATTTTTTGGATCTCCATCTATATGGTGTCATGTAAAAGGTACTCTCCTATAGTTGATAGGAATGGTTTTTACTCTTGCTTGATTCTAAACTCTAAAATTGCTAAACAAAGAAGTACAGTGCGGTCTAGTACGGCGTAACCCGCGTAACACTTCCGGTTTTTCTGTATTGCAAAATAGCTCTTGTTCTATGGTAATACAGTCTAGGGCATACGAGATTATAGACAAATCTATTACGCCGTCCTAGGATCGCCACTATATTAATTGCTTTAAAAAAAAAATGCAGTGCAGATATTTTCTCTTTTGGAAGGCAACTTGAAAAGGACGGTGGGGCTAACCATTTGCGACCCGCTTGCGCTGGCTAACGTTGTGCTAGAGCGGCAGGCTGAAAATTGAGATTTATTTTATGAATAAGTACAATAATCTGTTCAGCCCCCATAAGGCCGTAAAAATAGGTCTCCTTTCGTTCATATTAAGTAATTTTGTATTGACTTTAGGTAAACGATAAGCTAGAGGCTCTTAGCAGCTTACAGTGTGTGTTTCTTGGATTCTTGGGTCACCACACCACACCACACCAGGGTAGATTAAGTTATAAGACTTTTTTTTTTTAATATTAAATGTAAGGTACATAAGTCCCCTTACATAAGTTTATTAACCTTAATTTTTCGATATCGAGAATGAACAATGCACAAGCACATTGATGAATGTATCCTTTATGTTGTATGGATATTGATGCGTGATGTTGTGTATAATAAACGGGGTAAGGTGACATTGCTCGGTCGTCGAACCTTTGCCTTGAAGCCCCCTGCGCTTCCCCGTGCATGCCACCTCACCCCCCCGCCCTCTGAAGGTAACCTAACTGCCTGCACTGCAATATACAGTATAGTAAATTACTGACTGCATAATAAAACCGAGCTTGCCCTTGTCGCGAGTCGCGAGTTACTACGTCGTTTAACCAGAGCTCTACAATGTAGATGTAGGTGTACTTAATTGTAGAGTTCACAATTTTTCAAAGTTTGTTTACAGGAAAAGGTTTTTTAATAAGTTATATATTTTCTAAAAGCATTCTCCTTTTTTTAGGGTGATCGACAGAGGCTACTGATGGAATGGCTCCTCATAACCAAAGGTTCTAATGAAATATCATCATCATCAATATCATCATCAATACATAGTATAAAACAAAGTCGCTTCCCGCGTCTGTCCTATGTATGCTTATATGTTTAAAACTATGCAACGGATTTTGATGCAGTTTTCTTTAATAGATAGAGTGATTCAAGAGGAAGGTTTATAAGTATAATACATGAACAAAATAGTAGTAGGTTATGCGGTACGGTCGCCGGGTCGACTAGTAATACATAAATTGAAAATATGAAAGAAGACAAGTTACAAGAAAATTAAGGGAGCGTCATGAAAAAACAATAAAATAAATTAACCAGGGTCGGTTTTTTTATAAATTATTATACACTTAAATAATTTTTGGTCGCAATGGATTCTACTCTTGATTCTGAACAAAGTATTTTCTCATTGGCTACGCGTTTATTCAAAAAAAAAAGGGAAGCAAAAACTGCGTAGCTACCTTGTCCTTGGTTTCCATATCTGAATAATCGGGAGGCCGTGAACTTCAGGAACTTCGATTATCTGAGAATCAGTGGATTGTTAATAAGTATTGATCGAGTTATTCTATTGAATTAACATTTACAAGAGTTTTGGTTCTTATTGATTGTATTTTTCCTGGCTCGCTCGAGGGAACCGATGCTATAATAGACTAATATATATAGCTATAGTAGATACATATCTACTTAAACCTAATTAATCAGTAAATTGTTGCAACAATGGCCAAGTGACATCAGCTAATGAATTTATCAGCGTTAGAGCTCTTAGGAACCCGATACGACGCCATTGTGTCACCTTGCGAATGCAACGAATGAATAGGTAATGCAAAACTTGTTTACTGGTGCACTCGAAGGACCGACAGCCGGCTTAAATTCCGTAAAATGAACCTTATTTGATAAGTATTAAGGCATTAAACATTGGTTGTGAGTGGATCGCTCGATCTAAGAATATCTCGAGCTCCAATATTTAAAGTGTAGGTAATTCTGAACCTTGTGTTGTAGCAATAGGGTTGCGATTGTCGATGCGTAGTTCTGCAGCGATGGCGGGCGGGGCGGCGGCGTTGCCTGGCGACGACACAGGGTCCTGCGGCGCCCTTGTCATGAGCTCCCGGTCGGCCCGGTGACAAACACGACCTTGTCTCGACTTTCCACGCTCCTATTTCAGACGCCATATAAAATCGACTGACATTGAATGAGCTATCATTCGATACGTATTTAATGTGCCATGCATGGAACATCCATATGAAAGCAAGCTTGTTGTACAGAGTCGGTTCATTATCTCACTAGGTAGGTAGCTAAGCTACATTGGTAGAGCCACCACGTGCCGCGCCCGCTGAGTGATTGTTCAAGAACAAAGGTCCTAATGATCGATTTGTTATTAATCAAGAAGAATAAATAGCTGCGGGAGTTTATTAAAGTAAACTTATTGATAACAAAATTAAATTAAACCTTTGATTTGGTTAGTGTAATTGGGCCACGGGCCACGACAAGATATAAAAAATTTCTTACTTTATTACCTATCTCTATTTATTTGCTAGCATCTAACTCAACTTTTATTATCTCACTCTATTCATTTTTCTTATTTACTTTGGTGGTTAAGTACCTAGTCGAAAAAGCGACTAAACAGAGACTTGCAACTGCGATGGGAATGCATCGAAATCATCGAATAGGCATTACGTGCATTGCGTCGACAACTACGGTAATTAACACTATATACTTACCGTCTTATTCATAAAGATACATTAGATTTTAAGTAGCCTTACTGGAGGTCTACTTCTCTGGTTTGTTGTATGGTAAATACGTGACATCCAGTCTAAATTGACATACGTCAAATAACTAAAGTGCTCTTTAACTTTTTATGAATAACAGGGTTAGACAGAGATCTAGTTACTAGAGAACTAGCTAGACCTAAGTCTGTGTTTAATCTCTAACTTGTTATTTAAATGCCGCATCCAGAGTCCAGACTCTTTATGAAACATCGAGAACGGTTTTTCTGTTTTTATAAAACGTGGAATTAGGCGGTTGAAAAATTAAACGTCGTCGTCAATCCCAAAAACCTACAATGAAAAATTGCAAATGCTAAATTAGCGTTATTTTCTGCGCGCGCGAATGTGTTAATAATGTAACATTGTTGGCAGGAGTGCCTACCCTGCGTGCACTATTGCCGGTAGTAAACAAGTAAGTTTTGAAATTACTGCAGACTTTGTATGCTTTTGCGCCGTGCTGCTCCGGTGCCAGCAAATAAATCAAGCTGTGCTATCAATGCCTATGTGCATCAAGTTGGCAGACCACCACTACTGTCTCCCTAGCTAGATATCTACGAGAGCAAAGAGCAAGGTTAGTTACATACTTACATTACATCAAATTCAGGGTCTTCTTTTGCAACAAAATCGTGCGTCATGTAGTAAGGGCGTATCTGACTAGGATGAATAGTGATGCGCTCGAATGATATAAAGCGAAGCTGCGCTATAGTTTTCTTTTTCATTACCTATCAATTATTTATACTTTTCATTGTTATTAATTTACCAAATATATTAAGAAGTACGTTTGAACACAATTCCTGATAATCTATATAAATCGCTCTGTAGCCTGTAGAGCAGTAAACAACGAATCAATACGCCCGCCCTCACCGCAGCCTTCAAATCCGACTGATCAAACAAGTTGCTATGAATACGATTAAATTATAACACTCGCAATTTTCCGTTGGGACGCTCTTTGAAATCCGACATTTGCTTTGCTTTTCTGACCTTGCTGGGCCTCTCCGACGACTATTATTCTCATAGATTTTCATACTGATAATCTCAAATATATGTGCGTGTTAAATATTCTACATGTATTGTAAATTGTAAGTTCTTACTTAAAGGTCTCTACCTCTCCCTCTCAACTGAAAGATTTTCAACTATTACACAAAACAATAACGTGAATCTTAGTCTTAAATTCTTATTACAAACCTCAGATCAGATTTTTATCCCTCCGTCCAGTTGTACCCTAGGCTAGTCTTGAGGGTACAATGACTGGGACTATAGTATGTCCCATTTGTACCCTAACACAATTATTATACAGGTTATACAGGTTGTCCCAAAAGTCGACGATAAACTGGAAGTAGGAGAAAGAGCAAGTCATTACAACTACCAGAAAAAAATAAATGTTGATCCTGAGGTGTAAACGTATAAAATTAGTTTTTTATAGTGTCAGTAACATACTAAACCTAGCTACCTAGTGGAAAATCTTTTTCTCTCATTGTAGGGACGGGTCCGGTTGGTTATCACTTATAGTCTACTTGAAAGTAAGCAAGTACATACCTATAAGTTTCCAACGAAAATGTGATGTCAATCCGATTTAGCTGATTTTGGTTTTGTAATGTTTCTAGAAGGCCGGAGAGGGTTTAAAAAGTGAGAATAGGTTTAGGGAAAAATTGTGAGGAAAACTTAAAATAGTAAGTAATTTAAATTTTCCATCAAAATACTAAGGCGATACGGAGTTCGCCGTAGCTATATATGAATATAATTTAAAATGACACAATGAAATAAGTAGATTTTTGTTTTAAAAATACAGTAAGAACGTTTAAAAAGAAAGACGTATAAACATTACTACCTATTGGTATTGATGTCAACCGGACGAGCAATGATTAATTAAATGATAATGAACTCTTGTTGAGTTATTTCTGCAACAATTTATTGCGTTGTGGTGTGGAATATAATCTAAAATGTTCTGTTTACCGGACTTGTTGGCGTCACCTCCTAGTTTATCATATAGTCAGAGAATGCACATATTTAATGTATAGATACCTAGATGATAGGAAGGTAGGTACTTTGATTTACAACATGTCTTTCATCGCAAAAGCTACTTCAACAAGTTTTTTACGGAACTAAATAATACTAAGTACATGTTATAAATAAAACAAAAACTCAAAATTGTGGAAGATATTTAATTAACATAAATGTGAAATGGAAGCCGAAAATAAGGATTGATATCTTAAGAGGCATAGCACAGCTAAAGTAGCGCCGAAGGATAAAAAAAAAATCTTCTAAACTAAGGCAAATATGAGAAATGTGAAACAAAATTCCACTAGATAATGCAGCCTAGTATTATTAGGGCACTGTTGTATAGGTTTTAGGTTAAAGGCCAAAGAAAGCTACTAATTGTTGCCAAACGTAACCGTTTTTAGCAACACTTTGTAGCTTTCGATAGTCTCTAACCAAAAAGTTATACAACATGCTCTAAAAATACTAGGCTGTATTAACTAGTGGAATACTGTTTCGAATTTTTGATATTTGCCTTAGTTTAAAAGATATTGAATTATTTCGCGGTAGGCGCTACTTTAGCTGTGCTATGATTCTTAATAAGCCTGTTAAAATGACATGGTTATGGATAGTTTTACCAGCATCACCCAATATTAAAACATAAGATTGTTTATTAGTTAAAAACTACCCGAGTCATTTTTAACAAGATTAATTTAACAGTATTCAGTATTAGAGGTATCTGCTAATTTACAAAATGCCTAGTCACTTTAGGATACTGCTTTGTTATCATGCATCATCCATGATTGATGCAAGGATGCATTGCTATTTGCTATCGCTATACTATCCTACCACCTTCTCATCTTGCTATACATACAACAAAGCATTATAAACAAATTGTTTTTTTTTTAATTTTTAGTGGTCCCAAGAAACGCGAGTATGTGCACAAAGGCGTCATAAGTGATTTCTTGCGAACAGATTATAATTAAGTATCTAACTAATGTAGCATATGACAGTAATATAGCTGCACCTTTACGCTGTTAATAAACTACAGTGATCACGTTTAGGTGCGCATGCGCGGCATCACGCACACCACCCGCGCGTTGGCCTGCCTGTTAATATTACGACATTTAACATTATACTTGTATTAGGTACCTACATGCACATTGTTGCAGTGTGGTGCGCTTTTTGACGCTATTGTTTTAGCATGAATTTGGGACTAGGGTAAAGCAAAAAAAAAACCAAATGATTTGGCTATCTTCTACTAAGGAATTTATATAGAACCGTCATATTCAAATTAAAAAATACATTCAAGATCGCGCAGAAGGTTTGGTATTTGTAAGTATTTTTTAAGCTACAAGAAACAGTTCGTGCAAACGTTGCATATAGATTTGATAAGCTGTTTGAAGATAGGTGTCTTTGACAGACTTACAGACAGACGGACGGACGGATAGATTAGTCACATAAATAAGGTCTCGGGACGAGTACCGGACGGAACCTTAATAATGAGGTTTAACTGCATAGTATTGTCTTGACTTATGAAATCGGCTTAGAAACACGATGTTTTTGTTGTACCTACATACACTTTGCAGGCTTCAAATAACGTAATTACTCAAACGTAAAGGAAGCAACATAAATAGAACAAAACAAAGCTAGTTAGCCTAGGTCACTTATCTACTTATATCTATCTAGAAAAAATAATAAATCTGTAACCGAACTCCTGATTTATTGTCTGATTCTTGATGAATTAAAAAGCAATCACATAAGAAAAACACAATTTTTAAGTTTGGTTGTAGGAATAGGATCTAGATATGGCTATTCAACGTTTTGGCTAACCTATGCGTGTTTTAGTTTAAAAGTAAATTTGATTTAGTTCCGTTTATTAAAAAAAAAAAAAAATTACATGGAAGTAAGTAACCGTTGGTTTTATAGATGACTACTTAGCTGACCGAAAGATCTTCGTAGCGCCTCAAATCCATAATACTAAAAAGTTTATTAAAACAACTAGAAGCTGCCCTGCGGTTTTTCCCGCGCAGATTTCTTATAAACACAAAACTCCCGTTTTTTCCCGTTCCCGTGGGAATTTCGGGAAATCCCTTCTTAGTGCTCACCTACACTCCCCAAGGAACCCACGTGCCAATTTTCAGCTTTCTACTCCCAGTAGTTTCGGCTCTGCGTTGTTTGTCAGTCAGTCAGTCAGTCAGTCAGTCAGTCAGTAACAGAAGAGTTTTATATATATTGATAAAAACATATAACATACATACTAAAGGCGGACGATGACTAGGCATATTTAGCGGGAAACTGGAGCGGCGTAGCGAGAGAGCGGCGGAAAGGGAATAACTCATTCCGATGATTCCGATCAGGACTTTTCCTGAAACAGAATAAAGAAAACTGCATAAAAACAATCTCAAAAACTTTCTTTGTTAAAATATTATATGATTTATGAAGGACAACGACTTTATAAATACATATCTATAAAAATTAATTAAAGTTTATAATTCGATTGAAGCCATTACTAATGGGTTTTTAAAACCAGCAGAAGAAGAAGTTATCGGAAACAATGGTCTTGAATGGAAAAGTGTCGGGCTTTTCCACACTATAATATAAAACTAAGTAAAAAACTATAGGGATTGGAACGTGGTCGGATAATCGAGTTTGTTTTAGAGCTCTGCAGTTCCGGGCTAAGCTCGTATCGCCAAAAAACTGTTTTTTTTTGGGAAATAAAACTGTTGTTTTTACACCTTTTTTAAATTTCCGTATTTTGTCACCGTTTAAACCTTCTCTGGCCTACAACAAACATAGTGACTTTTCCTTTAGGTTGTCTCACCGTTGTTCCAAATGTGGTTCAGTGCATGGACTACGACAATATCTTTAAACCAAAAATTGCTAAATCAGCTTAGCCGTTCTCGAGTTTCAGTGGGACAGCAAATAAGTGTTAGAATTTGCATCCTATTTAAGAATTCCTTTTTTTTTCATAAATTAAAATATACCTACAAACAGTAACCACCTAAGTACAACAATTTTATTGTAAAATTAATCTCAAGAAGTAATATCATACAAGTGCGAAATTTTATATTATACTCTGTGATGGAGCGTAGTTTTCAGGTAGGTACTGTGTTGGCTGCATTTCTTATCGTAAGTAGTTTGAATGGCATTCCCGTATCGCGAACTTGATCAGGCGCACATTGTACTACGCAGATAAGCGATAACTACTCTTTCATGTCTGCAGTTGAATATGAATAAAATTTAAGTATTGGAGAATAAGAATTGGTTCACAAAATCAATAGATTACTGAAATTCGGTCGCAGTACGATCTCCAATCTAGAAGTGGGAGAAAGGCGTTTGCTGTTTTTTTTTTATCTAAGTAAATTTAATTTTATAATTATGTATACCTGATAAATCTGTTTAACGTTCGTTGGGTTAAGAAATATAATTTTAGTTATGTGTTTAAGTTTAGGTATTTCAATGGTGTTATTATTGTAACGTTATACATCTATCGAGTTATAAGATTTCACTTTTCATCCTCATGGAGGCCCCATTATTTGCAAAATACAATTGCAAATTTTTTTTTTGCAATTTTTATACAAAACATTTTTCCATGCTACTCAGTCATCGTCTGCGTATTCGATATGTTAAACAAATGTGAATAGGCTTGACGACGACACACTCGCGGCGGCCTTGAGTCGTGTTGCATATTATTGAGTAAATATTTTTTTTAGGATAGAGGCTAATTATACCTATCTTTCTGATACCACTGTATACCTATGTTAATACCTACTTAGAAATATAAAAATCGGTTGCGTGGGGTTGCAGGTACAACGCTTTAACATTTTCTTCGTTATATATCGCATCGTCTGCTTTTCCGTCGCACTTATACCTACCTGACTAACCTTTAATTAGACTAGATTTATTTTTAAGTATTATACAACTTGAAACAAACAGTTAACTATCTTTTTGTATGGAATTTTACACTTATTAAAATTGAAACAGACAGTACAGTAGCGATTATTTTTAAAATGTGCCCTCAAAGTCAGGGCTGAAATAGCCCTCAACAGCCTAGTTCAGCCAAATGGCCGTAGATAAGCGTTAACCAGCGGTCAGAGCCTGCCACAGATTAGCCTAAGCGTGATTTGTCAACGAAATCCTGCCAGTGCCGATCTATTCCATCCAAAACCCACCCACATCACGAGGATTACATTACATCTCATCAGTTTCCCTTGACGCGAGACATCAGGATTACACCATCAGGATTGTTTTAAGTTTTATTAATGACTAGTCGACCCGGAGAACTTCGTACCGCCTTACATAATATGTACTATTATGTACTATCTTCTCTGTTCTGTGTCTGTTCTGTGTGTATGTATTATACATATAAACCTTCCTTTTGAATCACTTTATTTATATAAAAACCCGCATCAAAATCGGCTGTGTAGTTTTAAATATATAAGCATACAAACAGACACACAGCAGGAAGTAACTTTGTTTTATAATATGTAGTGATTAGTCTATATTTTTGTGATAATTCTGAAACATTATTTGCTCTTTTAATTTCGGTGAGAATTCAACTGACTTCTTTGAATCTTGAAATTTAAATATCAATCTGATTTGCGTACAAATCATTAAGTTGGTGCGTTCATTCATTCTGACGTTCAAAAGAAACTTTATGATCGAAAATCAATTACTTCGTCAAGAATACCTACGTAAGAGAATCGATAAAAACTTCATAAATTTTGCAATCGATGACGGTAACACGAGCGTATGTAAAATAGTACGTTATACTATTGTATTTACATTTGATTCGCGCATTTTCAACGGGTGGCTTTGCGTAGGCAGCTTTGATTACATTACATAAGTGAGTGATAAGGAAAACGACTCGTGCCAGCGCAGCCGCAGCATACAGTAACCTACTCGAGAAAAAACACCTGAAAACTCAGGCTTTTAGCTAAGCTAGGTGGGGCGCTTTAAATATTTCACTTTTAGTCACTTTAAAACATCCTACACAGACAAAGTAGGGGAAAAACCTGATACAAGAGTGCTATAAATTGGACTCATCTGACGTATTCTGGGATAAAAAAAGAGACCGTTTTTTTATAAGTTTTATTTCATCAGCCGTTATTAGAGCTTTCTTTAATAAACTAACATTAAAGTTTCATTGTATTTAAAAAAAATGTTTCTTTTTAAAAGTTTTACTCCTATCGAAAATAAACTATTTATTTTTTACAGGTTCAGTAATTATTAATTATTACAGCTTAAGTAGGTATATATTATGCCTAGTTTACAAAAAATACTACTTTAGCATTACAAAGTGAAATTATGGACAGTTTAGTGTTACTTTCTCTACGGTTGAGGTTAAACGTACCTAATAAAAACGAATAATTTTGTAATAAACTGGATTGTAGAAAAAAAACATACCTTTAGCACATCAACTATAAAACAAAACTAGGTTAACACTCTCCAATGAGTCTTCGCCATTATAATATTTTGGCAAACTCTTCGCGACCTACATACTTGTATTTATAAGAATCTTCTATTTTTAGTTACGCTTACTGATCCGTTTATATCAAATTTTGTTTTGAATTAGTTATTAGTAATTAGTACCTATAGCTAGTTATCTGCTGAGCCCGTATTCTCCTATTTTAAAACTTTATGGTATGGTATTATTATGATTATCTCAATTGTCAAATTTCATGTTTTTTGCAATTCTCTAAACAATAAAAACTTTTTATCAAAAAATTAAAAGTTTTAATTTTTTGCTTTTCCGTTTTTTTGGGCAATTTTTTTTTGACCCCAGCTAATCACCCTTCACAGGGTGCTCGCACCCCACAAGGTGGCCACACAACCTGGTGAAGGTTGAGGGACTAACAGGATGAGGTTCGATCACGACCGGTCGGTGAGGCGATTTGTGAGGAAGGCCTATGTCCAGCAGTGGACGTCTATCGGCTGAGATTATGATTATTAAAGTTCAGTTTTCATGTAAATCACAACACGGCAATATAATCTGTGAGTGAACAATAAAGTCACCCCTATTTTTCCACCCTTAGGGTTGGAATTTTATTTCCGAATTTTTATGGGACCAACTTCAAGGTATACCCTGTCGATTAAAAAATGAATTATCAAACACACGGTACATACGCGACGAATTGAGAACCTCCTCCTTTTTGTTTTTTCGTCGGTTAAAAAATCTATACCTACTACCGACCTATTTGGGATCGCTGATATGTCAGGATAATTGACTTGAACTAGTACAATAGTAAATGTCAAAATAAGGGAATGACGTCCCTCTTTGTGGCTTTACTAATCGAATTGCCATAAAATAATTTCTTTTTTACAAAAAAGAAACCCTCCTTCAATAAACTGACACATACATCAACTGAGCACTTTCTCTTTTTCGAAGTCAGTTAAAATAGGTACTAAAACCTTCTCCTGAATGTAACAAATACTTATCTGGAAACCGCATCAAAATCGGATCAATCAATCAATCAATCAATCGCGAGATAATCGCGAACAAACATATACATACATACAGGTCAAACTTGATAACCTCCATTTTTGAAGTCGGTTAAAAATATATTAGAAAAGCCAGCGAGGTAAGTGATTTTAACAACAAATTTGAATTTAACATTATATATGTACTTATATTGAAACGGATCAACGTTATGTCTAGATTCCCGAATAACAAAGAATTAGAAATAAGTAAAAATTAATCAATTATTGAATAAACATATTTGATGAAAACGGAGAGATTACTGGAGCGATTTGTAAACAATTAAGTATTTTAATGAAATTGAATATTAGCATCCAACTTTGGGTAAGGACTCATTGATATTTAAAGAATAAAAATGTTCTCTTTGACATGGGGTAATTGTACAAACAGGCAGCACGCATTTGCTCGGCGCGGCGGGCGGCGTGTCCACATACAATAAACTTTATTTACAGTCTGCGACTTGTTCGGCTTGTTCAGCAATATCACTGTGCCGGCGCGTGGACAACTGCTGAAATAAAATTCTTCGGTCTAACATTCTTGTAATGCAATGACGTCAAACTATGGAACTTTCAGTATTTTTAAATACTGTACACATCATTTGTATTTAAGTGATAGGTAATTAGGTACGAAGTGTAATTAAAAAAAAAAAGAATCAGCGCTAAATCTTCCATAGACAAACAACTAATTAAATGACTAATACCATCTAAAAGTAATCGTTTCCAACTTCAACAACAGAATACACAGACACACAGACACAGGTGTACAGTGATATTGCTCTAACTGCAAAAGTTGGATGATTTTCATTCATGACTATTATTATAAATGATGGCCTTGTAAAAGTGGCAATATTAGCTTCCGAATGCCACAGTCATTGCATTACAATTTTTAATGAGAACCCCGGATCATAAGTTTCAAATAGAAATATAAAAAAAATGTTTTGGTAAAATCTGGAGCTGGTAAGATTCTGTGCCAAGTAGGTAAATAAAGCACACTACTCAAGCTTATCTCGTGATTAATTCTTATACGTATATTATATTACTAGCTGACACGGCAAACTTCATACCGCCTTGCATTCTGAATTTGTAAGAACATTCTATAGCCTATGTTACCCAGGGATAGTGTAGCGTCTAAACAGTGAAATAATTTCTCGAATCGGTTCAGTAGATCCGGAGCCTATTTGTTACAAACAAACAAATCTTTCCTCTTTAAAATATTATTATGTAGATGTATTATATAAATAATTCGATATCTGTGAATTTTAAATTTTATAAAAACGTTTACCTACCCAACCAAGTTGCAACCTTCTGCGCGTCGCAACTTGAATACTCTGTCCATTGCTGTTTAAAAGATACTTGGTCATTTCACAATAAAATATACCATGTGATTTTTAAATGTATCAAACAAATGACCTTCAAGGCACTGACATAATTACAATATTAATTCATAACAAGATCAAGGGTCACCTAACTGGTAAAAACAGCATCGCATTATATGTATAAAGCTTCTTCGTGCTAAGGAACGTTTTCATTGAATATTATAGTCTTTAATAATATACGTATACGTTACCAAACAGTTCGCACTTGTCCATGACAATGATCCGCCAACAATTTACTCACGGAACGACGACAAAATGTTGCAGATGTGGCCGTGTGCCAACAAGTGCGTTCTTATGTAAACATATTTTATTGTACGTTGTTACAACTTGAGTTGCTACAAATAGCAATTACGATTTTATTACCGGTTTTAATTCGAGTGGTACTCCATCCTATACACATTATTTACTTATTCTGATCCGCTTTTTTAATTTTTAACAACGTACACTTCATAATCAATATATATAAAACTCTTCCGTTACTGACTGACTGACTGACTGACTGACTGACTGACTGACTGACTGACTGACTGACTGACTGAGCCGAAACTACTGGGCGTAGCGGGCTGAAATTTTGCATGTAGGTTTCTTAGGGAGTCTAGGTGAGCATAAGAAAGGATTTCCCGAAATTCCCATGGGAACGGGAAAAAACTGGATTTTGTTTTTTATGAGAAATCTGCGTGAGTGAAACCGCGGGGCAGCCTCTAGTAACATAATAATAACACTCAGAGCCCCTAACTAGATAGAACCTGTATCTAGGGTACTCGAAACATTTACAGAGACGAACAGTACACCCAGACCGGGAAAAAAACATCGATATTCATCATATCGATATTCGCCCGCCGGGAATCGAACCGGGTGCACCCGCTTCTTAGTCCACATCACCGCCAACTAAGCTACGGAGCAGTTCGATCTCTATACTTACTTGGTTAGCGTGATGAGAGTTCTATAACCGTTAGGATTTTAGAGAGAGATGTTTAGAATTCATTTCCTAAAACTAAACTACTTATATTATCTATCCATCTGTTGATTTAATAATTCAACGTTATCAGTTCAGAGTATATCTAGACCAAATTGCTACGATTTATTTAGTTTGCCTATTTGGCCAACCAGACTGTGGTAATTTACCTACTGAGTTTATTTTCATTATGATTTGCTGCTTTTAAATGTATGCGCAAAGGCCAAGTGACGTGATAAGTGATAACAGCCAGACATTAAGAGTTGACATACAAACCCACATTCATATGCTAGAGAGAAGGTAAATCACTACGTCCCAACTAGTCCATCGGGCACTGCTAGATTTATCTGACTGGTTTTTAAAATAAAATTGTTTTTTTTTTATAGATTAAAATAAATAAAGCTTAACATTTATTATCCTTGCTTTGTCCAACCTTTACAAAGACGACCAAATGCCGTGCTTGGTGATCCAACCTACATCATTAGTTTCTCTTGCTTATTATATTTTATGGATGTCCGCAAAATGTCTCTTCACAAGAGCAAACCAAGATAAATAAAGTAGAAATAAGCTATCTGAAGAAAAACTGATCATACCTATACCACACGCACGTGTATGGTGGATGTTTCTGATTTTGGGAAAAGGCTTCGGTAATAGTCAAGGTAAGTATGTGATCTGAATCATCCTTTTTGATAAATTTTAGTAACCGCTCTGTCAGACACACCTTGTATAAGCTTAAAAATCTGGGAATACCTAAGCTAAAGTTGGTTTTCGTTTCGTAACCATGTTTCCATGTAAGTACAAACTTTGTCAAATTTACATGTACTTTTTTATATTTTCAGTTCGGATGTATTATCCTAGGAAAGGGCTAGCTAGACCTATACTAATACGATTATTTTAATAAGTTTACTGTAATATTGTTTGTACCTTTATTATGCTTAGTAGACTTAGACGTAAATGCATTCAAGTGAAAAAAAAACTAGAAAATGCTAGTTTTTAGGGTTGCGTGAAATAAATATAAACACAATCTTATAAATGGTTGGTGTGGTTGGTTGAATGCTCAAAGTTGGTGTGTAATGTAAATTAATGTCATAGCTTATTTTGTTTATTAATAAATACATGCAACTTTTAGGTTTTTTTTGTTTTCTTTAAAAAAGTCATTATCATCATTTTCCTAGCCGAAACAATACCCTCATCCAGGTGAGAACCTGTGCAGTAACCTAATCTGTCAATCTGTGCCGCAACTTTCACCATTGGTACCTTCTAAGACCACCTTGTGTGGGGTTCTCCTACTGCAAAAAGTTTTAGTAACAAACAATTATCTTCCACCTGCACCTGTACCTGAATCGGCGGACCGGAACCCTTCCGTTTTCGAGTCCCATAAACAAATCCTTTTGGCTATTTTTGCATAGTAAACTTAGACAAGGCCGTTCGGTTGCGAAGGCAGCAATGTTGGTAATGTGTCTCGAGACGATACAGGTTTGCACTAAATTAGCGAATGACGAGATTTTCTGGTATTCAGGTGAACAGGTTTTTTTTTTGCTATTTATATGAATAAGTAGGCAGGTATCTAATATATATTTTTAATTGCCGTTTTATGCATGATATAAGCATTTATTATTAGGTACCTATGTACGTAACTAATATATAAATAAGTTTTTACATGGTTGAAATTTGTTCTTGAGTGAGGGAAAATGATCGTTGGCTTCGTAGAAGGAAATAAATTACTATAAACGGCCGAATCCAAAAAACCGATCTAGAGCTATCGTAAGTTTTTGGTGTTAAATTAAATGAGATGTTCATAATTATTATAAACAGAGTACCTAATAATGTTTCGGAAGAAACCGATGTGTTAGTATTATATATTTATAAGTACTTATTATAAAAAACTCAGAGCTATTACTTATCCATTATTCAAGCAAGACCTTCAGCTGTTTCAATGTTAAATCAGCCTTTACCTCTATTTGTTTAAAGAAAAGTAAGTAGTATGGGAAACGTAGGTAGGTAAAACAAAGTTACTGTTTTTTTATTTTACCCAGGTTCAGTGTCGGTCTAGGACGGCGTAAGAGATTTGTCTATGGTTTCGTACGGACGAGACTGTGTTACCAAAGAACAAGAGCTATTTTGCAATACAGAAAAACCGGAATTGTTACTCCGTCCTAGACCGCCACTGTACCTACCCTATTCTAAACAAATGACTACAACAGTTAGGCAGTCAGTACAACAGCAGTCGTCCGTCCGTACCGTAACCCGGACGCCTCAGGTTCAATAACTTATCTCTGAGGTGGCACGTGAAACAGTTTAACAATATAATGCGGCAAGGCAAGATTGATTTTTTTGTTTTCCTGTATAGATTATGAAGCATTAAGTAATTAAAACTTTGGATTGTGGAAAAAGCTAATTAGCTAGTCGATTACGAGAGGTTCCACAGTTCCATGTCGAGGGTCCGCATTCCTTTCTTCCCATCGCAATAAATGTCTTAGGTCGAACCAAGGTCTAAACTTAACAGTCCTACAACATCTATCGGTTACAAAACAATTATTACCGTATTTTTTTTATATATTTTAGTTTTTATTTTTATTTTAAAATGTTGTAAGTAGGCTGGTATTTTATCATCAGGATGCCGTGGGTTTTTGGTTTCGTATAGTTTTTTTTCTACTTGATTATTAAATATTTAAATTTTAAGAAACCATTAATCAATGATGTTCTTTCCAAAACACACGCAAGATGTTAAAATTATTAATTTCTATTACCGTTAGGATAGATAGAGCCTTGCTTGTGTTTTGATATTGCAAATCCATACTTCCATACTATATTATTATAATATTATAAATGCGAAAGTAACACTGTCTGTCTGTCTGTCTCGCTTTCCTGAAAAAAACTACTGAACCTATTTGGATGAAATTTGGTATATGGATAGTCTAAGGCCTGAGAAAGGACATAGGCTACTTTTTATCCCGAAATCCTTACGGGAAAATTGGGAATTTGATATCACAAGGGTAAATGCGCTGGCGAAGCCGCGGGGCGCCTACTAGACTAGTCTTTATTATTGGAAATATATTGTATACCAAAACTCAGTACAGAAAAAATATGATGTGATCTGTATCATCTGTAACAATGAGGGTATTTTACAAATGTTTACAGTTCATTTCAGGCGGTAGTTCTTTTTGACTACATCGGAGTGGAGCGAGGGCGCGTGCAGCTAAAGATAGTCAAGTTACAGATCCATTCCGTCTGATCATCATGGAATTAGAAGTATTGAGCAGTGCAGGAATTTGTGAAGGTGGGCCGCGAGTTTTTAACGAAATTGTGCCAAGTAGAAGTTCCGAAGTAAGTATACTACTATTTATTAGCTTAGTAGGTATAGTATGCGTAACCTAAAATGTTTGACATGTACATGCTGGATTCATCATTCAGTTCTAGCCAGGAAACTCTTCATTTAATAAAGTTCAAGTTCTGAACTTCAAATGAAAATCTTGTTATATTCGCAGTTAGACCTGCTACGAGTATGTATGTGTCCACGTTTTATTATTATTATGCGCGGCATTCAAAACATATAATAGGTATTTCAGTATTAAGTTATTCTTGTTTTCGTAATTAATTAACCATTTTTTATTATTGGCGTTGCTTTCAGGAAGTACTAAGCGGCCAATTCAAGAAGATTCTATGCCTTAAAGTAAAAGGAAAACCAGGTTAGTTCTTATACTGTAATTATACTTAGACATCTTATAAAATTTAAGTTTTTTTAAGGATAAGCTTTACTTACTTTAATTTAAAAATAACTTAGGCAACAAAGACTAGAAATAAATTGTATTGTGGAACTTAATGACGCGGTTGACGAGTAATGAGTAATAAAAACGAGGATATGAATACTCACTAATCACGTTTTCAAAATAAATTTTAAATAATATTCCGACGGATCGCGAATTTGGTAAGTTTAAGGTCATGCTGGGTCATTAAAAGATATTAAATCAACATAATTGCCATGGGATGTGCTATAACTATGATTTATCATTTAGCAGACTTTAACGAAAAACTTTGTTTATTTTATTTTTAATTTTTCGTAACAACACTGAACATCTTTTAAACTAACTACCTAAATACCTACTTTTCACATGGTTTAAGGATTTGGAGATAAAATTAGTATAAACTTAATTGTTATAATATTGTCGAAGTAGTTAGGTTTACTATACTTGATAACATAAAATGTAAATTTTATGTTGCCCTAGATGTTTTGTATTATTTTCAAGGAAAATACAGACTAATATTTTACTTAAAAAAGGAAATTAACTGCAAGGACTCCATTAGAAAATCTATAAGGACTGAAATAAAACGCGCAAGCCATAATATAGAAACCAGATAATTTAAACGCACTGCTAAAGAAAATTAATTTGCATTTCTTTTCGAATAAAAATAAGAAAGTAGGTTTAATGAAATTTTTCTTTCATTATTTGTATGGTATATTATTATTTTAATAAACGTTAATAAATTCACTAGCTAACAAATACCAATATGTACCTGTTAACTTTTCAATTGATATTAGATTTCTAATGTTTTTCTATTTTGCTAGTGGCGAAATAATAGATTGGCCGTTCAAAAACTGCGGCTTAAGTTTTTTTGCGAAATCACGTGACACACAGATTATATTCAGTCTTATGTATATATAAAGAAAGACAAGAAAATAACTAGCCAATAAAATATATATGTACAAACCACAGAACAAGGAAGATGCTCTCTCTCTCTAAATAGAAATCGCGAGTAGGCGGAGCCCGCGTGCCTATCATAAGCTCTGCAGTGCTTATTCGTAGTTTTTGACAGATTTGATAAGCTCAGTTGCTTTAAGCTTCTTGTAAACAAACCACCAGGAAAAATATGAAAAAAAACCCACTAAAATGCCATATTGTGCTGTGTTGGAATGCAAAAATTAAAGTCGGGGACTTAAAAGTACTAATTATGCCGTATCATTACATCGGTAAGTAATATTTCACTGTATTTTTAAATAAATTTGAAATTATACATGAACAAGAAAACAAAACCATAAGTGAGAAAATGAAAACACCCTAATTACGGAGCAGTAAAATTGAATTTTCATTGAAGCCTGTGAGTCCTGTGACTGTGACTGTACCTTCTTAGCGTTCTTCTTTATCTATGGTATTAGACTCATGACTTTTTCTAGAACATTTTGACAACAGTTTAATGGAAATCAGTTAGAGATTGCTCAACATGATGAAAATCTATCGATAATTTTCTATGATAAAAATCTATCGATAATAATAATTTTCAGTGAAAAAAAAAATAGGTATTCGCTTCGACTTGAAAACCTCTACCTTTTTTTCGGTTTAAAATGTGATTTACTTTAAAGTTAATTTCTTGAATACGAATGAAATTATATGAATCTTTCAACTTAGACTCTTGCGTATGAATGAAATTATATTAGCATCATCATCATATTACAATAATGTTGTAATATGTAAAAAATAAAGTCGCTTTCCGCATCAGTCCTTAGGTATGTTTTAATCTTTAAAAATACAGCGGATTTTAATGCGGATTTTTTTAATAGATAGAGTGATTCAAGAGGAAGGTTTATAAAACATGCACGTTCTAATAATAGGTTAGGCGGTACGAAGTTTGCCGGGTCGACTAGTATTGTATAAAGACAAGTCGTCACTCTTATAGTGTGCTATATTTTATTTTTCTTTTCATTTATTTACAGCCTGTGTTACTGGATCACCTTGGGCCAAGCTCAGAATCTAATACACTTAAGCATAAACTTGAAGATGGAGCCATCATGAAAGCTTCTTAAGCTAAGAGGAGTTTCAATAAACAATACCTAGAGAAGAAAAAATGCTAAATATTATGTATTAAAAAAACCATGATTAGTTAAGAGTTTAATAAAATAATATAAATATAAAACCCATCTTGTTTTATTGGTCTATCTACCCATCCACCTAAATTGTTAACTTTGGTTAAAATAAAGCTTCATTTAAAGTACAGTACTTACTCCAAAATTAATAATGCGCATGCAGATTCGCTAATTGTCGATTTCACGGAAACACCTCAATCAAAAATCATAATTCTACTAAATTACGCATGCAGAAAATGCACTTAACCTCCTTAAATACATATCGTCTTACGTCGCTTGGGAATACGACCGTTGTCGAACAGTGACGAAGATTTCTATGCGCATTATAACTTTTGCAGTACTGTAGGTATATACAATTTTATAACTAAACACATTTTTATTTCTGAATCTTTATTTATGCGAAGCATAACTGTTGAATAAAAAACGACATTGGAAATAAATAAAAATTAAACTTTACACTAAAATAAACTTTGTTCTATGAGCGACTGGTTTTTTCATATGATAATACCAATACATCGCCAATCACCAAGAAGGCCGTTTGCGTAGAATACACATAGATTTTCGTAAAAAAAAAGTAATTGTTACCTGTAGCCATTATGAAAGAAAGTTGTATATCGATAGGTTTTTCTCATCGACAAACTTTCTCCCGCAATATGTACATCCCTAGCTTAGTTTTTCATTTTTCGACGTAGCCACCTAGTGTTTAGTAGCGGTAGTACAAAAGCTGTAGTTCCATCTAGCGTCGAATAGTAAAACTAGGAACAATGCGTGAGGATTTTAAAGCAAAGAGGATGTATAGCTTTCTACCATGTCTTTGGAAAAACCTAATTTCATTCTTTTAACATATGTATGTCATCATTATCTTAAGTATTTCATAATTGTTATTTGATTTTGATCTTTGTTTATTTGTCAAAAAGGTTCATAGTCTACTTCAAAGTTTTGTGATGTAGATCTTTTCGGCTTTGTCGTTAATCACCAATGGTAGCTTGGATTTCATAGTGAGCGTTTGGTTTATATGTGTGAGTTTGGACACACTGGTTTTAGTACTAAAATCTCATGATGCTATTTCTATTGTATTCTCTTGTTCTGTGGTACAAACTCTGGACGCTGTAAAGGGAGCATCGATCGTTTCCGGATAAGTACAAATAGACGAGTGGGTGACCTTCCCACGTGGCGATTTAATATAAAATTACCTCTTAGATAATATTTTATTTAATAAAAGTCGACAAGATCAGCTTTGTGTGTATTGTAGGTACACACTTTGAAGAAATACATATTCAATTTGTTTCTATTTTAGATTAAGAATAGCTTACTGATTTATGAAAACTTTTTTTGTTTGTTCCCATTAAATATTACTTTCAAAAAAGGATGTGAACTTTTTTGTGCCAGTAGTTTTAATCTCGATCCAAAATGTTTTTACGGCAAATTACAAATTTGACTCGGCTAAACGTGGGTCCGGCTCTCTGCCTAACCCTCCGGGGAATAAAAGGCGTGAGATTATGATTTTTTACAAATTTGAAATCTGTATCCGTTTTAAATATATTCCAATATGATATATTTATTTACAAATTAGCGTTTGCCCGCGGCTTCGCTCGCACGCTCTTAGTGATCTATCTGCGTACTGTACTATCATAAACATATAAAAGAAATATAAGTCTTGCAAATTTCAAGGGGTTAGTGTAGATTAGCCAAGTGCTCATTTCGCCAAGTGTCAAACGCCGTGTATTTTCGCCAAGTTGATTTTGATTACTTAATTTTATTAAGACGATATACGCGAAATAAATCAAACGACCGAGGATCAAAGGTTGTCCTTTTCCCTCAAACTTACTGAAGGAAAAGGACAGTCAATTATGTCAGTCGCCCACGTCGGTTACTACATTTTAATCGAAAAAGTAATAAATATTAAATATCTTTTTAATTATAACTTTTAAATCAAATTTAAATTACCAGAATTTAATTTAAGTACTTTATTATCATTATTTCTATGTAGTTTCAACAAAAACTAGTTAGTTATTTCGAAGAACTAGCTATTTTAGTTTTTTGGAATGGTTATCTTTGACGAAATAATGTATCGAGGTTTTTTGATTCCACAAGTGTTTCTCAATTAGAAAAAACTTTATTCTATCCTCAAAAACGTTATGTTAAAATTCCAGATCTTGACCTCTCAAGAGAGATCTCCCTCTTATAGATTAAGAGAATTACTTGATTTAAAAAACCTTAAAAACTCATATAGCGTCTTAAGTACAGTTGGTTTCACTTATTACTTAGGTTTCCTTTTAAAATTAATCTTCCATGCATTTTAGTTTTAACTGTATATTTAAAAGTACCAGGGCACCATGAACTAGTAGAATGTTATTGTGAGCATTGAAAAAAGTAGGTACCTATATAGGTACGTACGATTTACCTTCACATTTCCGACCTAGACAAATGCAGTGTATGTTTATAGAACATCAAGAAAATAACATAGGATGCACGGCCTTTTTTTTTTTTTTTTTTTAAGGCGGGGAAACTCCTAACGAGTACCCTGCAGCCCCGGGGGGAGCCGCAGGGTTATGTGGGGTTCGCACCCACTAAAACCCCGCCGGTGTCCTTCTCGGCTGATAGCAGGAGGATCGCGGGAAAGCCAGAACTTAGGAATTCTCCGCGACCCCCCCCCAGCATTGGCTGTGTAGCCTCTTCACGGGGGGACAGGTGGTGGTAGTCCCCCCTGAGCGCGGATGGCTCTTCCTACGCCCGACGACGGTACTGGACACCTCGTTCCGTCGTCCTTCTCGGGGCCGTTATGTGACTACACGAGGCCCCCGCCTCGTGCACCCAACGACCCCTGGGTCCTGCAGTGGTGCTGCAGGGCGGATCGGGGCCTATCGGCCCCGCCACGGCGTATGTGATCCACCGTGGCGGGACGTTTGAGGCCCCGCCCGCTCTCCTCCTCGACCGCCCCATCCAGCAGTCGAGCGGGAGCAGGGCTTGTCACTCCCCACATGGCACCACGTAACGTGCCATGTTGGAAGCGTCAAGTCCCCGCCCCTTCCTCCTCGACCGCCAGGTGCTACTAGCCGTTCCACCTTGGCCGCAGCACCCAGCGATCGTGTGTGACAGTGCCCTGGATAGGACACTGCCACCCTCTCCTACGGGGCATTGTGAGCGCCCCATCGGCACGCCCATTGCGGCAGCGACGGCGACATCAAGCCGACCGCAAAGCGTGGAGAAATGACAGCCCGGCATCTACTCCCCTGCGCGTTCGGATCAGCCGGGTAGACCTGTGATCCCAACGGTTGGCGACGTAGTCATCAAGCCAACCGTGGGCAGGACTATTGTTCCCGGCATCTAATAACGCAGGGTTTCTAATCAGCGGAGCCATCAATCTCCACGTGGGCGCGCCATTGGGGGGCTTCCAACTCCCGCACCCATCACGCCGCCATCTCCACATCTCTATACCCTGCTTCTTCCTCCCCTCTTTTTCCCCCTCGTTCAGCAGGGCTTGTTAGTCCCCCCACGGCGCTGAGCAGTTCGCCGTGGTGGAAGTCTCAAGCCCCGCTCGCCTTCTCGACTTACACTATGCTCTCTGATAGGGCAGAGAGCATGTGGAGCGCCACTCCCGCCAGATTATTAGCCACCGGACGATCACACCAAATGGGAAACGAAAAGTGTGATCGTCCGCTGTTGCCCAGGGTGCACCGCGTGGAGGTTCTCTGGCCAGCACCCCAGGATGCACGGCCTGCCATAAAATCTGTAATTAATTAATAGTGGAGGCTCCATGCTCCATGCACGGTAGGTAATACGGTTTGCTCCTTCTAGGTAATATTCCCACAATTACGTCACAATACTATTTTTTTAGAATTTCGTAGTTCACTGGAACCCTATATGTTTTGCTTTGTCATCCTGTGTGACGTGGCCTAGAGGTTCCGGTGCATAGTTTTTAATTTTATTTTAAATAAAAAAAAAAATTGGAGTGATCGCAGAAAAAATTTCAACCCATATGCCAAGCGGCTCAGGTCGTCCTGGATTTTTCTTCAAAATTTTAAATCGATAATCGACCATAATTTCCAACACACTATTTAGCTGGTTTTTTAAGTTTTGTGCAGAACGAATATGCTAATTCCTTTATTTTATTGATTGTTAATTTGCGAGGTCATGCCAACTATCGCCGATTGAATGGCCAACTAAATAACAAGCTTTAGTTTAATACTTATTTATGAAGCTTATTCATTCCATAATTCATACTACCTTGAAAGGATTCGCAAAATATCTCATCCCAGCATCCCACCCACACGTTCAAAGTTGATTAATGTGATACGAGTGTGGGTGTTTAAGAAACGTCCTTTCCAAGATTAGTATCATACTAATTATAATAGCGAAAGTCACAGTGCTGTGAATGTTTTGTACTTGCATATAATAAAAACTTTTTATAAAAAAATTAAACCGCCGAAAAAACTGAAAACCATTAAATAATAGGGAAACATTTTCTATTAGGCCTTAATTTACTCACTTCTTAAAGTAATTTTGGATTACCAAGAAATTTTAAGTCGGCGCCACACCACACAAGCAAATTCATTATCTACGTAAAGCGCGATGCGCAGCGACACACGTTTTTCGGTTATTTCTTTGAATTTCAGGTAATTTAGTGATCTGTGGCACCGACTCAAAATTTCTTGGTAATCCAAAATTACTTTAAGAAGTGAGTAAATTAAGACCTAATAGAAAATGTTTCCCTATTATTTAATGCTTTTCAGTTTTTTCGGCGGTTTAATTTTTTTATAAAAAGTTTTTATTTTTTGCTTTTCAGTTTTTTTGGGCTAATTTTTTTTTGACCCCAGCTAATCACTTTTCACAGGGTGGTCGCACCCCACAAGGTGGCCACACAACCTGGTGAAGGTTGAGGGACTTACAGGATGAGGTTCGATCACGACCGGTCGGTGAGGCGATTTGTGAGGGAGGCCTATGTCCAGCAGTGGACGTCTATCGGCTGAGATTATGATTATTAAAGTTCATATAAAAAGACTCATAATTATACCTAGCAGTCACATCATGTAAATCACAACACAGCAATACAATCTGTGAGTGAACAATAAAGTCACCCCTATTTTTCCACCCTTAGGGTTGGAATTTTATTTCAAAATTTTTATGGGACCAACTTCAAGATATACCCTGTGGATTAAAAAAAGAATTATCGAAATCGGTCCACACAGTACAAAGTTATGCGTGATCATACATAAAAAAAAAAAATATATATATATATATATACGCGACGAATTGAGAACCTCCTCCTTTTTGTTTTTTCGTCGGTTAAAAAACGGCACGATGATTTTTTTTTATAAAGTTAGGTGTAAATATCCTTGATTTTAAATAAGCTTCTTTTATCACAAAAAACTATTTTTGTGTAGATACATTAGGAACAGCACTAATGTAAAAGATCAATGTTCCTTATTTATATCACGCGGTTGCACTCGTAGTAAGAAGTTTGATAAAATAGGTAAGTAAGTTACCTATAGAGGAAAAAATTTAAGTTTGTAATTTTTTATAAACAGATGCGCTGCAAGCTGTGAAGCTAGATCCAGCAGTGCTAGAGGCACAAGTGACTATAGATGCAAGTGAAGAATCACAAGCAGGCCACGACCAAACCAGTCCAGCAGAGAAGGCGGGTGGGTCAGTAGACTCCGCTCCCGAGGGAAACAAGGAACAAGAGTCGCCAGATACTGCTGCTAAAATATTGCCGCCCATACAAAAGCCAAATGGTAAGAAGAAAATCACTTTGCTAATATTTACAATGGTGAAAACGAATGTTATGCATTGCAAACTAACAAAACAAATGTCTGAAAATAAGAAAATGGGTCTAAGGATAATGTAAAATGGACATACAAAGAACAATTGATGGTAATTTTTAACGACACCTCGCCCAATTAGGTTTCCCTGCATATTCAATAAAAAAATCAATTCAGAAATTCCAATTTAGATGCAGTTTTAGTTTAGTTGGTACGACTGCAGTTCCAGTTGATATGAAAACCTATTCATATTTCTGACACGAAAACCAAGCCACGTTTAAAACATCGATATTTAAAAAACTGATCGCACAGTGACCAAATTTCAACGAAATTCAAATGTTCGAAAAAAGCTTTTAAAAATTTACGAATATACTACTTTGTGAATCGCGATACGATCCTAAATCACTATACTGTATGAAAGGTGCCGGTTGAAAGCATAAAAAAATAGTTCCAGAGGCATCATCATCGCGAGCCTCAACGACTTCATCCTCGTCGTCGTTCAGGGAGCACTTCGAGCGGATGGTGCTGATGCAGCGCGACGCCCTGCAGGCGCTGTCTCCCGACCAGCTCGCGCTGCTCATGCGCTACGTGGACACGCTGAGGCGACAGCGGCAGCTACTGCAGAAAACTCTGGTCAGTTTAGGGATCTTAATTTCATTTATGATCAAATATGTTTAAAAGTCGGTATCGTGAAGTTTGCGGAAATACAACTGGTAGCGCACGTAAAATCATTATGATGATAAATGATGATCATGGTACATTTTTAAGAGGTATATAGAGGCTTCTGATGCGCTTTTTCAGTGGACATGCAGTAAACGCAGTATCGCGCTACAAGTTGTCACGAGTTACAGAAAGTATTATTTTGTGGCTTAGCTGGAACTACCTGTCAATACTTATTAGTATAAATTCATTATTTTGAGTACCCGTCTAAGTATATTGTTAGTTACTGATTCTATGGAATTGGGTGAAGAATACCTAGTAAAGCCAGTAATTTTTCAAAAGCTTTTTGTTCTCCGATGGTTTCTGTTCTCCAACAGGAATGTGCCTTCTGCAAAAATAACAGAGAGTCCACCGCTTGGTATACGTCGCATGCGCTGAAGAACTGGCGCGGCCGCGTACTCTGCCCCGTGCTGCGCGCCTTCCGCTGCCCGCGCTGCGGCGCCACCGGCGACCGCGCGCACACCATCAAGTACTGCCCCGAGAACAACGAGAACGGTAACTATGGTGACTACTGTTGCTTCAAATAAGAAATAGCGCAGCGGCGCCACCGGTATTACAATCAATGCATCAGAAATATTTGTCCAAGTATATAACTACTGAAGAGTATACCTACTTTTTATTGGGTTTAGGCTAGGTTTAGGATTGCAAAAATAGCCGAGAAAAGGGTTACCAAAATAAATTTCACCTTTGAACATTGACAAGTGCTTTTATATAACAGTCTGAAGACGACGATTGGATGGTTGATGAAAAACTGATAGGACAAACTGGTCACTAAATCCTTAACAAAGAGTTCAAATGTAGTTTTATATTAAAAAGATTTGTTAATTAATGTAAATTACAATGCTTGTTTCAGGTCGCAGGCGATTTTCTTATAACTCTTTGTTTCTTTAAGGACTTCACACCTTATACCGTCCTAATGGTAGGGTAACTTACAAAACTTTAAATATTATTATATACTAAGCTGTACATAATTTTAATAAAGGTTCGTTAAGCATAATATTTTTAAAGTTTTTCTTTAAAATATTTATTTTTAAATAAAGTCCGTTCGGTACTTACCTCGGTCAATACGTAAAGACTAGCGCCAAGCATAATAACATTAAAAAAGTGTAAAATATTTTTGTTTTGTACATTTGATGAAGCTGAACTCCTTGAATTTTATAGGTTAGTGTTAAAATCTGTTTGTTCGTCAATTAACACCTTCAATAAAAAAAGATTTGGCATGAAAACTGTTGACTGTCATATTTTTAGCGCGTGACGTTGCGCGTTGTGTGCGTAAAAATGCGTGACATAGGTTCTAAGAAGGGCACCGACCCTGGGCTATCACATGATACTCAGTTTATTTCAGTCTAGTTCATCATCATCATTCACAAATGGTTTAAGAGCCAGTTTACAGCGATGCTAGCGCCATTCGCGAAAAAAATTAATACCTATCTTCTAAACTAAGGCAAATATCAAAAATGTGGCACTGTATGACACTAGATAATGTACCCTAGTAGTTTTTGAGCACAGCAAAGTAGTCCTAAGTAAAAAGAAAAAAAAAACATAGATTGTTGTCAAAAGTGGCCACTTTTATCAACACTTTGTAGGCTACAAAGTTTTAAGTTGAAGACCAAAGAAAGCTACAAATTGTAGCTTTCTTTGGTCTTCAACTTAAAAGCTGTACAGAAGTACCCTAAAAATAACTAGGCTACATTATCTAGTATCATACAGTGCCACATTTTTGACCGACGAAAAAAAAAGGAGGAGGTACTCAATTCGACACGTATATATATATATATATATATATATTTTTTTTTTAATGTATGATCACGCATAACTTTTTACAGAGTAGTCCAATTTTGATAATTCTTTTTTTAATCGACAGGGCATACCCATAAAAATTTGGAAATAAAATTCCCACCCTAAGGGTAGTAAAATAGGGGTGACTTTTTGGTCAGTGGGACTTTTATGCACTCACAGGTTGCATTGCCGTGTTCTGTATTTACAATATAACTTTGGATACTTACTTACTTAAATATCTTTTGAAATGAAATAAAATAATAAACATTTCTGCCGAAAGACGTCCACTGCTGGATATAGGCCTCCCCCACAAATAGCCATACAGACCGGTCTTCTTGTCGTCCCTGTCAACCATGTCGTCTGATCACCTTATGCGGTGTGACCACTGACCACCTTGTGGGAGAAGAAAATAATAAAACTCTGAAAGAACTGAAAAGCATAAAATAAAACTTTTTATCAAAAAATAAAACCGCCGAAAAAAAAACTGAAAAGCATAAAATAATAATCGAATTACTAAGTTCTTAAAGTAATGTAGGGTATATACCAAGTAATTTTGAGTCGGCGCCACAGATGCCTCGTACAAAGATCATTAAATTAGGTACCTTAAATTTAAAGAAATAACCAAAATTCGTGCGCTGCCGCGCATCAATCTTTACGTAATTATGAAATTTGCTTGTGTGGCGCGCCGACTTAAAATTACTTGGTATATACCCTACATTACTTTAAGAACTTATTAATTCGATTATTATTTTATGCTTTTCAGTTTTTTTTTCGGCGGTTTTATTTTTTGATAAAAAGTTTTATTGATATTTGCCTTAGTTTAGAAGATATTAATTTTTTTCGCGAATGGCGCTAGCATCGCTGTAAACTGGCTCTTAATAAGTACTTTTTTATTATTTGACGAAGGAATAATAAAAAAAATATATAGAATACAAATAATGACAAGTTACCTTCATCCCACATGGGATGTCCCACATGGATTTGTCTTCATCATCATGAAACGTTGCAGATCTTTGTAAAGTGAACGTAAACCTTGTCTTCTGCAACCGCCAGAAGGAGGTATTCCATTCCAGAGCGATAATTTACTGATGTTGTGCTCATGTCACTAAAGCAATTATGTACTTACTTGATTTTATATGATCCTATAAAAATGCTAGAATAAAGAAAGCGAAATAAAGGGTTTTTTGTGGAAAAGCCTGTTTATAGAAAGACTGCTGTTCTTGTTCTGTGCTCCACGAGATGTTAAAGGTAAATTTTTGATTCAACATTCTAGCCATCTCCTTGCGTGACACGTGCGGGGGCTAAACAAGATACTTACACGTTTTTTTCTTCAGAAAAAATGAAATTAATCAAAGAAACTTTTTTTTTTTGTAATTTATCCATCAGATGAAAGAGAAACAAATAATATCACTCAATTTAGAAATGTAGCCTAGAAAGCTGAATAACACACAAATTATGTTCGTCGTCTTCGAACATAATACATCATTAGAATTAAGTATTTTATTTTTGTAGTTTTCTTAGAAATGTATATTTAGGTGTTTCTTATAAGCGACAGGAAATGCGAGCTAGTACTGGTTAAAACCCATACAGAGATTTTAAACAAAAAAAACTCCGACACTTTTATAGATTTAGAATAAGTGGGCGTAAGAAGTAGGCATTTAAATAAGGGAAAATTGCGTCTAATCTTTATGAAAATGTTAACGTTACTCACTGTTCAAAATTACTGAGGTGTTAAATTATTGTATTGTGTGGGTGTTGCTGCAGCTCGTGCTTTTCAACATCGTGTAAGTTTATTTTTGAGACTTTTTATGTTACCTGGCAACTGCCACTGACTTGGCGCTGCCAACCGATTTTGGTGCGGTTTTCAGATAAGTATTTGTTATATTCAGGAGAAGGTTTTAGTACCTATTTTAACCGACTTCGAAAAAGAGACAGTGCTCAGTTTATGTATGTTGTCAGTTTGTTGAAAGCGGGTTCCTATTTTGTAAAAAAGAAATTATTATTACACAGAATTTTGCCTATTTTTGAAGTAGGGTAACATGCCCTATTACGGCGCGTTTTGACGACATTTTAAAGTAGGGTAAGAAATTAAGCATTTCTAAATATGTTAGCAGATATTTGAATTTTTTTTTGACACTCATGATAATTATATTTTCTATTTCAGTTGTCGTTTTATTTATTCTAGAGTGATAATTAATTTTAATTAAATATTTTTTCTGACAATTCGGAATTCCTATTACGGCGGCAAAAAAAAGTTTGAAGCCCATTACGGCGGTAAGCACTGCCTATTACGGAGTATGGGATGCCAACACACGCACGATGAAACATTTTTATCTCAGCTCACGGTTCCGTGCAATCAGAAAATGGTATGCAATAGCTGTAATTGTTACTGGCACTGATACAGGTTCTTCCTAGTAAGGGGCTATTTTGATAATATTTTGTGTATCAACTATTAAATAAACGGCCTCGCGCTAAGAAGTTTCCAGTAATATCATTAGTTTAGATATTTGGCTATATGGGCAATAATGTTCCTTTGCCTGACCTGAAAGGGCGAATAACAAAACAACAATCAATCAATCAATCTACGGCATCGTAACGTTCTCCCATCTCTCTGCACAACGGAACGGAATGAATTAAATATGCGGACATTTTTTTTTATAAACCGCGCTGATAAAGAAACGATTTGAAAATGGCGGCCGAACGAATGCTATCTCGCGTATATTAGTATGAGGGAAGAGTTGAGAAGCGAGACAGCCCATACAACGGCCGCCATTTTGAGATTTTCTTTATGTGCGCAGGTTATACTCATAAAAGCGTAATTGGTGTGAATTTGGCTAGCTTCTTAACATAATTTTTAATATTTGTTGTTAATCTACATTAAGTGAAGTTACATAAACATAATATCACGCCTTTTATTCCCCGAAGGGTTAGGCAGAGGTACCAGCTTAAGAGCCGGACCCACGTTTAGCCGATTTTATGCTTTATTACCAACGAAGAAGTGCAAGGGAAGTGAAGTTACAAATGATCATTTTTTAATGTCTGTTGACCAGGTCAATATCTCAGTAAAGGCTCGACAAAATTTTGTTCAAAAAAGGAAGATTTCGGCACAATTTTTTAAATTTTCTCTAAATTTCCATAATTTTTTGAATTTTTTTTATATTCGTTAGTATTCTTTTGACGACAAATAAAATATCGTGAATTTTTTTCATTAATCGAGCCGTTTCGGAAATTAGTGCCTTTGGCAGACAGACAGACGGACGGATGGAAAAGCCATATTAATAAGGTCCCGGGACGTGTACCCGAAACCTTAATCAATAAACTGATACAAACCTAAACTAAGAACTTCCTCTTTTTGAAAATCGGTTAAAAATGGGTACTAAAACACTTCTTCTGAATTTAAAAAATACTTTTGTGAAAATTGGTTTTGACAAAACCGAAATAATCGAATTGATAACCTCCTTACCTTTTTTTTTTCGTTATAAAACTTTAATTTTAAAAAGGCCCGAGGGTTTTAATAATCCTACTAATATTCTAAACAACAAAGTTTATAATAAAGGATGTCTGCAACTCTTTCACGTAAATACTACGAAATAGATTTTAATAAAAACTAACAAATAAAACATATTTGAAGGAAAATTTAACTGGCGAAGCAGCAGAGTGCAGTCAGTGAAGGTTAAGTTAAACGGTAAAAAAAGATGGAAAATGGATTTCTTCCCAAGTGGAGAAAGTTAAAAAAATGAAAGATACATTTTTTTACAAAAACGTTGACACAAACATGCAAAAATGGAACACAAAAAAAACAACAACAAAACAGTAAACCAAAATACAATAATAAATACAACAACCAACGAATCATAATCAGTTTTGTATGGTGTGTCAAAGTTGCGGTAAAATCTAGTATTAAATTATTATATTGATGGGAAAATACGATAAAACTAACCTTAGTATACATTTCTCTGTAAGTTTTTTAATTATTTACTTACCCTGTAAAGTGCATTTTAGTTATTTGACGTATGTCAATTTAGATAGGATGTCACGTATTTACCATACAACAAACCAAATAAGTAGACCTGCAGTAAAGCTTTTTAAAATGTACGGTACCTTTATGAATAATACGGTTAAATTATTAGCTCTGTAATTTCCATACACCGTGTTAGGATTCCTTACAGCCTAATACGGTAGGTACTAAAATATCTAATGAGATTTTATATCCTAATTCTGAAATATAATGTTAAGATATTTCGGTAATGTAAGTTATTACTTACACATAAGAGCACTCTGACTTTACCATAAAACTCTCAAATCGTTAGTAATCGTTGTATTATACTATTTTTCTTCATTAAAACTCATACGTTAGGTTTCATAGTATTCTAACAAACTTAAATTTTACTGTCAACTTTAAGCGTCAAAAACAAGGATTTTAGTTAAAAAACATGAACCTCCAAAATTGGTTTTATACTTGAGAACTAATGAAAATTACACTTAAATAACGAAATGTTCATAAATTATATTTATTATACCACTAAATTTAAAAATTACCAACACTGCGTTTTTCCTATTACCGATGGTACCCTCCGTAATAGGCGGAACCCTCAAATAGCCTTCCTAACACGGCGGACTTTTGTTTACTCATATTTACTTGTTTTATTTGATTTTAAACGGCAATCAACTTGATTAACTAAGACTTCTTGAATGTAAAAAGTATTCGAATATAGTAACATAATCTTAAAGTGTTTGTTTGAACTAAAAACGAAGTCTGAAAAAACAATGTTCTACCACGAGTCAGTCTGCGTTTGTATGAAACAGCTTCTCGCTTCGCTGACCTTACACAAAATAATTAATTTAAGTCATTTTAAACGATTTTAAACGCACGAGTGCTGGGTAATTAGTTACTTGTTAGTTTCCCTTGGACACTATGTAGTCACCTTTACCATACACAGTCAGAACGAATCATAAATTGAAAAAGATAAAATAGAGCCGTAATAGGACGTGATTTTGACTACCGCGGTAATAGGACGTTTTACCCTATATTCTTTAGCGTCTGCTAGAGGTTTTTTACATGAATATTTCTCAAAATCTAGCGACTTTTTCATTAAGGTTTAGAGAGCTTTTTTCCGAAACGGCTACACTGTTAAGATTAAGAAAAATAATTAAAAAAAAAAAAACTATGCGATACGAAGTTCGCCGTGTCAGATATCTTCAGATAATGATAATATCGCAACGATATTATGTTATAAGTATTGTTCATTATTATTTAATCGCAGCCGAAGAAAATTTTATGTAAGTAATTTAACTTAGAATATTCTATGTAAGCACAAGTAGATTCTAAAAATCGCTTTTTAGCTACTAACTTGCTATTTATTGATTGTTGATCTTGTTCGGCTCTTCCTTAAATATCGAATATCTAATATTATTACTTGACGAAAAGATAAAAAATGTACATACGACGGTGATTTCGTAATAACTACCTACGTCATTGCTACGTATAATAAAAGGAAAATTATTGGAACCTCAGATAATATCGAGCCCATACGTTCGCCTGGGCGAAATGAGGAGAATTGAAGAGTGTGTATAAAATTCAACAGATTGGTTGGACCAATCAGAGCTGCGTTGTAAATAACCATTCTCGATTTAGACATGGTGTTATTCGTCGTAAGGAATACTCACGCGGCTGGAGCTAGTTCATCACCTCGTCCACGGTTGTATACATTTGAATCAAAGAATCCGCTCGGCTCGAAACCATTAATTTCAAATCCATAATTTTAAGATAATTGATTAGGTAGTTAATGAAGTTGGTTAAAAAACTTAAATTGTGTGTGCCCTAGGCTACGAACAACAATACTCTGTTGTTCGTAGGCTCTAGGGCATCACAGATCAGCTTTTTGGCAAACTAGTCGATAAAATCAAAATCATAAAGCGTTGCTTAATGTTTCCGAGAGCTTTATATAAAGTGCAAACTACAAGACCAGTTTTAAGGCAGAGCAGGAAATCGCTTTAGAATTCCGCTTTTATAGTCTACCACCCCCCGAGCGGCACAGCTATCAAAATCAAAATTGAAAATTACGAATCATCTTGGTTACTTGCACCGTCAATCACGATGAAGCTCAACTTTATGGTATACAAAACATTAAAAATAGAGTCGTTATTATCTCAGCCGAAAGACGTCCAAAGGTTAAATAAAGTAGAGTAGCCTATTATACAAGGTTATTAATAACTAACTAAAACTTAATTAACAGAGCAAATGTGAAAGAGCTGATTATGGAGAGCTGTAGCGTAGAGAAGGCTATGTCCAGAAATGGACGCCTTTTGACTTATACGAGTAATCATAAATAACGTGAATAATCACCCGTGGAACGATTGACTACCCTCAAACGCATTTAAATTATGCACAGTTTATGTGCGCACGACGCGATGAGGTTTAACAAATGAAAATGAGAAAATAAATACCTAAGTATATTTATTTATTAACCTTATAAAATATTTGATGATTGATTTCAGAGAAGGAAAGAAAAAGGCTTGCAAAGGACTGGTAAATCTGTTTTTTGTAGGTAAACTTATATTTTTTGGGTTCCACAGTATACCTAATAGTAAGTACAGACTACAGAGGACTCACTCCTCGGAGTCGTTTGAATAAAAAAAAACTGTTCGTACTTTGGTTTAAGCAGGCAGCAATGCATGTTGCAGGTTGCAGACTTATGGCACATTACTATTCTGATATATAAAAAAATTGTTTGTGCAAAATGCAAATTGTTTGTATATGGTACACAGTAACTGTCGAGCTAATGGGGCTTTGCTGCGAATTTTTTTGCAACGCAATAAAGCATTAAATTGATTGATAGCGCCTAAAATTCAACTTTCTATTTAAGCGTGAGTAATTTTGTTTATCTCGCATAGGAATAAACTTGCTTGAAATAATTACATGAAAATTAAAAGATTGCAATTCCTGAAAATCCTGCGGAAACGGGAAAATTAAAAAGGCCCGTGGAAAAGGCCTTGAATTTATAATATTCACCTATATGGTTCTTGTGATTTAATTTAAATGAGCGTATCCCATTATTTAATATGGAATAAGTACCTAGTAACAACCAGGTTACGTACGTTTCAACACTAGCACATAATAAATAGGTATGTTGATTTTACCTAGTCCCAGTTCTAAATCATAATCTAAATAACATTAATAAATTGAGGATTGAAATCTAGGAAAACAAGGCTGATAAACTATATAGCATACCACAACCAGCTGTCATTAATCAAACAATGACATCCATTCACCCAATTCACCTAAATGGGAACTTTGCTGATCACCCTAATTGTTGTACCAAGTTAATATTGTTAGGTACCATAATCATTGTAAAACCGTAATAATAGTTTTTGTAGCCTATTCATAGGTCAGTCAACCTGTTTTTTAGCTATATTTAAGAACTAGCCGTGGATTGGCCGAATCTGAACTCTATCGTAACCTTGCCTTTACAGTTTCTTCTTTAGGCTCTACGTGACTTGCTATTTAGTTATTGTTACCTATATAAGGTTCTATAAAGAAAGCAGTTCTTTATAGATTGGGTTTGGTACATGGATTTGTAATATTTAATTAAAGAGCGTTGAAGGCAGAAAGACATTTCAGAAAGATATCTTTAGCCCAAACGCGCACTAGCGGCCGGGCCTCGACGGCCAGAGGGCCTATTACGGCCTTTTTGCAATATTGCTTTGCGTCCTCTTTACGTTTTTTTTGTATTGACTTTGACACCTTAGAAGACGCAAAGCAATATTTCAAAAGCGGCCGTAATAGGTAATAGGCCCTCTGGTCGCTGCGGCCACCGAGGTATATGGGGCCGCTGGCCGCGTGCTTGCCTGTTGCGGCCAGGTGCGCGTGATCCATAGCGATTTCATACCAATACATCTCGCTGGCTATGTATATTTTTGGGGCACCCTAGATACGTTCTTCTAATTAAGGGCCCTCCTAATGTGATGCGTTATTACTATTATTATAAAAATGCTTGATTTAAGTTCAGTTCTTATAAGATGCATGCTCACTACCTATATGAGTAATTTGCAGTATGAACCCGTGAAAAGCGTGAAACCTTCTAATTGTATTAGTGTTAAGATTTCTCTGTTAAATATTTGTTCTATAAACTTGAATTTAAAAGTAGTGGCTGTTAAAAGCTAAAATAAAACCGACGAGTTCGAGTGGGCGCGTTCGGCGGCGTGATCGCGAGTGCCCATGCCCTTCGATGATTTGCTAATTTTTTGTTGCTGTTTTGAGTTCGTGCTCCAACGAAGGTAGCAAACAATCAAGTTTATAACTTTTTGCGAACTCCAAGAATCATTCGATTTAATTGGCTGGTTTGTAAAAAAGTTGACCCTGAACTTTTTTTGTTCCGGCCTCTGAGGAATACTTACACGAGTGTTTTGATGTTTGGAAAACAATATTTTAAAACAATATTTCAACTTATATACCTACTAATAAATGAGAAAATAAGTTGTATTTATGCTAGCCAGGCTAACAAAAAGGCTAACAGCCTTAATCTTAAATTGTGTACTTTTATGGGTGGTTTAAGATCCTAATAAACCTTCCCTTTCTATTATCAAGCAAGTTGTACCCTGATTATATGGTAAAGAGGAGCGCAAAAGTACAGTAAAGGAAGGTAATTTAAAAAAAAAAACATGTTCCTACCTAAGTAGGTAAATCATGAGAATAACGAAAACAAAAATAAAACAAAATAAGAAAATCATAATAAAAATGCATATAAACTTACATAAAACCATCATAAAACATTAACTTTTCAACAACATTTCAAGAGACTATGTACCATCACTGACCTATCTGAACACTCGTGCTGCAGCCGGCGTTAACCGAAAAAACAAGCGAGAGTGCATGCTCCGTGGTTCAACGAACTGCATCAAGCCAAGCTCCTCGCCTCGCCAGGGTGACGTTGCGGCAGGTCGGCGTGGGCGCCGCCACAACGCCGCCACCGCCTCGCTGACGACGCCCGGCCGAACGCAGGAAACTGATAAAAACTAACACCATTCTCTAATTGTACTCTTAATAATGACACTAAACAAAGAACTGAACTTATCATTCTATGTCACGTACCTATTGTTTAAGTGCAAAGTTCAAGTTTATGATAAAAGGTTTGATTACCTTCTCTTTTAATAATGTTGTTCTTTAATTAAGTATGAGATAGAGAGGAATAAGTTAATACTGCAATCGCTCGCCAACTCGCCTGAAATCCAAACCTCAGAACTCTAAGAACAATATAATTCGTAGCCTCAGAGACAATGCTCTGTCTGTGTCAAACCTCGTCAAATCCTAAAATATTTTTTCTTCCTTGTGACGATCTGTCGGCATGCCCAACAGTCAACGCCTCTCGGTGAGATGATGATGAGATGACCCTAATTCATCAACAGGCAAATCCTCTTTATTATACTGTGGTTAAGTATTATATAAGTACTCTGTGCTGTGGTCAAAGAAGAGACACGGTTTGGACGGAGAGAGATTTGTAGCCTAAAAATTATCTATATCGTATAATTTATAATTGAATGCGAAAATTTAAAAAGAATTTGCTTTTTTGAAACTCACGCATGCCGTTATGCAATGCCGTGGCCATGATTGATAAACATTATCTTACTCGACCAGAGCGCAGCGATAAACGACTAACAAAAATATTATGCATATTAATCCTAGATAGTAAAGTAACATTTCCTGGTTCGATAAGTTCCCACGTAGGTAATTACGTGAATAATAATAATAATAACACATCACACTCAGAGCCCCTAACTAGGAAGAACCTGTATCTAGGGTGCCCGAAACACACACAGAGACAAACATCACACCCAGACCGGAAACAAACATCGATATCAATATTCGCCCCGCCCGGGAATTGAACCCGGGTGCACACGCTTCTCAGTCCACATCACTGCCAACTGAGCTACGGAGCAGTCAAAATGATAAAACATTCTTAATTTTTTGTATGTATGAGCTACTATGAAAGGAAGGTTTATGGTACCTTTTTTAATGTGGTAAGGTCACGCTAGGGTGACGTCAAGGGTACGGCATTGCAGAGCACTCTCTACCACAAGTTCAATGTCTGGGGCTTATTTAGGTTCGTGTTGTATAATCGTGAAGGAAGCGATTCGAATAAAATGAATGGGGAAGGAAGCTTTTTATACATTTATTTATAACTTTAATATAACATGGTAGCGCCATCTGTCGACGTCTGTATTTTTTATACTAATAAAAATGAAACGTAGGCTTCCGTAGAATGTTTGTAGACCACTCAAAACAGTTTTTTTAAATATTCCTGCCTAACCAACGATGATGTCAATGTCTCATTACTTTACCAATTATATTATAATAATTGAGTATAACTTAGTGGCATTCACCTTGAATCAATCATTAATCAATATATATAAAACTCTTCCGTTACTGACTGACTGACTGACTGACTGACTGACTGACTGACTGACTGACTGACTGACTGACTGACTGACTGACTGACAGACAACGCAGAGCCGAAACTTCTGGGCGTAGCGGGCTGAAATTTTGCATGTAGGTTCCTTAGGGAGTTCAGGTGAGCACTAAGAAGGGATTTCCCGAAATTCCCACGGGAACGGGAATAAACGGGAATTTTGTGTTTATGAGAAATCAGCGCGGGAAAAACCGCGGGGCAGCCTCTAGTACATAGTATAAAACAAAGTCTCTTCCGCTGTCTGCGACTATCTGTCATAAATATATTCCTAAACTATGCTGTTGCATAGTTGAGTAGTCAGATGATTTTGATGCGGTTTTTTTAAATAGATAGAGTCATGCAGGAGGAAGGTTTGTGTGTATAATACATGCACATCAGAGTATTAGGAAAGGCGGTAAGAAGTTCGCTGGGTCGTCTAGTTTAGAATAATTTAATAAACTACAACTAGAATGTTATACCTATAGGCATGTGCAAAAAAAATAACACATATAGGTACACTGAGAGCACAGCAGCAGGTAATCGCCGGCACGTGTAGCCTACTCTCTTCGACCGCTGGCCGCGCTGCCGTTACAGGTCCATCTCCCATAATCTGTCCATCTTATCTATCATCTGCAACATTCATTAGGGTTGGATTAGAAAAACTTTACTTTACCTACCCATTCTATCGATTAAGATGAGTTCAAGTGTAGCCGGAAAAGTTCATTTTAATTTTTTGTTTGTTGAATTGTGCCAGTCATGGGATTAGATTTGTTAGAACCGCATCGATCCATTAACCTCAACAATAATAATTAAGTAAAATCACTATAACACGATTTTATTATCATGGATGAATAAATTTCATTCGGCTCAATTAAAATGATTCCAAAATTTTTATTCAGCTTCATTTCTTTAATAATGATAATTTTTGCTATAAGTACGTACTTTTAGGCAATTAAGAAAATAAATTCCAAAATTGAATTATAAGTATTTGGTATGAAAAGGTATGAAGCATTACCTACGTATTCTATGCTCTACTTCTGTTATAATCATTCAGTACATTATTTACTCACTCCAGAATTTATCCAAATGTTAAAATCGTTGAGTTGACAAATTGTGCCTATCCCTGCTGGCATCATTAGTCAATTTATAAAAATGAGCGTAGCAAAGGAAAAGTCATTAGTTATCAGAAGCGCGTTTGAAAGAGCCGATCTTTGAACTTAAGATGCCACACGGTGCGAAACTAGCGCCACTTCCGATAAATAATTATTTCTTCTAAACCGTGGCCGAAATCAAAAATATGCGTTTGTGAAACTAAAAGTGGATACTTTAGGCCACAAACCAATATTACTAAGATCATTATCCTAAAAGCTACACAAAAGATACTTAAAAATTTTAAGTAAGATTATCTGGGGCGACATTGACGCATATTTTTAATTTGGCAATGGTTAAGAAGATATTCATTATTTATCGAAGTGGCGCTAGTATCACACCCGTTCGCCCCTTAAACCGAAAAAATACTTACTTAGTTAACTAAATAAATGTTATGTAATCATTTTGAATATTATCAAAAACCTAATGAGGTCTATAAACTTATAGCTCGATTGATTCTACATACGTTAGTTAGATCGTTATGTAGAATCAATTTAGAAAGCAGTTAAAAAAAAGTTTTACATCTGTAAACAGGAGTTGAGCTGTTGCAGTTTTGATTTCCAGCTGTTGATGTGAGCAGGCGAAGGGACAAAGGCCCCGGGCAGGGGGTGGGCTGAAATCCACTTCCCCGCTGCAAAGGGTTTATGGATTGGTGGTTATATTCAGGCAGTGCAATGACCGCGGAAACGGCAGCATTTGTTGTAGGGACCAGGAAGTACCAATGAAACTCACTCGGGGCTGTCGTTTTATCGATTTGGTCGTGAAATGGTCTTGAATAATTTTAGGTGTAAAGTTTTGATAGTTTAGATTTTATGTTTGTATATACATTGTTTGCATAAGATCGTCCTATGATGTATTGTTACTGAATAAGCATAGTTACTGCATATCCACATTTACTCTAATATATATTAGTAGAATATTGGTTGTAAAGTTTTCGATATGGTTTAAATTTTAAAGCTATGCTGGCCGATTAATGTCTTCAAAAATCGTTTAAAATTATTAAAGAATACTTAATTGACTTTTCAATTAAGTTGGATCCTGCTTGCTATCCGCTGCTGCTGGCGTTGCCTTATGTCATATTCTCTATTATTGTATACTTTTTTTTTTACTGTAGCTACTGTTTTTTGTAATAATGAAACAGATCCTGCCTGAGAGAGGTGATTGATCATCTTATCAATTGGGTGCTATTCCAGCCATCCGGCGTATTTGAATTATTGATACAATGGCAGCAAACAGACGGTAGCGAGCAAACGTAGCTTGATTGATAGCTCTTACAGTGAAATTTATTGTCCTGTTTCTTTAGGTACTTACAGCACAGGTCACTATTGCGACGGATAAAGTACGCTGACCTCAAATGTGCAAGATTTACTAAGTAAGTATATATTATTGGTTTGTATTCTAATTAATTAATAAGAGAACATTTATATAGACACGGCGTCTGTTTTACAAAAAAGGCCTTTGGTATTCTAGTCTAGTGCGCATGAGGCTATAGAATAGACAAAAGTGTTGTTAAGCTGAACGAGTCCGTGACTGTACCATTTCAGCAAAAAGGTTTAATATGATGGTCCTTAGCGTAGCTGTGTTAGCAGCTTTAAAAGTCTAAAAAAAGATCCATATGAATTTATTTTAAAAAATACCACTTTCCTATAGGAATAGATAAAATATAATTGTCACTATTTGAACTATTTAATTTTGTTAATAGCTCATAAATTATAATTAATATAAGGCGTGCCGCTATAAAGCATAAAAATAAGGTAGGTTAGGTCCCAAATCCCCGCCACAACACTACCCTAGACGGATGCCGTCGTATTTAGCTTTGCGTAACCTTAGGTCATAAAACGTAACCTACATCTAGGCACTATACCTACGTACTTTCTTTTAGTATTTGTTATGTTAGTATTGTTAAGCAGAGCGCGATCATTTGTTACATGTCAGACTTAGGGATCCTTTAGGTAAAATAACAATTTGATATTTTATACTGCCGTCGCCACCAGCAGCAGAAAAAGGGATTCCTTTCGTTCAAAATAACGAAACGTAACGTATTCAAAACGTGTTCAAAACGCATGTGCACGTTTTTGTTTCAAAGTTCCTCCTAGATCCCACATTACTCCGTACTTGAACGCCGCCAAGCTCCTCAACATGGAGACTCGCCGGAAACTCCATCTTGCTTCACTGCTGTTTGGTGTTATTCAATCAAAAATGCCCTCTTACCTGTATCGAAAGCTACAATGGTCTTCGAGACTTCGTCATGTCCATAGGATAACGCTGAGAGTTCCTAAGCATCGAACAATGGCCTTTCGAGGAAGTTTTAGGTACGCGGCGACCAAGTGCTGGAATAATATCCCTCCCCCAGTCCGTGAAGCCTCAAGTAGATGCACCTTTGTGCGTAAGCTCAGGGTGCATTTGGTTGATCAGCAGAGACTTTCAACTCCTTCCTAATTCCGTAACTTACCGCCGCTCCTGCTCCGTTTCCTATGCTATGCCTATGCGACTACCACAATGACTGAGACTAAAATATGACAACCCGTATCGCATCAAAGTAATATTTATATGGTTTATTTATTTATCACCTATTATAAATTAAAATATATATGCATATAGTTATTTATGCCAGGTTTTGTCTATGTAATCTGCACTGCTTTGCGTGTTTTTTTGTACGCACTCTTAGAACGCTTGTGGGTCACTTGCTGGCATTGACTGAAAATCAGCGCTGTAGGTGAAAACCTACAGCACATGCTGAGTCAGACGGCAGCTGCAACACACAAACAGCTTTTTTTAGTTTTAGTTTATTTTTACTTTTTAGTTTATTTTACCTTTAGTGTGTAAATATGTTTGAATGTATGTCTCATTGTTATGTTATGTTTTGTTTGTGTGACACAGGCTGCTGTAAATAAATGATTTCTTTCTTTCTTTTTTTTTCTTATTTTACCAAATGTGGCCATTTTACAGCCCCTGAGCAGCGCGCAGCTGTGAGATGGAAGGCCCCTGAGCATAGTGAGATGAGAAGGAGCTCTTAGAAAGTTCTCATGGTTTGGAACGATCAAACAAACGATAATTTTTAATTTAGTAGGTACATATACCGTTTTCACCGTGTAACTTCAATGATATTGAAAGAATATGGTAAGGTAACCATGTCCTGATCAGTCGTTTCAAGATGATCGGCTCTGAAATAGTGGATGAAGGGCTCTAACTACCTTCTATATTTTGGTATGACATCGAAAATATACCGGGTGTTTCTGACAAGGCGGTAATAAATCAAAGGAGGGCTTCTGCTCACCATAACTAACAACTTTCCCAAAGCAACATAGGTCGAAATCTCAAAAAAAATAATAGCTGTTCCATACATTGGTTCGATCAGCTGGCGGGGTCAATGTATGGAACAGCTGATTTTTGTTTTGAGATTTCGACCCATGTTGCTTTGGGAAAGTTGTTAGGTATTATGAGCAGAATCCCTCCTTTGATTTATTACCACCTTGTCAGAAACACCCGGTATAAGTTGTTTAAGTCGATGCCAAAAAATTTTAACTAGGTTATTTATAATCAGAGATGTACAAGATACCTTGAATAAAGTATCTGAATACAAGATACAAATACCTTTTTAAATAAGTATTTCAGATACCAGATGCAAATACCTTTCTAAAATAGTATCTGAAATACAAGATACAAAATACGTATCTTGAAGATACTTTTTTATAGATAAAATACTTTTTACATAACTTTTTTTTATGAGTTTTTTTAAAGAGTAAATCGCGTTAATTTCGTATATTGGACAAACAACATTATACAGTGTGTCCGGGAAAGTTATAACATATTTTAAGGGTGTATTTATTCTATGATCAATTTTATCGACGAAAACACCCCAAATGTGGGGTCGCAGCCTAACCCCCCCCCCCCCTCCGTATGATGTTTTTTTTTGCAAAAGTCGTCCTCTCTTACTTTTAAATTCACAGTTAAAGATCTAAGGATCACAGAAGCTTCATTAAGTCCTCGATCGAAGGCTAAGTAGTAAGGCCTTTACTTTTTTTTTAATAAGGGTGAAACAAAAAAAAAATCTTGCATTTTGTACGGCTTATCAAAGTTACCACAGAAAAATGCAGATACATTTTTTATTTTTTTTGTTAGAGTTAGAGTGGCGCCACTGTTCGCGTAAAAGGACTCTTAATTACGGTCTTGATCAAAGGCTAAGTAGGTAGGCTACCTAAATAACTAACAAATTAATTAAATATTGACTTTATTTTTTAATAAAAATGGTTTAAACTGAAATCTTAAATTAAAAGGTGAAAGCGAAGGGTCTTTTTGGTAGTTGATAATTTCTGAAGTAATAGTAATAGACGTAAAGAAATAAACCTAGTACCATTTTGGAGAACAACTCAAAAGCTAACAATAAAAAACAAAAAATAAAAAAAGCATCTGCATATTTTGTGGTAATTTTGAAAAACCGTAAAAAAAAGCACATTTTTTTTTTGTTTCAGCCACTTAAAAAAAAAAAGGAAAAGGCAATACTTGGTTATTTTGTTAGTAACTTAGATAGCCTAACTACTTAGCCTTCGATCTTGACCTTAATGAAGCTTCCGTGAGCCTCTGATCTTTAACTGTGAATTTTAAAGTAGGCGGAGTTGACTTTTGCCAAAAAACTTAAAAACATCATACTGCTAGGGGGGGGGGGTGAGGTTGCGACCCCTCATATGGGGTGTTTTTGTAGATTAAATTGATCATAGAATACACCCTTAAAATTATGTTATGACTTAGCGGACACCCTGTATAAAACAAGCTAGCACGCCAAACTTTGTACCGCCCTACAATGTAAGTTTTCACAATGTTTGTGTTCGTTTGCATCGAATAGGCTCATAACTACCGGACCGTTTGATTTTTTCATCTTATGAATCCTACATTATCCCTGATGAACATAATAATAGTATAGAATATTCGCAAAAATTCAACAAAGCAATAGATCAAATATTACATAAAGAAATAAATAAATATTAACATTTACATAATTAAAGCCTATCGCTATTTTGAATTCTTGGGAATCTTTTTTATCTATAGTCTATTGAATAGACTCTATTCTATAGGCTTTGTTAATTAATCTATCTTCTTCTACTATATATCTATGAAAAAATATCGTGGTTTGTTAGTCTCTCTAAAACTCGAGAACGGCCGGGCCGATTTAGTTAATTTTGGTTTTGAAATGTTCGTTCTAGTCCAGGGAAGGTTTAAAGGTGAGAAAATATGGAAAACGGAGGGGAAGTTTGTTAAAACGACATTTAATTTTTTCCATATAAAATTGTGTGTGAGGAACGATACGAAGTTCGCCGGGAAAGCTATTCAGGAATAATTCAGTATTCTAATGTTTTTTTTTTAAATATCAGTCTAGTTAGTTATGGACAGAGTTTATTCGATACAAAGAAACATTTTTTTTCCTCTGAACAAGAAAAAATTAAAACGCCATGCACAAACACACCCTCATAATCCAATCTAAAAGTATTTTGCAAACAAAGTATCTTCAAGATACTAAGATACCTAACAAAAGTATTTAAATACCAGATACAAAATGCATTTTAAAAAAAGTATCTAGATACAAGATTGAAGATACGTATTTTGTATCTTGTATCTGTATTTAAGATACTTTTATCTTAGATAAGTCACATCTCTGTTTATAATTAAATACTTGTCGACCCGGCGAACTTCGTACCGCCTTACCTATTACTATTTTGTACATGTATAATACTTATAAACCTTCCTCTTCAATCACTCTGTCTATTATTAAAAACCTCATCAAAATCCGTTGTGTAGTTTAAAGATTTAAGCATACATAGGGACTGACGCAAAAAGATACTTTACTTTAAACTATGTAAATATGTATTGTTAATATACCTCTTAACACGTTTAATTTTATTTGCAAAAGTAGTCTACTTTTAGTGAGAATGCCATACAAAAGAGAGCCGTGACGCTAACTGGAACAACTATTGTCCAAAATTTGTACCGTATTACTTTCGTTTGTCTTTATTCTTTTTAATGTAAAAAATGAGATGAAAGAGTTACACTAAAAACCTGTAAACTTTTAAATTGTTTTACTTACTTCAACATATTTTTGATAACAATATGAAAAACGTGTCATCATGACACACCTCATCCTAAGTATAAGCAACATTATTTCATCAGGCGCTATTCGGCGCCGCCGACGGCTTACTTCAAGAAGACTTAAAAATCATTATAAGAATATACAAAGTAGAGCACGTTTTAAACAAATTTAAACTAAATCTGCGAGAACCCACAAAAATAATATTAAGAGGGCATTCGCCCTCGCCCTCATCCCTAAGCGGAGGATCATCAATCTTCGCCCAGCCTCCTTCCGTTCCCACGTCCTCTGCCAAAATCAAAATATGGCTCAGTTCAGCGACCCGGCCCGGGAGACCTCCATAATTCTGGAACTAAAATACTTACTAGGTACTAGTTTAATCTTATGATGGCTAAAACGATCTACAGGTTTGAAATTAATCTGGTTACTAAGTCGCCAATCCGGTGACCTGCGTTGTGAAACCTGTCGCTAGATGAAACTGGGGTTAGCGGCGTGGCTAACTATATTAAAGTCTTATTAAAGGGTTTGAGTTCTTCGTAAGTTTTACCGTTGTTATTATACTGTGACCGTAGATTATAGTTCCTAAGCGTTTTTGGTACCTACGTTATTAGAGTCAAAATATGTGTAATTACGATAAGTAAAATAAGCCTAAAATGCAATCGGAGATCGATTGCTCAGTCAATAAAAATGTCTAAATCTCATCCGTTACTGAGTGACGTGACGGCCAAACAACAACGTAAAGCCCCAATTAAATCAGATTTTTGAGCCAGGGGCGGACTACAGTGAAAAACCCAAAAGAAGTACGATTGGTGATTGGGGTAGCTTAGCTACTGAAAAGCTTTTGAATCTCTTCATCCTTCTTTGCAAACTGCTAAGATATTGTCATCCCTAATACTACAGAATTTAGGCTTATTTTATTTTTTCTAGATATTGTAGTCTGAACCTAAACCGTTTATAGGAACGTGTTGTCGAACAAGCAACAGGTTGTCGATCTCAAATGTAAACAATAGACAGCCCCGAATACTGATTAGTTTTTGTGATGAAAAGTGTAGGTAGGTTATTAATCAATACACGTTTGTGGGTTGGATTGGAGATTGGAGGTATTAGTTTTGCTCTATTTATTTGTGTAATTTTTAATTTTGGTGTGTATCTACATCTACCTACATCATAGAATAGAATTAGTTAGTTAGTTTTAGTTCTAGAATTGCGTAGAGTTATCTACCTCTGTCTGTAATAAACAGAAGAGTGTGCCACAGTTTACACGAGTTTAGGCCTGCTTTTTTTCTACATACTTACTTAATTATGTGACATTAGGTAACAGAATCAATCTCCAGTGGTCTGCAAGACTATAGTAATTGCTCTTTAGTTGTTTGCAAGTTCTCAATTTTTTTTATAGTTTTTACCACGTGTTGTTTGTACCCGCTGCTGAGCGAATAGGATACACCACATACCTAGTACCTGTGCCACCTTTTTTTTAGGCGGCGGTGACTCCTAACGCGTACCCTGCAGCCCTGGCGGAAGCCGCAGGCGCAGGGTTATGTGGGGTTGGCACGCACTAAAACCCTACAGGTGTCTGTCTCGGCTGATAGCAGGATGGTCGCGGGTAAGCCTGTGGAATTCTCCGCTTGGCTGTTGAGCTCTTCTCGGAGGGGCATGGTGTTCATCACGCCGGAGCGTGGATAGCTCTTCCATCTCCTGACGGCAGAACGAGACACCCGCGTTCCGCCGTCCGTCTCGGGGTCGTTATATGACTACACGAGGCCCCCGCCTCGTGCACCCAACGACCCCGGAGTCGTCTTTTAGTCGCCTCTTACGAAAGGCAGGACTTACCTCAGTTTTTCTTTTTCGGGCCGGTACTGCAGGGCGTATTTCCTGTGCCACCAGAATCAAGTCGGGTAGATAGGCATTTATATCATCACTCAGAACCCGGCATAACCACCTTGGCAGGGCACGCTTTCGCCTTCCATCCTACTCATCTTTTCGTTGAAAAAAGCCACACAAATCTGCACAAGGACAAACATTGTGGGGTTTTTGCCTTAATCGCCCCCTTTAGCATGGCAGGGGTCTTGGCGATTACAATATTAGAACAGGTCCTTAAGTTTTTCAGATGATGTGTCGGTGTTCTCTTAGTCGGCTTTTACGACACCCTTGAGAGGAGATGCTCCATTTCATCCTAGTAATTGAATTAAAACAATTGCAAGGCTTTTAAAGCGGGCAATCAAATAGTTACATGTGTATTACAAGGTACGTACAAATAAACAGGCACTGACTGTGACCTAGTGTTTAATCTTTGTCCTACCTAGCTAAGGTTTGGAGTTATCTGCGCAAAAATAGTACAAAATGATAACCCACAAGCCACTGATAAGGACGGCCGCGATGCGCTAAAAAAATAAATAGGTATGCTAAGTTGTTAATTTGTTTTCATTGTTTGAGATATTACATGGAAGGTTTTCATTACACAAAAAAAAACTTATATAATAAAAGAGTGGATTAACATGAAATAATAAAAAAATACTGCAGTATTTTCAGCGGCTTCGCCTGCTCTTTTACATGTTTAAAAATTCCGTTTCCGGTTCCTGGTTTAGAAAAGTTTTCTTAGCCATGATTTTATTTAAAATACTTAAAAAATACTAGGGACCAAGATCTAATGCACTAGGGATCCCTTATTTGATAAAAAGCCTTACCTAGGAAGATATGTTTTTTTTTTCTAGAGTGGCGCCACTGTTTGCGTAAAAGGACTCGTAACATCTTAACACAGCTAGTGACATCTGCTGAGAATTTTTAAGACTTTTGAAACGAATGCCTGAAAACTCTACATTCACGTTCACGAATCACAAACCACGAATCCACGATGTTCTATGTAGTAGAGATAATTTTCCTCCAGTCGATTATAGGTGGCGCTACACCACGTGTACGTACGTGTGGTGTTTTACACGTTATTTATTAAATTCTTAAAACTTTTCATATGCAAAATCATTTTTTTTTCTGCAAAAAAAAGGATTAATACAAAATATTTATTTGGTTTTAATTCGGTACTATCCACTAACTTGCTAGGGACATTCATATGGTACTTACCTAGGTTCTTACATAGGCACATAGGTACTATTAGGTTGCTAATTTACTAAATTAAAGATACTTACTTACTTATTTTTATTATAAAATTTAAAAATTCTAATAATAAAGTAAGTACCTACTTTTTAATTAATAACTAAATTTTAAAATAGTCGAAATGGATGGCGGCGTATAACAATTAACAATGCCAAAAGAACATAAATGTCAAAGTCGGTCCGTGGCTGTACATTTACTTTTTTTTTTGTTTAGCAATTTCGTTAAAAAGTCTCAATCTACCTACTTTGAAAGTGTACATACTGAAACATTGGTTTTATTTATAAAACAATAATATACATTTCATAAAAAAAAATATTTAAGAGGCCACACGGTGCGTATCCAGCGCCACCAATATCCACATACATAATATCACGCCTTTTATTCCCCGGAGGGTTAGGCAGAGGCACCGGCTTGAGAGCCGGACCCACGTTTAGCCGAGTTTTTATGCTTTATTACCAACGTGACAAGGGGCCAGCTCCAATACCAATATCCAATTCATCCAATAATTAATTACCTATATCTTCTGAACCGTGGCCGCAATAAAAAAAATGCGTGCTGACGCCTTAGATAATCTTGCTTAGAATTTTTAAGGCTCTGTTGTGTAGTTTAGATTCTAAATATTTATAGAATTAATAAGATATTAATTATTTCTCGAAGTGGAGCTAGTATCGTCCGTTCGCTCCGTTAAGTGTTTTTTTGACTGCATTTATAAAAAATCAACACAAGACCACCGATATAAGAAGCATGTAACACAAAAGAGTACAAAATCGAACTCTAACTCAGAATCTCTGATATGGAATACTTATAATGGCTATAGAGCATTTTGTGCACTAGTTAGCAGTTTACTATTAATGATAGTTTAAAAATTAAGCTCTTACGAATTTATTCATGACTGCGGGGTACCCAAAACCACCGAAAGCATAGTTAGCCTGAAAAATTATCTAAACGGCATCTGCTTTCAGGCTTTCAGCGTTTAGGCCGCTACTAACTCGACTTCTAGCATACTAAAATATAATGGAATTCTTAATTAAAGGCGAGCATGAAGTAGCGTGAATGTGAAGCCGTTGCTGCGGTCGCGCGACATCGCTTCTTTCCAATCTACTCGTTCCGTCGATGTAACCACGTGTAGTCGCGTCTCAGGGCTCATTTTGGTTCGAAGCAACAGCCCTCTAAACTGTTAATTCCAATGTAGTCGATTCGTGTTGTGCATCAACCATCACAGGAACTTCGAGAGGAACATTAAATGCAAACGTAAGTTCGTACTTTATCTAACCATTTTCAGTATTTTCCCTCAATAACGAGAACGTTCCATGTTCTATTGCACAACTTTCACAAATTGTAAGAATATTTTTATAAACTTTCTTTGCTTCTATGACTTCTATGTCGACTTAGAAACAATCTTAAATAATATTACATTATCTTTAAACTAAACGATTTAACAAAGTTTCATACAGGTTCAGTTTAAATGTAGAGCCATGGAAGAATGTAGAGCTAAGTAAAATACTTGTTTTAATTCCTTTGAACAAAATGTATTTGAAGCCTTTCAACAAAAAGACAACCCATCCGCTCAGGTACCCAGTTAACAAACGTCAGGTCAAATAAACCGTAATATCAGAGCTGGCAACGAGCCGCTCCTATCGCTACATTTTTTTTTTCAATGTCGTAAATTGAACGATGATAGTCGTATTGATAACTCGATACGTCTAGAATAGGAGCACACAATGACCCCCAATCTTTTTTATACTATCATGAAGCTGTAACCGAGCTATGTACTCGTACATTGAAGATAGAAATCTATTAATATTAATTATATCATATAAAGAACTCGCCGCTTTGTTATATGTATCTTAGCTAAAAAAAATTTAAAGATTCATGACAAATAGTTTCAGTCACCTGATTTTGATTTTTCTGATACCCAGCCAGAGGTGCGGAAGCGCAAACTCTAGGATGTTAATAATAAAAAGACTATAGAACCCGAAATAATATTCAAAGAGACCAGACGAAGGGTTAAAATTAGACTTGTTTCGGTGGAATTGAAAAGGGCTTGCATTGTGTGTGAAACCCACAGATGGAATCCAATAGGTTCAAGAAACTTTAATTCAGTATGATTGACGTATGTTTTCTACCTATGTGGTCAAAGTCCTTTTTTTGGAGTCGATGGGACCAACCCGTTTTAATCGCTACTTTAATTCCCCATATTTTCCAATAAGTGGATTCTCTCACAGACAAAGGGTAAAAAAGGTTCTAATATCACTAAATACAGCTTATAGTAATGCTCCTATTCACACAATTATAAATTAATTTTATGGTTGTAAGTATATCTTAATTTTATGATGTTGCTAGGCGATTTATTCTGAAGTAGATACCTACTCGTACGAACATAGCAACAAGAGCGTGACTTAATTTATTAATTTTCGTCACCAACCAAGGATACTGATGTGAACTATTATTGTGAACCATACCTACATAGTTTTCCTCGAAAATTAACATAAAACTGTGTGGACAGTTTACTTGTAATATCCTCTAAATTTAAAGATGGCTGACTTAGTTTTTGCAAAGTGACTGAATTTAAATGTACCGGGATAAATTTAAACGGGCAATATACTTACTATTCAATAAAACTATCTGTCAACATGATTTTGAAAAATTGTTTTTATTTGTTACGTTTTCTGAGTGTTTTACTAATGGGACAACCACGACAACGACCGTGATGTGCTAATTAAAGTCTCTTTGTTTTTGCAAACTGCGGAACTGCTTGTCGAGGTGACAAATTACATACATAGATAAAGATAAATACACTTATGTATAAAAGTAGGTACTTATTTGTATTGTTATCCTACTATAAGTCTGCGTTTGTATTAGTGTTTGGTTTGAAACAACTGAACAACGCAGATAGAAGCTAAGAAAAAATTGTGTAAAATATTGTGAATGTTCCTATATTTTGTACCCACTTATTATTCCTTTATATAATAGGTGTTTTCTTTATATTTAGAGCGTTAAAGCCACCCATTGAAATCAAATTATTAATTTAAGAAAATTTTGATTTAGGTAAGTGTCAGTCTATATCTATGTAAAGTTGGACTTGATTTTACGTAGGTATATGAATGTAGACATAGAGTTTAACGTAAATTTTCCTTACAAAGCGCCGTCGCGCCTGATAACAATCTTTCACGATAAGAAGTGATAAGAAGTTATATGCATATCACTCATCGATATAATGAAATGACTACCGTCATACATGGGTTTCATAATGATGAAAATCTATATAAATTTATTTAAAATATGAGGATATGAGGTTTCAATACCACACACTCACATATATTATTATTAAGGTAATTAAAATGATATTTTATTAAAACCAAGTAGCTATAAGAGTGAAGTCTTGAATTTGCAGCACATTTTGTACCGATAAATTGAAATCAACGCTTGTATTGTCACTGTTTTAAAAAATTTTATTTAATTAAAAATCGCAAGATTTGATCAATAAACAATAATTTAATATGGAGTAATATTTTATCTTCTCAGTAAGAGGCAAGTGCCTATGGCATACTTAATGTTTGAATGCGCACGCGCACATGCATGCATGTCATCGTAACGCATGCGTGAACTCTTTATTGAACCAACTGTTCATGCAGAATTCAAAGAGTCATTGCACTATAGCTTAAGATAGGCTAATGGAAAATCTTCATCTGACGCAGATTTTTACGATCCATCAAACGAACACACTCCACAACGAGAATATTCGAATTTGTTTCAAAATTATGATTCAACGAGCTGAGTCATCAAGATTGTGTATTCTGATTCAGATATAATATTCAGTTTTAAATATAGGACAATTTTCCTCGCCCAACACCTTTAGCTGTAGAGCCAATTAGATTAACTATGTTATTTATGTTAATTCTTATAAAATTTGTCAAGCCAGAGTTCTGCTACTGATAAGGAAGTGCATTCAAATGCTATCGACACGTGTACGGCCGTCATTTACCTCTTGGGCTTGTCACAAACCACCAACATTTTCTTAATTTCTTGAAAAGTTGTGTAGCGGTTCTAGAAAACCCTGTTTGACTTTCATATTACTAGAAAACTATAAATTGACTGGGGTACCTTCCTAATATTGCGGTAAGTTATTTACGTTCCTTAATTTATAAAACTAAACTCTAAAAGATTCTAAATGTGTCATTGAATAGGCAAGTATATTAAAATATCACGTTCCTTTATGTATGTACGAAGATTCCTATTCATCTATTTCTCCTGTGATAATTCTTTAATACTGTGAAAATACAAAATATGTAGAATATATTAATTTGTGACTGTGCCTTGCTCTGGCTGAACCTGAACTAGGCCAGTACAGCAGAGCTTATCAGTTACTTGACGAAGGGAAGTGCGCCGGCCGCCGCCGCCGCTGCGACGCCCGCCGACCCGCTGCTTGCGTAATCTTAGCAAACTTTACTTAGGTATTCGCGGAAAATGTTGAGTTCATTGGATTCAGAGGAATTTTTGACCAACCTTCAACATCGTGTCACAAGTCTAATGTAAGAATGTATCTCATAAATTGCTAATTTATATGAGCGCTTTGAAAAAAACGAGTTAGGCGGTTATCACATTGCCACGCACCACGCTGCATGTTGCGTTTCGACGGAACTACGCGCGCGCGCGTGGATGCATTTTCAGTGTGTTGGACTGCGCGTGTTTCTATACAAATGGAGGTACTTACAATCAACGTTAGAATACGCATTCACGCGCCACGCTGCGTGATGCGTGGCAGTGTGAAGATCGCCTTAGGAATACACTTGATGATTTGACCAATGACTCGGTATATTAGACAGCCGACCATTCTTTCACACAGTGCTTGTGCTTATAACTCATATATTTTTGAATAAGTATATTTATTTCCCGGGTCGATCCCTAAGGTGTAGGGTCTAATCGAGTACAGGGACCACATACACCACAAGCAAACTCAATTTCTGGATAATTTCTTTTACTGAATAAGCCGGAAAACTGATTTAGATGGAGAAACTTATTCTAATCCTCTGTTGAAAAGCTACATTATATATCATATTTATAAATTAATATTGAATTATAATCTCATTCTTATAACAAAGGTACAGTAAGTTGAAGTCACAGGTCGTACAGAACACTCTCTTAGTAACAACCTTGTCTGGCAACTGAGACTGAGCGCGCCACGGTTTCATATCTCAAACTCATCTCAAACGCTCTATGTTTATAGAGTTTAATTAACAATTGGTCATTATTAAGCCATTTGTATTTTGATACAGCTCTGTGTTTCTACCACCGGCATAGAACTCCGTCGTCTTAAGGCCGGTGTGCACCAACATAATCGGCTATTCAACAGCCGGGTAAATAAGCGAAACCATAATTGTTGAAGCATACCGACCGTATTCTAAACCACTTAATATGTTACTGGTTAATACAACCTTTTTTTTAAGGTGGGGAAACTCCTAACGAGTACCCTGCACTGCAGTCCCGGGGGAACCCGCAGGGTTATGTGGGGTTCGCACCCACTAAAACCCCTCAGGTGTCCACCTCGGCTGTTAGCAAGGTGGTCACGGGACATCTTTTGATCTTTATTTTCATCTCCGAGACATCACTGTTAATACAACCTTACACAATAAATATTATAGGATAGGTCCCTATGTAAGAATATTTTATTTTTCTGATGAAGACGACGGGGGGAAATGCTTCAAGTCGGGGGTATGTGGTGGAGTTCAACCACTATATAATGAACGAGCTTTCCCGGCTTACTTCGTTACGCCATAAAATATAAGATACTACAAAAGACTTGGCTCTATAGACTATGTTCTTTTGACTGCTCAGAATGGCCGATTAAAAATTAAACAACAACAACAAATCACCTGTCAAAATATGTAAACAACGGAAAAAATATTGCACCTTGCGTTATATTATTTGAGTTTAGGTAAGGATCCCTAATTATTTTGAAAATCTAATATAGCCTATGACATGCGGGGTTAATGGAACTTCCTACCAGTGAAAGAATTTTTCAAATCGGTTCAGTATTTCCGGAGCCTATTCGTTACAAACAAACAAACAAACTAACAAATCTTTCCTCTTTATAATATTGGTATAGATGAATAAATTAATATAGGTCAGCCTTCCTAATGGGTCAATTTTTTTTTAACATTTTATAAAAAATAAAGAATGCCTCTTGTTTCAGATCAGTCTCGGTCTAGATATCGTACCGACCACTGCCCGAGTCGCCAGGAGGCCTGTTCCGATGGGTTGAGAAAGTATTTGCTTCGTGTTTGTGGGCGCACCACTGACGCACAGTAAGTACTAGCACACACTAGTAAGTAACAAAGACCTGATAGGTACTAGGCTAGGCTAAGATACTGAGTTACGAAGTATATTATGTTACATATTATCGTAAAATTATAAATTTTCAATCGTAAATTTATAAACAACGTAACCTAACCTACGTTTGTTTATAAACTGACGTATCTATCTACGTTACTTTATAACCGTAAACGTAAACTTATCGTATTTACTATTTTACGGTGACATATAGGGGCCGCAATTCATCGCGTAAAATAGCAACTATCGGATAGTAGTAGAATATAAATAGCTCGAAAATACACATTTGGTAGTCTCGTAAACAATTTTGTTATAACTACGCAAAAGATTGGAATTGACTGGTATTAAGTGACAGTTGCACTAGGCCCGTTCCGCTTTCGTCTAACAAAACGGATTTAATATTTGGGGACAAAAAAATCCTAGATTATTCTATAGCTTGCTATTCATATTCTATTGCTATACTATAACGATCGATCAAAGTTACGAGACTCGCAATTTTTGACTCAATCGTAATAGAGTTTAATAGTATAATAGTAATAGAATAGAAGTTTAATCGTAAGTTTAAGAGACTAGAGGCCCAGGTTGCGTCTAATTAAGGCGTACACCTATAGTATTTTTGGATAAGTATAATTATTTATACTATAGAAATATATAGCAGGCAAAGGTGACAAAGTTTAACTAACTAGTTCGCGATTGCATTTATCTAGTATATAATTTTTTTTAATAAGAATAAAATATAACAGAATTTAAAAAATAACTATGCGACCGGATAAGTAATATTATAGTAAGTACCTAATTAGCTTATAATTTAGAAATTATAAAGAAGGTCGTCTGTTTATTACGAAGAATTTACATACTTCATACGCTTAATTTTATGTAAAGGTAACATTCCACTAAATTTGGTATTTTTAAACTTTAAAAAATTACAGATCTACTATCTATATATATAAAACTCAAAGGTGACTGACTGACTGACTGACATAGTGATCTATCAACGCACAGCCCAAACTACTGGACGGATTAAGCTGAAATTTGGCATGCAGGTAGATGTTATGGCGTAGGCATCCGCTAAGAAAGGATTTCCCAAAATTCCCTCAGGAACGGGAATTACGGGACTTTTTAGTTAGTATGAAAAATCGACATTATTGAGTGTATCGACGAGAAACTTGGTGTACAGATTCCTCAGTGAATGAAAGAGTGTTGAAAGAAAGGAATTTACAAAATTCCCACGGGAACGGGAATTACGGGACTTTTTTTAGTGAGAATGAAAAATCGACATCCTTGAGTGTTTCGACGTGAAATTTGGTGTACAAGTTCCTCAGTAAATGTGGAAAGAGAGTATTTAACAAAATTCCCACGGGAACTGAAGTAACGGGACTTTTTTGTGTTAATGAAAACTCGACTTCCTTGAGTGTGTCGACGTGAAATTTGTGTACAGGTTCCTCAGTAGATGAAAGGGTGTTGAAGAAAGGAATTCACTAAATTCCCATGGGAATAGGGTTACAGGACTAATTATTTAGTATGAAAAATCGATTTCCTTGAGTATGGCAACGTGAAATTTGGTCTACAAGTGTAAGGATGTTGGAAGGAAGAAATATACTAAATTCCCACGGGAACGTAAAACCGGACCTTTTTAGTTAGTATTAAAACAATGTATATATATTTCTTCATTTCCACGTAAAAATAGGAAAACGGGTTCTTCAGTAGGAGTAATTAGATTCAGAGTTCTAATAAGAAAAGATTAACCAAAATTCACATGGAACGGAACATTCCCAAAAACATAAAGCGCCTAAAAATCTTCAACTTTTTTTTTACTCGAATAGGATATTAGGTATACTGTATGTACGTATATCCAACTACTTTTACCCAACCAGCTAATAGAAATGTTAGAAGTTTCAGTGTCTGAATGGTGGAGTGTAGAAATGAATTTATGGAGTTGCCACGGGAACTGAAATAAAGATAGATATTTTTAGGGGGTATGGGTGCGATTAGAAATTATGTCACCAAAATCCTGAGTCGTAATTCAACCAGTAATTAACGATTTTAATGAAAAAGCGCGTGCGAAGCTGCGGGCAAAAGCTAGTAGTATATAAAAATGAATCGTGGATCGTTAGTCTCCCTAAAACTTGTGAACGGCCGGGCCGATTTAGCTGATTTTGCATTTGAAATTTTCGTAGTAGTCCAGGGAAGGTTTAAAAGGTGTGAAAATATAGAAAAATGGACGGGAAATTAGTATAAACAAGAAATTTAATTTTTCCATACAAAGTTGAACGGCGCGATACGAAGTTTGCCGGGACAGCTCGTTTTTAATAAAAATAACTTTAGGTATGTATCTACATTATTCTAAGAGTATCCTTAATTGTAAACTACCGACCGCGACTATGAATACTAATGTTTCCGAGGTGAGTGGTAATTAGTTAGGCACGTTTTGAAGGCGCGTGATACATTTGGTTGTACCCCTATATTATACTACTAACGGCCGTTTTCAATATCCAATCTATCCATATTCTCTAGTTCATCAACGTCGAATTCCACTCTTGATAGATACCTACAAATAGATTGTTTTTGTTTGATATTGGCAATCTACTTACATTATCATGGATACATTCTATAGTAAAAATTTCCCTTATTAGCCCTTAATAAGACCACCCAGTGGCGCTTCCCGCAGATGCGAAAAAATCAAAATCCGCCATTTTGGACGCTAGTGGTTAGTTCAACAGACCAGGGGTAACTCGAGTGATCAACTCTGTAGGCTAAAAAAGTTAGTTTCGTATCAAGCGAGCACGCTCTTTCAAATTTGTAAAAGTAATTAACAAAAAGACCATGCCCATGACAGCCCATGGCATCATATTTCATATTATTATCTTATCATCATCATTAAAGATAAGGTTTATCTGTGCCAACATAACTTCTTAAAATAATGTATTTTCGAGAGACCGACTTAAAATTAGTATCTGAAGTCTGAAAAGTTAGTTTCGTCGTAGTAACTATTATCTCAACTGTGGTTTCGTGTCGTAATGCGTTCCTTTTATGTTTAAAAACCCACACCGTGATTGTTTGCTCGTTCCCTCAAAATTGCTTAAGTGATGGTAGTCCTTAGGGCGTGCATGCATTGTAGGTTGATGACCCCGACCGACCACGTTCTTCAGTTCCATGTTCCATAGTAACACGTGAGTGCACTTTTTTTTATTTTCCCACACTTGGCTATTTATCAGTTTTGCCAGATCGTATTTTTTTTATGAAATTGACATTTCCTGCGGCCTTAGCGAAAAATGCAGAAGTTAGCCTCGCGTTTTTAATTTGCCTGAGTTTTGGTAAATGAGTACAAAGGTCGTCAGTGAGTGACATACATAAAAAAAAAACAGATAGTTTATGTAATTATTTAAATATGAAATTCCGTAAAAATTAATATCATTCATCAATCTGATTATTTTGATTATAGTAACCGTAGCTTCTCCTGTTGGATACAAAGTAGACAATACTAAAACACAATTTATGCTGTGTACAAGAGGCTAAAATAAATCTAAAATAAAGGCCACACTTCTCAGGAAAAATAGTTAACAATTCCCATTTGAAAATAATTAGATGTACATTAGTCTATCTATAGTCAGGGGGATCAAGCAAGATGAAGGTAATAGCAGAATCATTTCATGGATATGAGATTAGAATTCAGCATATAACTCGTTTAGCTGTTGAACCGTCGTCGTCGGAATAGGTACTTCTACCGGCGTCACCTGCGCCTGCGTCCTATGTTTAACAGCTTCCAGCTCCCCTCATTGTTAGAAAAATTATAAAGAGGTCAGTACAAAAGCAGACTAACGTTCTGTTTGTATCATAAAATCCCAAAATCGAGATAAAACCTACTAGCCCAAAATTATCCCCGTGTACTTTGATTTCCTGTTACGCACGTTCTCGAGAACACCTATTTATTTCAATGAAAATAATTTTACTGGCACTGAAATAGATCATTCCATTACCATAACCAACAACCCCAGTCAAGGTTAGGTGCTTTTAAACGCAAAGTAATAAAATTAACTGATATTACCTTCCTACCATCGACCATCTTCAAAGTGATTCCCACGTGAACTTATTTTACACTGAGAGGCACGTCTGAAAGCCCACCCTAAGAAAAGCTTTTAGGTTCACTTTGAGTTTGAGTAAGTAGTAAGTATGTATGTAATAGGCAGAATTGCTCAACTGTGAAGTAAATTATAAATTTATAAATTTACTGGGAAATTATTGAAAAACTAAAAAAGGTCAAAGAAAAATATTTTTTATTTTACGATTTTTGGACGGGAAACTGTGTGTGCTGTGCACCTGAGCATTGAGTATAATTTATTTAGAAGTAAAGATTTAAATCGTTATTCTAAGGCGGAATCATTTTCTGCGCTACATACAAGTGTTATTGCGTGGTAGCCGCCAAAAATAACAAATAAAGAAAATTGAATGAAAAGTATTCAATGAAAATCAGACACAATATCGTTGCAATAAGATAATTCACACAGTGAATTGGGAACCTATTAGATATTTATTTTTAAAAGGGCATAAAGATAATATATATTTTAATAGAAATTAGAAGTTTATTTTTTAATTGGTAACTGATTTCAATTGTTTTTTTTTTATACTTACTGATATTATTAGTACCGTATAGACCTGAATTAAACTTTAATTGGTTTAACATCATCATCTGCATGTAGCTTAAAGTGAAAATCTTTAAAATTATTGCACATACTGTCTAGTTATAATTGTGTTAAATTATATGTAGTTGTTGCACAATATTTTAAAGCCTCAAAGTCTGATTTTTTAAAAAAATTGCTGAATTTTTGAAAAGATGTCAGCATTTACTGACTTAACTTTTGAACCATGATCAGCGTGATGCATGATGTACGTCATTCTATCACTTAAATTTAGATACCGATTTTTAAAGCTAGTCAGAATCTGAGCTTAGAAGTGAAGAGAGAGTCGTAAAAATAAAAATGTATCATCGTCAGTTCAGTGAGATCGTATTGATTTACATTTGATTTGTTTAGTTTACGCGGTCGGACCACGTCTCACCCCGGTACCGCACTGTTTATTTGCAGAAGTAATTTTTTTAAAATAATAATTCTAAAAAGTATTCTTGCGATATTATCAAGATGTGCTGACAGATAAAAGTGTTCTATTTCCTAATGATATTCGATGCATCTTTTAACATGCGTAAGTGCTTTTAACATAAACGCTTTGAAAAGTAAATTAATTTGGAAATTTTAAACAGGTTTTAATTTACCTATTTTCTATTATAAATTAAAGTTCCCAGGCAGTTACTATGGCACCAAAAGGCGGTGGGTTCATATTTCTCAATGTGATTTTGTTTTATAGAAAACGAAGACAAGTAAACTAAGAATGAGTCCTAGGACTGAATTAAATGAAACGTTACTGAATTAATAAAAATATTTATACATGTAATATGAACAAGTTTTTAATAAAAATGAGAAGCTTCAAACAATTTTTTCCCATTTTCTTGTTGGCACACCTTGCTTTGTGGGAGTCTGGTATCTAGCCAAAACGTGCTTCTATTATACACTCTGCCAAACAAATACGATAGAGAATTAAATATATAAATTTACTCAACCAGTGCTATGTCGATTTACGAACAATTAAGTACCCACTCTACATTTTAATGGGATTTAAAACACTGTTTTAACGAACCGTTGATTTCAAAACTATAGTTTGCTTCAACGGTGTTTAGGTATTTGAATAATTTTCATAATACATAATGTGTTTTAAATGGTGCGTATGATTTATGTAGAATTTATTTCTTTTTTAGGTATTTGAATTTTGTTTAATGATTATCATAGAGCCCTCTCTACACACATTGTTTTCATGGAGATAGCAACTACGTCAAGCAAAGAGCGTGCCTTTTTAAGCAAATGAGTGCTAAACTAAGCTTAGTTGAAGCACGTACATTAGGTGCTGCTGTAGGTCGCTTCATTTATTAGTTCTTAGTCTTGGTTTGCGAAAAAGGTCTTACGACAAGACGTCATTTACAGTTCCATTCTATAGTTACTTTTATTTAAATACGAGTCAAATAGTGATACAGCTGTGCTATATCACTATTTGACTCGTTGATAGAAAATAAGAACACCATAAAACACTGGAAAATATGTTGAAATTAAAACGGACAGCATGCTGAAGCGGACCCATAAATGAGCTCTTGGTAAGTTCAGGTGTTACATACATGTCATTGTATAAATGTGTCAATAATAATTAAAATTAATTACTTTTGTCTAAATATAATTTGGAACTTTAGTAAGGATAAGTTAGGTTTTTGAATGATGCGATTGATGCGTGATGAATTAAATTATTATTAATGGCACGCCAGGTATTATTCTTTGAAAATAAGGTGACAGAAAATACATTTTGATTATAATATGGAATTTCGAATTTCGTTCACGTACCATGACAAAGTAACTCTTTGGTTCCACAGTATCCAGTTTAAGGGCAGCTTGCATTGCATTGCAGGATAAACATAGCTGGATAACTGTTACATTCTGTGCTAATTCTAGGATGAAGAGGCGCCCCCAAGTCATTCTAAGTATTCTAAACCCAATAAATTATTACTGCTATGAGAGCGATCATATTTGCTTGAGACTCCATTAGGTGCTATGCTACACATTTCTACAAACAAAGTTACTGTTGTGAGTTTATTTGATAATAAACTGGCCATCTGGCGACAGCACGACCGCTCTGGCCATTGTCTTTTATGAAATTCTACGAGATTATTTTCAAAATATTATCACAATCACGCACCTTTCACCCGTTTTAAACCACATTTGGATCATATTAAAGATATTGTCTGTTAGACTGCTTATATCTTTCTTATCTTCAGACTCATGATCAGATTATGATGTTATAAATAGGATAAACTTGATATCATACACATACACTTATATAAATACTGTCTGTCACTGATATTTAACTACTTTCTTGAATGTTCGTAAGTTGTTCGTATTCGTAGCTTTTGTGGTAGCTATTGTTCTGAACATTATACATCTTTACAAATAGGAGATAGACAGCATTAAAGTAAGTTTCGATTTAAACTATGGTAATCTTGCAGTTTTTTTACTCCTGTATTATTTTTTCGTCTGGATATACTCTGAAGCCGCCTCCATAGCTCAGTGGCGTAGCGCGTCGCGCCTTTGATAAGGTCACGGCAGGTTGTGGGTTCGATCCCCGCAGTTAACACCACATATTGATTTCTCACAAAAATCACGTTGTGGTTGTTTTCGGTTGGATAGGACATTGCAGGCTTGAATCACCTGATTGTCCGAAAAGTAAGATGATTCCGTGCTTCGGAAGGCACGTTAAGCCGTTGGTCCCGGCCGCAGTAGTGGTCGTTATAACCGCGGCGACAAGCTGGCCCCTTGTCACGTTGGTAATAAAGCATAAAATCGGCTAAACGTGGGTCCGGCTCTTGAGCTGGTACCTCTGCCTAACCCTTCGGGGAATAAAAGGCGTGATATTATGTATGTATGTATGTATACTCTGAAATGTCTGAAAAGAAGTCCTTGAATGAAAAAAATATTTTTCACTATTTCGCTCATAAATGCGTACCGAACTTGTTTTTAATTTTTATTATAAGTTTTGCTTACTAACCGTATTGCCAACTCGAAATCAAAACATCCTTCCGAAACTAAGTAATAAAATCGTGTTTCATAAATCATAGAGCAAAACTGAATCGGCCCAAGGCCCAAGTTTACTCAATAAAGCTGCAGGTATTGTGGGAAATAGGGTAATTTAGGAGGCGTGAGGCGTTGTGTTGATATTATTATTTCTCGATTGTGTCCGCAGCACGTGTAGGTTTCAGATTCAGATTCGATACGATATGGACTGGACTAGTCCTAGGCTGGACGGGAGCTAGGGAACACGTTGTGCAAAAGCAATATACTCTGTCCTAATAGAGTCGCGCGCGCAGTGAAAAATGTATTTATGTTAGAAATGGATAGTAGATTTATTTTGAAGAAATCAATAAATAATATAGTACCTAAAATATTTAAAAAATAACAACGTGGCAATTTGAACTTTGTTGAGGTAGTTAAAACATAAATGCTTCCTATTAATAATATTTCATGTGTACAGTAGAAAATACGCTTATTTTAATAACAGATAGCAGAAGCGCAATCACTTAACATTTTACACTTCTATATCTTTTCTATTGATATTTTGATAACTGACTTTTACACAAACTCCTGCTGAGAGCTTCTGTTCGCCGCTAGTCTGTAATCAACTCTACTACAAATTGGACTGTTAAATTTAATAAGTTTCAAAAAAGTATAACCGGGGTTTATTTGTTTGTTACAGAGGTTTTAAAGAAAAGTGAACAAGTGTAACGGAATACTGAAACTTACAATCCTGGTTGACTCCAGAACATCGCGTCCAATGCAGTCTCAAAGGGCCGCAGCAGCATCGTCACCATCCGCGAAGCCATAGACCGAGACCGCCAGGCCGGGAGGACCGCCCAGGGATCCCACCTTCCCTGTCATTTCGATGGTCTCCTGTTTACTGGAGAAAATCATCTACACGCGCTGTCACTTCATTATTATTAAATTCCTTAACATCTTCTATATTTTATAGTGTACTTTTATATATTGTTATTTTCTGTTGTTTTTGTTAATGAGCAAAATGCTAAAAGTAGTGGGAGCCTCGTGGCTTCAGACTAAGATCAGCTCGTACATCCTGGGCTTCCTGGGCGCGCTGGCGATCCTGACCCTGATCGTGGGACAGTTCGAGAGGTGAGTGCCTGCTGACTTGTTTACATTTACTTCACAGTGTAAAGTTTACTTGCTATCGTTATCTTATCGAGTGTATCGGTGCCAGTTGTAATTTTCCCTCATACATTGTAATTTCTAGTACGGAAGCTAGACGAAAAACTGATTTATCTAATCTAAGTATGTCAATGATATTTTCTATGAACAAATCCCGTAGTTGTTAAGTAAGCTTTTGTTTGATTTGTTTTTAAGCCATGGTAAAACATATCTGTATAAATTTAATTATTATATGCAAACGTTTGCAAGTAGATATATAAGTATTAATAGAATTATTATTTATTTTGGTTTCACACAAACGTTCGTTACATTTTTATGTACATTAGGATTAATGTGGGCTGATGACAGCATGTTTGTTTGCATTACTCGTGTTATTTGCTATTATATGCTGTTGCGATATTCATATTTTAAGTAAATGCACGGGTTTAAGATAAAAAGAACTTCTGAAGTTATATATACTTACTTACCTGAAATATAGCTTTTCACAGCGTCACTCGGAACGCAATAAAAAGTTACGTGATTTCCAATTTATACATTTTTACTCGTGTTTAAAATGTAAACTGTCATTTGTAGCGTAGAGGCAGTTTCCAACCTCTCTGGTCATTCAGTTAATATCTCATAGCCATTAAATGTCAATAAATTGTACGAATACATGGCTCTAAATTCATAAATTCAATTAAGATTACTATAACTTCCGTCAAAAAGTAATTTAAAAGAAAAGATTTATAAATCCCGCTCCTTGCTTGCTTCAGAACTCAAGAGGATGGCACGTACGCCGCAACAGTGTTCTACTCCGAGAAGACCGGCTACAGGATCGAGTACTGGGGCCAGAGCAACGATCTCGGCGAGATCCCGCGGGGCGTCGCGCGCGCGTACTTCAGGATGGACATCGCTACTATAGGGTGAGATTTTCTTATGTCAATTTACTTTTCTATTCTTGTAAATGTTAAAGTAATTTAAATAATGTTTTTAAATAATTATAACGAATAATATTTTATAAATTTCATCTGCATCTTTTGGAAAAGTAGCCGGTTAATGGTAGAATATGGTAAGCAAATTATCTATTGGTTAAGATTCTCAAATCTTTAAACTAGGTTCATAAAGACATATTTTGTCTCGAATCAATGAACAAGTGTAGTATAGTTATATATACAGTGCTGTTTAAATGCAAAACATTTTTAAAGACCTCTATTTTCCATCAAATTTTAGCTGGTCAATTCTAGAAGTGGAAACCGATGGTTCCTATCCCGATGAAATTCAAGCCTACGCAGCGGGCATCGTCGAGGGGGCGTTGACCTGGTCTCTAATCCATACACACCTAGAAAACACTATCAGGGCAAAATGTGAAGACACACCACTGGAGAAGCAATGTGGCAAGTTGAAGGACGCCTTAGATCGGTCGGTTAACATCTGGAAGACAATCGCTACCGAAAGGGAGAGCACGGAGCCATTTTGGCATCAGGTCTGTATTGTTTTTTTTAAATAACTATTTTAATATAATATTTAAAATAAATCGTTACTTATTGCTACTAGATAAGTAATTGCAGACCACTGGCACACAGACGTAACCGCTAAGCTAAGTCTCAAACGATTAAATAAAACAGTTAAATCACATTTTTCAACTATTTCCTGTTGGTTTTCGTCTCGATTAAAGTCTGCTACTAGTACCTACCACAAAGAAAAAAAAAAAAAAAAAAAATAAGTACCTACCACAAAGTACATACCTTCAACAACAACTTCTCAGAAACCAATGTAGAGCATTCAATTAAATTAGAACAATAAAACTACTTAACATCTAGTTTTACTTAACGATGTTTACTGTCATAGTTTACATCGCGTGTTGCGTGCGTGTGACTTATTAGAGTAAGTAAAACAGAAATAACAATTGTGACGTTGAATGCTTGCACGATTGCACAACAGTCACCAGTATGTCCACAGAACAAGAGAATACAATAGAAATAGCATCATGAGCTTTTAGTACTGAAACCAGTGTGTCCAAACTCACACATATAAACCAAACGCTCACTATGAAATCCAAGCTACCATTGGTGATTAACGACGAAGCCGAAAAGATCTACATCACAAAAATTTGAAGTAGACTATGAACCTTTTTTACAAATAAACAAAGATCAAAATCAAATAACAATTATGAAATACTTAAGATAATGATGACATACATATGATAAAATAATGAAATTAGGTTTTTCCAAAGACATGGTAGAAAGCTATACATCCTCTTTGCTTTAAAATCCTCACGCATTGTTCCTAGTTTTACTATTCGACGCTAGATGTAACTACAGCTTTTGTACTACCGCTACTAAACACTAGGTGGCTACGTCGAAAAATTAGGGATGTACATATTGCGGGAGAAAGTTTGTCAATGAGCAAAACCTATCGATATACTATTTTCTTTCATTATGGCTACAGTTAACAATTACTTTTTTTTACGAAAAACTATGGGTATTCTACGCAAACGGCCTTCTTGGTGATTGGCGATGTATTGGTATTATCATATGAAAAAACCAGTCGCTCATAGAACAAAGTTTATTTTAGTGTACAGTTTAATTTTTATTTATTTCCATGTCGTTTTGTATTCAACAGTTATGCTTCGCATAAATAGAGATTCAGAAATAAAAATGTGTTTAGTTATAAAATTGTATATACCTACAGTACTGCAAAAGTTATAATGCGCATAGAAATCTTCGTCACTGTTCGACAACGGTCGTATTCCCAAGCGACGGAAGACGATATGTATTTAAGGAGGTTAAGTGCATTTTCTGCATGCGTAATTTAGTAGAATTATGATTTTTATGATGGGTAGATAGACCAATAAAACAAGATGGGTTTTATATTTATATTATTTTATCTTATTTAATATCGAAGTACATGCTTATTTATTACTTGCCTTAAACTCTCAACTAATCTTGGTTTTTTTAATACATAATATTTAGCATTTTTTCTTCTCTAGGTATTGTTTATTAAAACTCCTCTTAGCTTAAGTAGCTTTCATGATGGCTCCATCTTCAAGTTTATGCTTAAGTGTATTAGGTTCTGAGCTTGGCCCAAGGTGATCCAGTAACACAGGCTGTAAATAAATGAAAAGAAAAATAAAATATAGCACACTATAAGAGTGACGACTTGTCTTTATACAATACTAGTCGACCCGGCAAACTTCGTACCGCCTAACCTATTATTAGAACGTGCATGTTTTATACTTATAAACCTTCCTCTTGAATCACTCTATCTATTAAAAAAATCCGCATTAAAATCCGCTGTATTTTTAAAGATTTAAACATACCTAAGGACTGATGCGGAAAGCGACTTTATTTTTTACATATTACAACATTATTGTTATATGATGATGATGCTAATATTATTTCATTCATACGCAAGAGTCTAAGTTGAAAGATTCATATAATTTCATTCGTATTCAAGAATTTAACTTTAAAGTAAATCACATTTTAAACCGAAAAAAGAGGTAGAGGTTTTCAAGTCGAAGCGAATAACTTTTTTTATTTTCACTGAAAATTATTATTATCGATAGATTTTTATCATAGAAAATTATCGATAGATTTTCATCATGTTGAGCAATCTCTAACTGATTTCCATTATTCTGTTGTCAAAATGTTCTAGAAAAAGTCATGAGTCTAATACCATAGATAAAGAAGAAGCTAAGAAGGTACAGTCACAGTCACAGGCTTCAATGAAAATTCAATTTTACTGCTCCGTAATTAGGGTGTTTTCATTTTCTCACTTATGGTTTTGTTTTCTTGTTCATGTATAATTTCAAATTTATTTAAAAATACAGTGAAATATTACTTACCGATGTAATGGTACGGCATAATTAGTACTTTTAAGTCCCCAACTTTAATTTTTGCATTCCAACACAGCACAATATGGCATTTTAGTGGTTTTTTTTTCATATTTTTCCTGGTGGTTTGTTTACAAGAAGCATAAAGCAACTGAGCTTATCAAATCTGTCAAAAACTACGAATATGCACTGCAGAGCTAATGATAGGCACGTGGGCTCCGCCTACTCGCGATTTCTATTTAGAGAGAGAGAGCATCTTCCTTGTTCTGTGAGTATGTCAATAACGAACGTCACATTTATATACTCAATCGTCAGATTTAAAATTAATCAATAGAAAACCGTTAGTAAAACGTTTAGGTCAATGGTTATCGGAGTCACTTGCCAATGCAAAGATACGTTCTTTCGTCCCGGTGGGAACTACCTATTCTTCAACTCTTTGGCATCTCAGGATAAAATAACGTGATAAAACGAAGGAAAATAGACTGACTAGACTTCGTATATCAAACCTTTGTTGAAAAACAAGAAAATATAAAAATTTCCGTATCCGCAGGTTTCGCTCTACTACACGCAAATCGGTGGAATCTTTACGGGCTGGAAGCACGGGGTCGACCGCAGTCAGCATAACTATGACACTGATATTTCTGATCTATATTGGCTCAACTCATTTGGTGAAGTCACTGAGATCCAACGCAAGCTCAATATTACCGTGCAGGTAGGTACTTCATACTCAACTATTTTGTTTTACTAAATTATAATCATCACCCAAAATACGTACAGTGCAGTAGGTAGGTACATCTAATATGAGTATCATCCAAAGTTAAATGGTTTTAATGTTGTGCTTGTGCAGTTTATATAGGTAATATTGTTCGCAGGATACAATAGCTTTAGAACAAATGCCAAGTGCGGCCAGTGCGTTCCTGAGGCTTACCAATGAGACAGGTGAAGATGGTATCACTCGACCAAAACTTTTTGTTACGCATAATTCAGCTGGACGGTAAGTTATGAACGTAGATAGGTTATAAATAAATAATAATGTAATTACAAAAAAATACACTTAAAAGAAATAAATCTCTAATAAGTCAATCTTAGCCCACGAAGAACTAAGCTAACGTAGCACGAATAACGTAACTTCTCATCTACTGACTAACTTCTTCGTAACCATTTTTATTCTTGGCCAGATTTACCTACATCAATTACTTACTTTAAATTAAGTCCATCATTCCAGTTACAACAGTATGATGAGGATCATCAAGCGGTACAAGCTGAACTACCACCAGACCTCAGCTGCCAACTCTGCACCAGTGCCAGGCTCCTCCGTGGAGTTCACCGGCTACCCTGGTTCCGTCACCAGCCAGGACGAGTTCTACAGCCTCACGGGCAAACAGCATCGGCTCGTGGTGGCTGGCACTACTTTGAGGAACTACAACACCAAACTGTGGAAGGATGTCAATATTACTACTCAGGTTGGTGGTTTATATTTTCCACTTTTAGTTTTTATGTTATACCAAACAAAATACGATCAAATTTTCTTCGTACTTTTAATTCTATTTACTGCACCCAGGTTTTTTGCACCATTTCTTTAAAATTTGTTAAAACTACTTTCAGGTCCCAGTAAGCCCCCGTGTGACAGCTGCCAACCATCTAGCTCCGAACGTTAGCGCCTGGGGCCACATCCTCGCCAGCAGCAATTCTGGTACCGGCTGCAAGCAGTGGCTCGTCGTGGACTTCAAGAAGTTTGATGATCTGTCCAAGAAATCCTCGCATTACCTAGAGGTGCCACGAGTTCCGAGGAAGGACATCGTTACGGAGATTTCAATCGATGGGACGAACAAGTAGGTTCTTTTTATTAAAATAATAATTATATAGAGGTAAATATATAAGGTACCTATCACTTAAAAAAAACTCAAATCCATGTAAGTAGCTGTTTAATTTATAATCGAATTTTAGCCGAATGATATCGTCGACGTTGACCTTCTGAATAAAGTATTACCGTCTTTATTTTCAGGGACATAAAGCACACAGTTGTCCACAGAAGTAGCGGAGGTAGAGCGAAGGGTTTGCTATGGCTGATCGAGCAAGTGCCTGCGCGGACGCATTCGGCTGACCTCTCTGATGCCTTTTTGGAGCAATCTTACATGGCTACTCATGGAATTCCAATTTTTAGAGTACGTTTTTATTTATTTTATTCATTCACAACCGTTTGCATCAAATACTATTTGACCATAGCAATAATCATAAACTTAATTGCTCAAAAATTTTCAGGACATCGCTGAAATTACGCACACTGATAAAATGGAAACAACCTACGGAAACACCTTCTCTCAGACCAACTCGCCCCGAGCGCAAAGCTTCAAAAGCGGCTTCAAGAACGCTACAACTCTTACTAGCATCATCAAGTTAATGAGACAGAATAACCTGACTGCAAGCAACATGACCAACGATTGTGCTAAGAATGATTACACATGCATATTAAAGACCGGCTGGTCGGTTTTGGGTATCCGAGGTGATATCATCAGCGACTTCAATGAGGCTTACGGCGTTATTGACACTAAAGTTATAAGCAGTGAGTACTTTTGAACTGTTTACGCATATTATTCAGATTTTCATACAAACTATAGACATGGAAAATGAACATTTCAATTAGAACATTTCTTACTCGCAAATATTTGTATTTTTTTTAAACAAGTTACTTAAAATCTCGACAGCGGTTTCTCGTTTATAACTGTGACTTTTATTATTACAGATAAAGTAAATACCCCACTCCTGGAATTCGTCGCGTTTGCCGGCCCAACCTTCACTCCACTACCAAAACTGAATCTATCCGAGATCCCAATGAACAAAGGAAACGTAGCAGCCATTTACACTGATCAATTCGATAACGAAGCTCAAATCGACGGCCTGGAGATCAGGGACCTTATGAAACACCAGAAAGAGGAAGCAATAGAGGAATACATCGAGAATCGAGACAAGAAAATTATTAAACCTTTCCAGTGGTCTGAAAGTCCTTACAATGTAATAAAACACGAGGGCTTGCCTGACGAGTGGGAATTCGAGCCTTTTAAAACTAAATGGTATTGGTGAAATTTACCTACTATTAGCTCAGAGTATTCAACTACTTACTTTGTTTGATGTCATTAAAATATAGATTTGCAAAGCTGATGGTCAACCACCAGTGGAATGTAGTGGAGAGCGAAGTCACCACAAGAACATGGCATAATAATATTTTATTTCTTACTGCTATATTTTATTTTACTAAGATCCGTCCAACTTGGTTTGTCGTCCTACTTCCTGTCGTTGATTCAGTGTACCTAGGTAGATAATTAATTTAAATTTTATTTTAATTTATAAAATCAATGTTGGTCTTGTCCTGTTTGTAAATCTTAAATGTTTATTGTTCGTACTTACTTACTTTTACTTATTTATTTCAGTTTCAGCAAGACTGTCGTTTTACGGTAGGCTGCACTTCAAGGTACCCATTTTTGTTGCAAAACTTAGTGCCTTAGTGCCTTGCCAATACAAAAAAACATTAAAAGCCTAAAAGTGCTTAGGCTGGCTGGCCTACTGTAGGTACCCATTGACTTTTTAAAAGTTATTACTTACCTTCTTAAAAAAACCTAATCCTTGAACGTGTATACGTATTAGATTCCATTTCTAACAGACTTCAAAAAAGGAGGGTATCACTTTGACCTGTATGTAAGTTTGTCCGCGATTATCTCGCGTTAGGCTGAACCAATTTCGATGCGGTTTTCAGATAAGTATTTGTTACATTGAGGAGAAGGTTTTAGTACCTATTTTTTATCTTTGTGTTAGCTGAGATAGATTGAGTTACCTTTTAGAATTATTAAACGGTTTTCCTTGTACTTATTTTATTACCTTCTTATGTACTTACCTATATACTTTTTGATATATAAATTATTAAATTTTACACCTATTTACCTTTCTCCTTACCTATATATCTTTATTTAAATACCTATATTTGTATTGCGTTGTCTAATAAAAATGAAGTGACTAAGTATAAAATGAAATTCCTCTCGAAAATATACAAAATATTAAGCCAAAATCTTAATGTAGTTTTATTCTGTTGAAGCACTGTCTAGACAGAGAGAAGACAAGCACTACCGTTTAGCTAGAAACGAACTCGTCGGAATGTTGTCTTGAGCCTGTTAAGCTATCTATACTGCCGGATACAGACTGGTGAAAGCGAGCTAAGAAGTAAGAACCTACTTAACAGAATTCCCAGTGTGGACGCATGGCGCGCACTAACCAAGCATGTAGGGTTTGAAAATGGTTGAAATGCTTTGTTCGTGAGCACGGTTCGTGCGCACAAGCAGTCCACATGTCTGGGAATTCTTTAACATTGCATGATACATTTTAACCGTCAGTTTGTATCCAGCATTACTAACAAAAAATATATTTATTGAAGTCGGCTCTCATACTTAGCGCTCAAACGGTAGATGTATTGTATAGTCAGCGCTAGCGTGTGCGCGTGATTGCGCGGGGGCCCCACTTAGCTGAACGGAGAAATTGAACATAGGACAACTTAATATGTAGATTGCTCACCAAAAGAAGCCTGAATAAATTTATATCTCTATCCAAACTACGCCTTCAAACTTCTAGAATGGAAAGGGCAGGGCATCAATATTAACGGCGAAAACATCACTCACCTTCGGTTTGCCGACGACATCGTAGTCATGGCAAGGTCGATGGAGGAACACAGCACGATGCTCGAAGGCCTCAACCGAGTCTCCCAACAGGTGGGCCTTAAAATGAACATGGACAAGACGAAGGTCATGTCTAATGTCCATGTTCTGCCTACCCCAGTTATGGTTGGGAACTCGGTTCTCGAAGTTGTCGACGAGTACGTATACCTAGGACAAACCATCCAGTTAGGTAGGTCCAACTTCGAGAAGGAGGTCAATCACCGAATCCAGTTCGGATGGGCGGCGTTCGGGAAACTACGCAACGTCTTCTCGTCCAATATTCCTCAGTGCCTGAAGACGAAGGTATTTAACCAATGTGTGCTGCCAGTGATGACATACGGTTCTGAAACGTGGTGCTTCACTATAGGGCTTATGAACAGGCTCCGGGTAGCTCAACGAGCCATGGAGCGGGCTATGCTCGGGATTTCTCTGCGGGATCGAATCAGAAATGAGGACATACGCAGAGAAACCAGGGTCACCGACATAGCCAAGCGGATAAGCTCGTTGAAGTGGCAATGGGCAGGTCATATAGCCCGCAGAACAGATGGCCGCTGGGGCCGAAAAGTTCTCGAGTGGAGACCACGGATCGGCAAGCGCAGCGTAGGACGTCCACCGACCAGATGGACGGATGATCTGCGCAAGGCTGCGGGTCCACGCTGGATGCAGGCCACCTGCGATCGGTACAGATGGAGAGCCTTGAGGGAGGCCTATGTCCAGCAGTGGACGTCCTACGGCTGAAATGATGAAGTTATAAAATTGTATATACCTACAGTACTGCAAAAGTTATAATGCGCATAGAAATCTTCGTCACTGTTCGACAACGGTCGTATTCCCAAGCGAAGGTAGACGATATGTATTTAAGGAGGTTAAGTGCATTTTCTGCATGCGTAATTTAGTAGAATTGATTTTTGATTCAGGTGTTTCCGTAAAATCGACAATTAGCGAATCTGCATGCGCATTATTAATTTTGGAGTAAGTACTGTATTTTAAATGAAGCTTTATTTTAATCAAAGTAAATAATTTAGGTGGATGGGTAGATAGACCAATAAAACAAGATGGGTTTTATATTTTATCTTTTTTAATATCGAAGTACTTGCTTATTTATTACTTGCCTTAAACTCTTAACTAATCTTGGTTTTTTTAATATATAATATTTAGCATTTTTTCTTCTTTAGGTATTGTTTATTGAAACTCCTCTTAGCTTAAGAAGCTTTCATGATGGCTCTATCTTCAAGTTTATGCTTAAGTGTATTAGGTTCTGAGCTTGGCCCAAGGTGATCCAGTAACATAAGCTGTAAATAAATGAAAAGAAAAAAATATATAGCACACTATAAGAGTGACGACTTGTCTTTATACAATACTAGTCGACCCGGCAAACTTCGTACCGCCTAACCTATTATTAGAACGTGAATGTTTTATGCTTATAAACCTTCCTCTAGAATCACTCTATCTATTATCCCTGGTAAAGCAGCCGCTGTTGTGCAGTTAATGAACGAGGAGCTGGATAGGATTGCTTTGTGGTCTAGTCGTAACTGCCTGGTACTTAATCCCAGTAAATCCAAGTTCATGGTTCTGGGCACTAAATGTCAAATCAGTAATACGGTGCAAGCCCTCTCCGCCAATGATATAGCTATAATGGGTGAACCAGTGGAACGAGTTGAAGAACTCTCGTCGGCAGCTGCACCTCGCCACGCTGCTGTTTGGCGTAGTGCACACTCAGCAGCCTAGCTACCTGTTTAAAAAGCTAAAATTTTCAACACGAGAGCGCCACGTTCACAGGACTAGGCTGCTCATCCCTGCGCATCGGCTGACGGCCTTCCGTGGTAGCTTCAGGTATGCGGCGTCCAAGTGCTGGAATAATATCCCCCCTCCGGTCCGTGAAGCTGCAAGTAGGTATACCTTTGGGCGCAAGCTCAAGGTGTATTTGCTTGACCAGCAGAGGCTTTTATAACTTCAAACCCCAACCATTGCCGCACGATCTTCAATGACCTATGACTGAGACGTAATCGCATCCCTCTTGTATATTTATGTACCTAATATTTTATATTTATAATAGTACTAGAGGCTGCCCCGCGGTTTTTCCCGCGCAATTTCTCATAAACACAAAATTCCCGTTTTTCCCGTTCCCGTGGGAATTTCGGGAAATCCCTTCTTAGTGCTCACCTACACTCCCCAAGGAACCTACATGCAAAATTTCAGCCCGCTACGCCCAGTAGTTTCGGCTCTGCGTTGTCTGTCAGTCAGTCAGTCAGTAACGGAAGAGTTTTATATATATTGATATATTCTGTTTTTATTTATCTATATTGGAGCAATATGTATCATATTATAATATATGTATGTAATATACTGTATTTACTTGTTGCGCACTTGTGGCACGCTTGTGAGTTCAAAAAATTCAAAAAATTCAAAAAATTCAAAATTATTTATTAACTCACACAATTACAATTAAACATTTTCGACACTCTCCCTTTAAGTTAAAAACCTGTGTTGGGAGAGGGCCACTCCCTCGACCGACGCTGTTACAGAACGTGAGTCTATGACTGATAACATGCAACATGCAGCCTAAAACTAAAACTAATTTAAGTTAACAGGTAGATCAATTATATTATTTTATTAATTTTTCAATTTCGTAGTAATCTAGTGTCTTAAGCCAATTTGTAACAGTACTTTTGCATTCATTATAAGACATAGAGTATATAATTAATAATTTATTTACTGTATTATATAAATGTGCTGATTGATACTTATATTGCTTAGTCATAAAATTTGTACGATGTGAATCCAATTTAATAACTTTATAATTAACACGTTTATTTATAATATTTGGATCAATAACTAAATGTTTGTGTCTCTTCAAAATACAATTAAGCAAATACAATTTCCTCACCGATAAAACATTTGCTAATTCATATAATTTCGTTGTACTAAAAGTTCGTTTTTTAAAAAACATTATTTTCAATAAAGCTCTTTGTGCTCGTTCAATATAAATAAATTTAGATGTTGCGGAACCACCCCATATAGGAAGACAATAGAGAACGATTGACTGAACTAAGGTCTTATAAATATATTCAAGAAGTTGCTTGTCAGCGATAAATCGCAACTGTTTGAAAAGCCAGGTTAATTTTCTAAGTCTATCAGCTGTTTTTTCAATATGACCTTGCCAAGAGAGTTTGTAATCAATAATTACACCAAGGTATCTAGTTTGTTTAACACGGTCAAGTCTGATACAATTACAGCCAGGGTACGGGTTAGAATTTCGACAAGTGTGGGCAATAATTTGGAGATTACTGCTGGGTTGGGAGATTTTATTTAAGGAGAAAGCCAAATAATTTGTTTTGGAAATATTGAGAGAAAGCGAATTAAGCTGCAACCATTTAATTACCTTACTAAGCCCCGCTTCAGATTTAGTAAAGAGGTCTGGCCATGATGTTCCCTCAAATAATAAGGCTGTATCGTCGGCGTATGAATAAATCGTGCCATTGCTTAGAGTTAGATTTGTCAGGTCATTAATATATATTAAAAACAGCGTTGGCCCGAGAACGCTCCCTTGTGGAACACCAAAGGGGGGGTTAATAAAGGGTTCGCTTATAATATTATCATCTAATTTAACAATTTGCCTTCTATCAGATAAATAGCTTACTAAAAAATTCAAGAAATTATCTCGGAAACCAAAATTTTCTAATTTACGTATAAGAATGGGCACAGAAACCGTCTCAAAAGCTTTTTTGAGGTCAAGAAAGATACAGAGAGATTTCTGACATGAGTCCAGCTTTTGACTAATATTTTCAGTTAATGCTGTAATCGCATCTTCCGTGCTTTTACCCTGACGGAAACCATATTGATTATTTGATAGAAGGTCCATAGTGTTTAAGTAGTTCAACATTTTGTTATTTATAATTTTTTCAATGATTTTAGAAATGACCGGTAATACTGAAATAGGTCGATAATTGTTTATGTCGGCCCTATTACCACTTTTATGAATAGGATGCACTAATGAACATTTAAGAACATACGGGAAAATACCCTTGTTAAAACAGAGTGCTGCTAGGTGAACTAATGGTCCTAATATAATTTTTTCTGTCATTTTTATAAATAATGTAGGGATATTATCGTATCCTGCAGCTGAATTTATCTTTAAATTTCGAATAATTGATAAAACTTCTATTTCAGTAGGCTCAATGATTCCTATCGAATTTACTTGAGACGGTAGCTCAGTTAAATATTTATTTGTATCAGATGGTAAAACATTTGTTACATTGGTTTCTGCTAGAATTTTGCCATTGTTAGCAAAGGATGAGTTTACAAGGTTTGCAGAGTTCAGAGGCGTGGACGACAAATTAATTAATTCTATGTTTTTTATCTTTTTAGGTTGTGTATTCGTTATACTTTTAATGGATTGCCAAAGCAGTTTATTATTATTTTTATTTTTATCCAAGAGTTCTCTGTGATAATCATTTTTAAGCTTTTTAAGTAAATTATTACAAAAATTACGATAACGGTGGTATGTTGTTTTAAGAATTAAATTTGATGGGTCTGACCTAGCCTTTTTTTGTAATTGGTTGCGATTTTTTATACATTTAAGTAATCCCTGTGAAATCCATGGTTTAATTATTTTTTGGTTATTTGTGATGAATGTAGTTTTTGTATTATTATTTAGTGATTCAGAAATATATTGTGATAACTTTTCGGCAACCATTTCCGGATTATTTATACGTAGTATTTCTTCTAAATCTAAACTTTCTAAATATTTGATTGCTTTTGGGTAATCAGTTTTCAAAATTTGTTTCTTTATTCTTGAACTAGGATTTTGTTTATAAAGATACATTATTAACATGCAATGGTCTGTGACTGTAGAATCGATCACTGCTACTGTGCCTGAAAAAGTTTGCGTATTAAGATTAGTAATAATGTGATCAATACAGCTATTTATTCTTGTGTCTAATCTGTGTGAAGGAATCATATTAAATTTTGATAACATGTTCAGATAATAAGTACCGTACGAATCAATGTTTTCCTCTAATATATTAATACTAGAGGCTGCCCCGCGGTTTTTCCCGCGCAGATATCTCATAAACACAAAATTCCCGTTTAGTCCCGTTCCCGTGGGAATTTCGGGAAATCCCTTCTTAGTGCTCACCTGCACTCCCTAAGGAACCTACATGCAAAATTTCAGCCCGCTACGCCCAGTAGTTTCGGCTCTGCGTTGTCTGTCAGTCAGTCAGTCAGTCAGTCAGTCAGTCAGTCAGTCAGTAACGGAAGAGTTTTATATATATTGATTTATATCACCCGTTAAGATAATATTAGTATTTTTGTTATATGTAGAAAGGTGTAACTCAAGACTATCAATGAATTTCGTTGGATTCGGATTAGATGGTGATCTGTAAATGCATAAGATTGTACAATCAGGTAGGGATATACTGAGGCATGTGGCTTCGCAAAGGCTAATTTCTGTGATATTAAAGTTTAAGTTATTTTTTATGTAAACTATGACGCCATCATTTTTTGTGATTTTATTTGAAGAACTAAAAGAAGTGAAAGAATTTCTTACAGGGATTGGTTTGTTTTGATGTAAATGGCACTCAGTTAGAATTAAAATATCTAAAGGTTGACTTATTTGGTTAATATTAACATCAAAGTCATCGTAATTCCTATATACACTTCGAATATTTTGGCATACAATAGAATACGCTGGGGTTTGAGGGTGGGCAATTAAGTTTAATTCATTTATAGAGCATTTATTACAAGTTATGTTATTTATGGAATCAATTTCATTAAGTATGTAGTCTAAATCACACATAGAAAATGTATTATTTTGTAGTCGCAATTCTTTGTTGCAAGCCTGTATTCAGGATGGTTGTAAGTAAATTGAGAATGATCGTAAAGATTGATGATAAGTAAATTATGTTTCAGTGAGTTGTTAATGAAAATTATGTAGAATAAATTGTAATTTTTTTCGTACATAGTGGCTTCAGCAAAAATATATATAATTATAATTATAGTTTTAAGAAAAATAATGAAATAATAATTAATATTATAGGTGAGTGCCAATAATAATAAGTTTTTTGGAATAATAATAAGTATCATGCTTAATAAATATATGGAACAAAAAATTAATAGAAAACTGTTTACGTCCTTAATTTCTACTTTTAGTCACTTCGAAGTTTCGTTGAATAACTTCTGTATTTGGGCTTCCGATTTTATCTCAATAGATGCTGAGCTTTCATCGCGTTTTAGATAAACTCTTCCATGTGAGGTCCAGCAAAACCTAAATCCTGTGGATTTTTTAAAATCTCTGGCCAAGAAGAACAGTCGTGATCCTTTTGTGGTCAAATGCTCGCTGATAAAAATTGGTGTATCTGGTTGTGATTTGATTCCGAGATGTAGGGCTCGTAATTTGTCATTACCACGGGTGTTAAATATTTTTACCTGTTTGAGTATATCATTCTTGGTAAAAGTAGAATTGAATTCAACTATGATAGTTTTTTTTTCCGCATTATTTCTTGTTTTATAGATGTCCTTAATGTCAGTTTTATTTAGGTTGACGTTAAGACCTATACTTGTGCTTAGATTCGAAATCAGTTTGAACAAACCTTCCTTCGTTTCATTTTTATCGACAGGTACATTTTTGATCTCAATAGTCGCCTTTCTTTCGAATCTTTGAGTGTCTTCAAGTTTCTCTTCTAATAAAATAATATGCTCGTCTCTCTTTTTGATTTCCATTTCGTATTTCTCAAGACGCTTCTTTAACTCTTCATTTTGGGCTGTCAGGAAAGCTAGAGATGATTCTATATTTGTATTTGCTTCTTTAATGCCGGTCAGAATTGGGTAAAGTTTCTGTATTTGTTTGTTTTGTTCTAAAGTCCATGATTGAACCATTATTTTTAGTTCCTCTTTCAGTTCGGTAATTTCTTCGCTATGGCTGGGCTGAAGTCTCTTACGCTTACAGGACCTGGTCGTTATGTTGTGGCTATCAGTTGCACTTGCCGCTGCCAGATCCGGCTCAGACATTGACTTTTCGTGGAGTGGTGAAGATGTAGTAGTAGATAGTAGTAGATGAGTTACGCTGGCACTAGCTGAAAACTAGCGCTGATGGTACAAACCTTCAGCACATGCTGAGCTAGTACCATTTTACGGCTGCAGCGGCACACCACGGCATACACCTCTGATAGTCGAATTTATTTATGTGTAGTCATATGTCTTGTATTTTTTTTATGTTTTAATCTTTGGTATTTTTGTAATTTTCTGTTATGTTTTTGTTTAATTTGTTTTGTAATGTGTGTCGTTGTTGTTGCGAATAAATATGTTTTCTTTCTTTCTTTCTATTAAAAAAATCCGCATTAAAATCCGCTGTATTTTTAAAGATTTAAACATACCTAAGGACTGATGCGGAAAGCGACTTTATTTTTTACATATTACAACATTATCGATAGATTTTTATCATAGAAAATTATCGATAGATTTTCATCATGTTGAGCAATCTCTAACTGATTTCCATTATACTGTTGTCAAAATGTTCTAGAAAAAGTCATGAGTCTAATACCATAGATAAAGAAGAACGCTATGAAGGTACAGTCACAGTCACAGGCTTCAATGAAAATTCAATTTTACTGCTCCGTAATTAGGGTGTTTTCATTTTCTCACTTATGGTTTTGTTTTCTTGTTCATGTATAATTTCAAATTTATTTAAAAATACAGTGAAATATTACTTACCGATGTAATGATACGGCATAATTAGTACTTTTAAGTCCCCAACTTTAATTTTTGCATTCCAACACAGCACAATATGGCATTTTAGTGGGTTATTTTCATATTTTTCCTGGTGGTTTGTTTACAAGAAGCATAAAGCAACTGAGCTTATCAAATCTGTCAAAAACTACGCATATGCACTGCAGAGCTAATGATAGGCACGCGGGCTCCGCCTACTCGCGATTTCTATTTAGAGAGAGAGAGCATCTTCCTTGTTCTGTGAAAATATCATAGATAGTGCATTTTAATGCTGTCTCAAAAGGTTCAGTCAGTTCAGAAATTTGCTGAACCATTTCTCTGAATTTTGCTCATTATAATTATATTTTTTTGTATCGAGTATCGACAAAAGAAACATTTTATCGACAACACGAGGACAACACTAATTATTGTCTAGGGATTTTTCTTTGCTTTCATGCAGTGGTGCCAAGATACGCGGATTTCGCCATTTAGGAAAATGGCGTCGGTAGAGGTGCTTTATCATCTTTAAAAATGAACCTTCGATGTTGGAATGGATAGGCACCTAGGACTTCATAATATTTTTATAACTAATATATAAAATTTAATTTATTTAATTTATGTTTTATAGGCTTACCGACATAGCCGACCGAAGTCGTCTGGCTGGCGTCAATTTTTTGGGCGATTAGAGGTCCTGATTACTGCTTAATTAGACTTGGCGGACTTGGCATGGCAACATTGCTTGTATGATTCATTTCTAAAAATTTTGTTTTTAGTTTTTACTTTGAAAATTAAGCCGTAACTTTAATAAAACAGTGTTAGTGCAAGGTTAATGCTACTTAATAAACATTTAAATTTAACGCCTTTAATTTTTAGGACCAAATATGAATTTCTTCAAGAAGGCCCCTACAGTTAAAGGTAAGGTTCTGTTTGTTGTACCAAAAAATCCTTGAAATAACATTTAACATGTAGGTAAGGTACTGTAGGTAATTATGTACCTGTTGTTTACAAGTTAACTAACTAAGCCATTGTTTTATTCATAATTTTTTACAAATTGGTGGGTTACTATAGCTATACTAACAAACACATTAATTTGTATAGGTATTGTATACTTACCTAAGTACTCACTTACTTAATACTTATTTGGTCTGATTTGTCTATTTTGCTCTAAAGCTTAGATATTTATTAAATCTTACAGAAATGCAAAGGCAGAATGATCGGGAACTTCGCAAAGCTGGCCGTGACCTGGAACGAGATCGAGCTGCACTAGAGCGAGAAGAGAAAAAACTTGTACCTATGTTACTTTTAATAGTTTAAATTCAATAAATATAGGTATTAATTATAAAATTCTAAAGAATCCGTTAAATAGCTCCGTTGTCAATGACACAGTATTCTAATTAAAACATGAGCATTATCACTCTAAAGCCGGAATAGGTACTGGAACTTTCAAGACCAGATTTAACGAGTATTTTCACTTTCAGTTTGAAAGAGACAAAACTAGTAATACAGGTTTTAAGGTATTTACAATTAGATTAAGAGGATGGTATAATGTAAAAAATCTGAGAAAAACTATGCTGTTGCCCCCTAACCGCAACCATGTGACAGAGAGAGAGCTTTGTGTTTTGGGGGAAAATGTTTTTCACTACCTAAATCTTAACAAATCACAATGATTTTAATGTCCATCCCTTTAGCATTAAATAATCTAGGTTTATCTGTTTTCCTTTTTTTTAAAATATGCATTGGTTTCGTAAAACAAACAACTTTATCTGACCAATTTTTTATCTCAAAATGTCTGTTTTTCAGGGGCCTATAAGTCTGCATCTATAGCGAATTTTGAAAAAAGGAAAACAAGATAATGTATAAGGTCCTCTAAAGTACATTTCTTTTTACACTGTGTAAAGCAATTTGAAATGGATCTAAAAAAAGATGTGATTATTTAATTTTGAACTGATGATGATAGTCATGTTGACTATTTCAGGAACAAGAAATACAGAAGATGGCTAAAGAAGGTAATAATGAGGGCTGCAAAATCCTCGCGAAGCAGCTGGTTCAGATGAGAAAACAGAAAACTAGGATGTATGCTGCCAATAGTAAGGTAAAGTATGCCCAACATAACTTTATCTATCATTATCCTGGGTGCTGTGTTTTATCCATGAGGATTTTCTATAAAAATAAAAGTTTATAAAGGGATCAGCTAATTAGAACTTAACTCGCGCACATAAAAAAAAATAAAAAAAAACCATGACAGCAAGACAGCGTGATGTTTTTCATGGTTTTATAAAAAAATCTATAAGTGCACGGCTCTTACCTATTGTTATTTATCAGGATTTAATAGTATGTATGTATGAGGTAACTCTAAACTAAAAACAAAACCACCTTCTAAAATAATCATACTATGTAACCCATTTCAGATATCAAGTGTAAGTGTGCAAAACAAAGCGATGGGTGCGAACATAGCCATAGCTAACGCAATGGGAACAACGGCCAAGACCATGGGCAGTATGAACAAGGTGCTCAACCCGCACCAGATCGCTCGGGACATGGAGGCCTTCAAACAAGCCAACGCCAGGATGGACATGACTGATGAGATGAGTGAGTGAACATACTAGAGTGTGGGCCAGAAAAGCGCGGACTGGGGGCGTCACTTATTTCACCCACCATTCAAAACAAAAACGGCTGATTGATGATTGGTTCATATTTTGACCGCTTGCTGTTATCTGGCACGCACTTTACATTTCTACACTTGTAACTTAAAAAGCTTAGCAATTCTTTGAATGTTCAAATATATTAGGGCTTGTCCGTCCACATCACCACGCGACGTCGTTGCACCGCATAATGTTGTCTTTATCGGTTTTGATTTCTTGATTGCTTGTTGAGTGAGGAACATCGTGAGGATTTATCGCTAAAAGCGATTTCAACAATACCACCATACGATACTGATGGAATCAGACAGCTGAACACGAACACTCTTTAATATTTATTTTTTTTATTTTAGTTTCGGACACGATGGACGACATAATGAACGAGTCGGGCGACGAGCAGGAGAGCGAGAGCATCGTGAACCAGGTGCTGGACGAGATCGGCATCGAGGTCAGCGGGAAGGTAACACTTTTATTTGTTCTTCTACTTTTTAGCCGAAAAGACGTTCACTCCTGGACATATGCCTCACACTAAGATCACCACAAAGATGACCATTTGGGGGGGCAAAATCGCCACGCTTGGCAGGCGGTTAGCGTTCGCTGTATGGCCAATTTTTCAACGATGAACGCTGCTGCCCGTTCTTCGGAAATTTCCTCGTCGCCTGGTGTGATGGTATTCTGAGCCTAGAGGTATTGCCTACCTATTCGCCTTTCCATTGCTCTTTTTTACGTGATCTTAAGTCCGTAGATTATCAGCTTATACTATTATTATTATTACTAGCCTATGTTATCCCACTGCTGGGCAAAGACCTCGGGTCCCGATCGGGACCCGAGGTCTCTTGGCGAGTCTCGAGACTCGCCAAGAGACGACGTGGTGCCCAGGAAGCGATGGAGCGACAAATTGGGAGCACACTATATAGGGATTGGTGGGAATCTGCCCAGAACAACTTATACTACTTAAGATTTATACTGACATGTATTGCAGATGGGCCGCGCGCCGGCGCCGGCGGGTCGCGTGGGCGCGGCGGGCGCCGCCGACGCCGACCAGGACATCATGGCGCGCATGGCCAAGCTGCGCGCCGCTTAGTAATACTGGCCGCTACCACCCGGCACAGCGTTTATGTACAGTGGCGGACACGATCGGCGTAACACTTCCATTTTTTCTGTATTGCAAAATAGCTTTTGTTCTTTGGTAATACAGTCTAGGGCTGACAAAACCATAGACAAATCTGTTACGGTCAATATCTCCTAGTCCTTGAATGTACTTAGATAAATTGAAGAAATAAAAAAAACATTAAAAGTGTAAACTGTGCTAACACAACTCCTCCGCTGCAAGATCCAAAGATCCTTTTTTGTCGCGGATACCATATTTAGGACGTGTTCATCATTGTAGCTGAAAGACGTCCACTGCTGGGCATAGGCCTCCTCCATAAATCGCCTAATAAAAGTTGAACACTGTTACGAAAATAAATTTATGAGAAAAATTACGGCGACAGACAGATGAACAGACAGACTTAGCGAAACTATAGGAGTTTATTGTTTTACTAACGTTCCCTAAAAAGTTCTGTTGCGTCTACGAAGTACTTATATCTTTTATTCAACGTAATATTTCTTATATTGTATGTACATGGTGGTTGGGATTTTTATTTATTGCGTTATGCAGTTTCAATTGTGTACGCAATCTGTATGAATAAAGCTCTGTAAGTATAAAAAAGATAAAATTATGTATTTTGGACAAATTGTGCTGTAAAAGCTAAAATAGTTTTAAGAAATCTATGTAAATATAGCTGTTATATTGTTAATCAAAATGTACGGTTCTCAAATCGTTTGTGGTCTTATAAGTTAACGAATGGGCAATGCCTAATCATAGTTAAAATGTAAAAATTATATTTTGTTATAAAACTGTGATATTTTGCTATAATATATGATTCCTTTTAATCGAATAAAATCAAAATATCTAAATCATAACTGCAGTTTTACCCTTTCAGTAAATAAGCATTAAACAGAGGGGAAAATTATTTAACTTTTCAATACGTTGTGATCGATTAGAATCGATTAAATTCAACGTGAGACATTTTTACCGTTACTATTGTTTACCAGCAGCGATTAGCGCAAGGCACAAGGTCCCACCTTGTTTGGGTTTCAATTGAAATTCAGGTGACCCCGCTGTTGCCTCGTTAGCTTAAAATTTTAATGGAATTTACACTGTTTGTTTGTTCGGTAAGTAAAGGAACGGCGGCCTCCCTTATCGTCATTTGGATTAGAAACTTCTGGAAACAACCTTCTTCGCGAGACGTGAGGCTTTCGTTACAGTATCTTGTCACATTCTATGATCTACTTAAAACACAATTGTTCTTAATTTTTTTACAAAAAGTGTTATCTTTTGGTTGGTGCCAGGAGGTGGGTTACCTACCCTGCGGGCCCCCTCGGGGCTGCAGGGTACTAGTCAGGAGTTTCCCCGCCTTAAAAAAAAAGGAGCATTACCTACGCATTTAATCATCATCATCATTTCAGCCGTAGGACGTCCACTGCTGGACATAGGCCTCCCTCAAGGCTCTCCATCTGTACCGATCGCAGGTGGCCTGCATCCAGCGTGGACCCGCAGCCTTGCGCAGATCATCCGTCCATCTGGTCGGTGGACGTCCTACGCTGCGCTTGCCGATCCGTGGTCTCCACTCGAGAACTTTTCGGCCCCAGCGGCCATCTGTTCTGCGGGCTATATGACCTTGCCTATTGCTAATTCAACGAGCTTATCCGCTTGGCTATGTCGGTGACCCTGGTTTCTCTGCGTATGTCCTCATTTCTGATTCGATCCCGCAGAGAAATCCCGAGCATAGCCCGCTCCATGGCTCGTTGAGCTACTCGGAGCCTGTTCATAAGCCCTATAGTGAAGCACCAAGTTTCAGAACCGTATGTCATCACTGGCAGCACACATTGGTTAAATACCTTCGTCTTCAGGCACTGAGGAATATTGGACGAGAAGACGTTGCGTAGTTTCCCGAACGCCGCCCATCCGAGCTGGATTCGGCGATTGACCTTCTCGAAGTTGGACCTACCTAATTTAATCATAACGCATTTAATCAATATGTTGTAATGATTACAACATATTGATTAAATGCGGTATGATTACAATGTAATCATATTTTGTGAAATGCGACCTTTTTTTTTTATAGAACTTCTTCTTTGACAGGTAGGTGGGTCGTATATTCTCTTGTCGTAAATTAATAGCAAACATAAAAAAATAATATCTTGACCAACTTTATAATGAAGTAGAATGTGACAAGGAAGTAAACGTAGGAACTTAGCTGTAAACCACTATTTCTATTGATGGTTGGCTTAGGAAATATGATTCCCGATCATCTATTTGAAGAAGGCATCAACAATTCCCTTCTGAGAAATGATATGAAACATGTGCAGGAGAACAAGGTAGTCTACGAGAGGACGCAGAGGAACTATGTAAGTAGCCTAGCTAACGTACTTGTAAACTTATTTTTCGTTTCGAAGCAACAGTGGGACTCGAATTTATGTCGTCACGACTATATGGTCGTTCTTTCTTTCTTTGGCTTTTTCAATATCACTAAAGTTGGTCGTCGTATCGTATAGTACCATAACAGTACTTACCAAGACGAAGGTTTTAGGCGGTAGCTTTCTTTTTCCCAAAGAGAGCTTGGATCAAAATCTTATTTGCTTGAAACTATGGTGGATTTCACATATCTAATGAAGCCATTATTGTTATCAAGGATTGGCCCGCACAGGATCGGGATACTTAGAGACGGGAGGAGGAGGCCATTTCCCAGCAGTGGGACACATAAAAGGCTAACAAAAATAAAGCTATCGTAGCTCCATCGCTTCTCCATCCATTCATAAACTGAAGGATGAGTGCGGGATTCTATACATATATCTCACCTAGGTGAGATTTATGATTTATGTGCTCTCTCGAAAATCTCTCTCAAACATCTAGGAGCAAGAGCAAAGAGACCTGCTTTCTTCTCAAGACGGCGACACGTGCGAGATCCACGACCAGTTTTACCGCGACCACAAGTTGCTGCTGGTTCTGTTCAGAGCATTGGCTGTGATGCCGATCACTAGGTCCAGGCCAGGTAACAAGTTACTTTTTTTATTCAACTGGACTTTAGTTAACCTTAGAAATAGGCGGAATAGAATTTAACCATCCCATATCGTCCCCTGGGTGTGAGTCGTCAAAGGCGATTATGGGACTAAGGATGGACAGCAGAGTCTTTCGTTGAAACACATGAGGAAACCATACCATGCGGATGCCAACCCACTTGTCAAGGGGTGCGTGCGATTACAAAGTTTGTCCTTGTTATGTGTTGTTTGTAGCTATCTGTGGGGGAGACCCTATGTCCAACAGTGGACGTCTTGCGTTCGTGATGATAGGTATTGGCTACCCTCTAATATACAGGTACATATCTACTTCTAAAGATATAAAGCCAATAAGAATTTTCCAGGTACGATCACCTTTAGCTGGCGTTCTTCGGCAACAATGTACGCCATCTGCTTCTACATAGTAGCGACAATAGTCGTGCTTGCCGTAGGCTACGAGCGTATCATGATCCTGCGCTCTATCAGAAAGTTTGATGACTACATCTACGCCATTCTGTTTGTGGTCTTCCTGGTGCCGCATTTCTGGATACCGTTCGTTGGCTGGGGTGTCGCGCATCAGGTGGCGATTTATAAAACGAATTGGGGGAAGTTTCAGGTTTGTGCGATTTTAAAATGAGATATAAGTAAGTGTATGCATCAATCATGTTTGGTTAATTCCTAATTTTGAGCGAGAAACGCTAGATAGCAATCTTTGTAATACTTATCTCTTCTTACCTTGGGACCCAAGGGGTAGTTACCGTTGGGTTTGCCTACCCATGATTGACCTAAAAATTATTTTACAAAAGTTTTCTAAATGTAGGCAGATAAAAAAAATCCCTTCTTAATTCATCAGGTTCGCTACTACCGCGTAACAGGAGAGAACCTCCAATTCCCAAATCTCAAAACGATGATAGTGATAATAAGTGTCGGCTGCCTACTGCTCGCCATCTGCCTGCTGCTGAGCCTGTGCGCGCTGCTGGACGGGTTCCTGCTGCGGCACACCGCCGCATACTACCACATCATCACCATGATCAATATGAATTGCGCACTTTGGTACATCAACTGTAAGGGAATTAAGATCGCTTCCCAGAGCCTTTCAGAGTGTTTCAGAAGGGTAAGTAATCCCATCACACTGACAGCGAAATTCCGGTTGAACACAACGGAGCTCAACTCAAACAGATACCTACCTCAACATCGTTTTAGAAACAAAACATAAATTTTATAGGCTATAACAGAGATGATGTGGATGAGACTTATATAGCCGACAGAGCAAACTGGATAAAGATTTGAGACACTTGAGTACGAAGAAACCGCGGTCACACATCATACACACACTTCTCAATCACACCCTCGAGCTACTTTCTTAAAACCAATGTGACTTTATGGTAAGTAGAACAAACGTATTCAATGCTGAAAAACTGTCAGTAACATTGTTAACCCTGATGGGCGGTACAATTAAAATTATTTTTTTGTTAAGCTCTGCCATGAAGTATTTAATGTTCAAGTTTATTAAAAAACAGTGTATTAAAGTAATATTTAATATTTCAGGACGTTAACATTGAGTGTTCAGCCGGACTGATCTCCCGCTACAGATACCTCTGGCTGAATCTATCCGAACTCTTGCAATTGCTTGGCAACGCATATGCACGCACCTACTCTACCTACTGCCTGTTTATGTAAGGTCATGTCTTTTTGTAAACGCGCTTTATACCTATAGGAAATGTATTCCAATGTAGGTATGGCTATGTCCAGCCCATGATCGCACAAGTGTAGATTTTTTTATTATAGATTTGTTAAATTAGGAAACCATGTGCGGTAAATGAACACATTATATGCAAATGAATACATTAATTTGTAAGAAAGTATATAAAGTATTTGTTATTCTGTCCCACTAAACGACAGGTTCTCAAACATAACGATCGCAATCTATGGCGCGCTCTCAGAGATCGTGGACCACGGGTTCGGGTTCAGCTTCAAGGAGATTGGCCTCTTCGTTGATACCGCCTACTGCTCTACGCTGCTCTTCATATTCGCTGATTGCTCTCATAAATCAACTTTAAAGGTTGGTTCCTAATTATTAAGCCGTACGTCCACCGCCAACTAAACTCATTATAGTTTAGCTTAGCTCGTAGTTGGCCAGTTTTTTTTTCTTTTTACGTAGCTTAATCGTACTGGCATAGTTGGCGGTGGATGCACATTGTATGAAAAAGTGGCTCAACTACTAATTAAAACTAACTGAATTTAGTTGGCGGTGGTCGCTCGGCTTTAATGCAGCTTGATTACTAAATCGGATCTTGAATTAGTAAGTTAGTAAGTAGAACAGTTAGTAAATGCACCGAACAAACTACGATCGCTTTAGCGATCTTAGTTAGTACTTTGTTCGGTGCATTTAAGTTCGAGTTTAACTATACTTCGAATATGAAGTATTTCTAACAAATATTTTTTGAATGTTTTAAATTACAAGTAGACCCGGCGAACTTCGTATCGCCTAACCTTTTACTATTGTGTGCATGTAATATATTTATAAACCTTCCTCTTGAATCACACTATCTATTATTAAAAACCGTATTAAAATCTGTTGCGTAGTTTTAAAGATATAAGCATACATAGCGAAAAACGGCTTTATTTTACACTATGTATTGATGTATTGAAGTACTTATTAATTTTAGGTTGCTGCTGGTGTTCAAGACACTCTTCTTGCTATCGATGTTTTAGCTGTAGATAGACCTACTCAGAAGGAGGTAAAGTTAAACCTGTGTTAAAACTTAATGAAATATACGTTCAAGTTGTTAGAAAATTTATTTATATGAACTACGAACGGAAACAGTCTATTGTTGTTTTCATTTCTTTGTCGAACTTTCTTTTCTGTTTTATAATCCCCACTGTCGCAAAATATAAAGTAACTTTGGTGATTTGATTAATCGAGTGATTAATTTTAGATCGATCACTTCATTCAAGCCATCGAGTTGAACCCCGCGGTCGTCAGCCTGAAGGGGTATGCCAACGTGAACCGAGAGCTCCTTACATCGGTAACTTACCAACCAATCAAATGTTTTACCTTCCTAGTAACGTCCTAAATATCCTTTAATATATATATTATTTACCTGACTTTCTAACAAAATAATAATTTGTATATGTATGAGCCAACAGCTGCTTTCTGCCCCATGCCCTAGGCGCTCATTATACTTTCAATTGAAAGTCTAAGAATTCCAAGCGAAGGCAAGGATGAACACTGTATAAAAAAAAATTCTTTTTTACAAAAAAGGATCCCGCCTTCAATAAACTGACAGATACATCAACTGAGCACTTACTCTTTTTCGAAGTAGTTAAAATATGTACTAAAACCTTCTCCTGAATGTAACAAATACTTATTTTAAAAACTGCATCAAAATCGGTTCAGCCAAACCCGAGATAATTGCGGACAAACATACATACATATATTCAAACTGATAACCTCCTTTTTTGAGGGTAAAAATTTGACTAGTTACTCAAGTGTTGGTAGGAGTTATTGAGAGTGGGTGGCTTTCTTCGTTAACATTCTAGTAGCCACTTATTTTACAGCTGTAGCTTGAATTTTGAAAAATTTCGAATGCAGTTTACTCTATGTTGTCAAGAATGTTTCGTTTAGTAAAAACGTTTTTTATCTATCGTAGGTATTTCGAGGGCTTTTCCTGCAGCTTAAATTACTGATAAAAAAAAAACCTTATTATTATTATTTTCAGGCAATCAGCATGATCGCCATCTATTTGATAGTTCTGCTGCAGTTCAAAATATCTCTTCCCAAGGACCTGCCTGATGCCAAGAATTGAAGCTTGTATTTATAAGTTATCAACTTTAGATTTTGGAATGGTCCGGTGAAAAATAAAATTAAAACATACCTAGTTAGTTATTAAAAATAATTTTAAGATCAGTTTAAAAAACGTTTTTTTTTTCTCTTTCTCCTTTTCGCAATTCCGTGATCGTCTATCAACCCATTTCTAACATTAAACATTATTTTCCGAATATTCAGAAAACATTTTTGTATCTAGGTACCTATTTCCTTTACTTACTATTATTAGACAAGAAGTAGTGAGCATTTATTTGATTTTATAATATCAGCTGCATAGAAAAGACGACCTAAGGTAGGAGCGTAGATACTGTACTAGGTCCGTGACGACACGTTTTACACGTGTTGATGTCAAAAACATCTGCTTACTTGAGGGACATTCTCAGTCCGTGAGATTCATCTAAATTTAATGAATTTGACATGTGACAATGTATCATAAACACGGCTAATTCGATGCGTGAGTTTGATGGCGTAGTACTTAGTAGAAGCGATGGAAGGGCGTATCACAGCATGAAAACTGTCTCGGATACTTTCGTCAAAATCTCGAAATTGTGATAAATCTCACGGACTGAACTGCCCGGCCTGCTAAGTCTAGAGAACCCTTTTTCGGCTCGTGGTCTGCTCGCAATCACGACGAGATGTTTTGACAGACACAAAGCGATTCATTAATCAACTTTTCCAATTTACTCCGAAACTCAGTTACATTGTGGAACTGAGTCCCACTGATGCCCGTTCTAACGGTATTTTTGCTATTCAAATATTTCAAGCGAAAACTAACAGCGTATTTATTTGATCTCTCTCTACAAGGCCACAGCAAAGCTGATTGAAAGTATTTTACTTCACTTTTTTTTAGGATTTTTTAGCTATTGCATTGACGTTAAATATTTACTTTTAAACTTGTTGTTTTTAGACAAGTGAGTGTTTAATTAAATTAATAATTATAAAGTCACAATTATGAGCTTTATACGCTTAGCCTTCCGGAGGTTGAGATCCAAAAAACCCTACGCAAAACCATAAAATATTCGATTCAATATTCAATCTATACAAAGTTCCTTTGTTTAGGTTCAGCAGTGCAGTTGTATTTACTTACGTAGTCCGGAGACTGTTATCATAAAGAATAGAAGGAAAACTTACAGGGCTATGTTATATTGGTCTTCATTACCCATATAAGAAGAATGAAAGAAATCACATTTATATTGCAGCGTCAACGAGACAGTATTATGTGTAGGTAGAATTAGATCGACTTAGGAATTCTTATTAATATACATAATGTAACTCGGAAAAATATTATTTATACAGTTCCAGTATCGTATGTTAATGTAAGTCAGTAGGTACTATTACCTAACTAGCATTTTTTTTTGGGTTGAATTTACGTATTTGTATTGTAGTTCCGGTAGCTCTCACTCGAAGTAATCTAAATTAACTCTCGAGTGCCACTGTGATAAGCTCGATAAAAGCTATTGACTTTGAAATTTTCGACGATACGCGATTCTAGGTACCTACGTCACAGTAAATTAAGTAGCTCATCTGGGCCGCTAGTCTATTATTTTTACAAAAATTCTTTGATTATTTTATACTAACTGACACTGCGAACTTTGTACTGCATAGCTAGACTATAACATTCTTGGTACTTGCCTTATATACGTTTACGCTATATTATTAATTATAGCCTATGTGCTATTCGAGTTTTTGAGAATATTCTACTATGTTATTCGAGGTTAAAGTAGGATTCCAATTCATTAAGAATTTTTCAAATCGTTCCAGTAATTTAATTTCTGTTTGAAAAAACAGGGTTTAATTCCTAAAATAGGCACTTTTAGCAAAAAACTAATATTTCTTAGATATTTATCCTGAAAGCTACATAATAGTGCCTTTAACAATTCTAAGCAAGATATATATAGTGCATATTTATCGTTTTTTTTTCGGCCATGGTTTAGAAGATAATATAGATAAATAAATAAATAAAATCGTTTATTTGCCAGAAAGAACTAATATTATAATATAGGGTTTCCTACGACCCTCAAACTCGGCAAAGCCTGTAATATGAGAGTCGTATTACAAAATATTGACACAAGATAAGAATAATTTCCTAGATTGGCGCTAGTATCGCGGTTGGCGCACTCTTCTGAAATTGTGAAGGTGTTTATTTTAATGAATTATTAGTAGTAGTTAGGAGAATAGAGCCCGTGGACTAGCACTCCTGTAATGTAGGCTGTTCCATTGCGTTTCAAAAATGAGATACTTACGTAACACAATGACTATCGTATATAATGCAAAACTTAACCATTCTCTGAGTACTGAGGGTTTTCGTAGATAAATATTACTAGTGAGACAAACAAAAACTATATTTAATATGTACAACAAGCAATATAGGATTACTTTAAGTCCAAACCATGTGTCGCTTCACCTTTGAACTTTTATAGTCAGGGATAACAAATCTAACAATAGTTTCACAAATTTCCCGACGTGCAATTTCATAGCAGTAGGTTCCACAAATCCACTTTTTAGATGTATTTATATTTTTGTTATTAATAAAAAATCTAACAACTAATTCAATAATTAAGTCTTCGTTTGTAGAAGTCCGAGTATCATTAATATAGGTGTACCTGATGCAGTAGGCAAAGTAAAAGTAGTTGCCTTTGCAAGCTATAGTTTATTATAATATTCCTTGTCGTAAACTTTAAGATAACTCTGTCCAGTATAACACACAGTATTCACTTTTCTACTATAATAGTTACGAGAAAACTTTACATCTTGGCTACTGCGACACTCAAGAACGTAATAAAGCGCTCATTTATTATAGTAACTTTACTTGCAAACTCAAAGTTTATTAAAGCTATTAGCAATTCGTTAATATATAATAAAGTTACCTAAAAGCACAGAAAAACAACTTCCGCTAAGGATTAGTTCATAAAACATTTTGCTCGTAGTGAAATTTTAATCAGATTTAACAAATAACAAAATTGCTCAAATAACCTTGACAGAGAGCTCCATCAGGTATGAACAGAATCTTTTATGTGTAATATTTATAAGATTGTAAATTAACCTATTAAAGTAACCTATGCAAGTTTTTTCTCTGATTTCTTATAGAATTCATAATATCATTTTACTTTCTTGTATTTTCTGGACAAACTTTTTATGCCGCACGCGTTGCGTAGCTACATTTTTATCCACTTGTTGCTTGCTTGCTACATTTTTCTGAGCTTGCTACGCTTCCATTGCTACGAAATTAAAACTTGCTACGACATCGGCGTAGCGTCTACGTCGTAGAACTACAAGTTGCTACGAAAGTTAACTTTAGACTACGCGTTTTATTTTACGTGCCTACGCATTCTAATAAGTTATTTCGTTTGCTTAGAACTGTTTTTTAAATACACATGATATGCCTGGCTTTCGTCATGGCTCAATCATAGTCTAAGCCCGTAATCACACTGTGTATGAAATCGTTAAGAGATAATTGAAGATTTTGGTTTCATGCTGTTAAAAAGAAATTCGAATAAGTCTTAATTTGACTCATGTTATTTATTAGCGTACAATAGAGATACGAAATAATTGGCCAAAGCCGGATCGTTTGTTAAAGCGATTTTAAAAACCTACACGATCAACCAGATAACGTATGATTAATTTTAAATTATTGTTTAGTCAAAGAAATATGATGATAAAATAATTAAACGTAGAATAATGTCCGATATTTCAACGCATTTACAAATGCTGAACATATTTTATGTATTTATACTATGTGCCCGCGACTTTGTCTGCGTTTATACGACTTTTGACTTTTCGATATTTTCTCTCTGAACCTTCCCTGGACTACGACAAAACATTATAAAATCAAAATCAGCTAACGGCGCACTCGTTTTCGAGTTTTAGCAACGAACAGCTAGAGACGAACAGCAATTTATATTTAGATATATTTACTCCTAACTTAAGATTTATTCTGTAAATATATGTTACAATATGGTACATAGTATCAATCTAGACTAATTAAAAGCTATCGCTTATAAACCACCTTAACAATAATAGAACGATATTGCTGACCGTCCCACGCTCATCAGTGCGATATGCAAGATTAACGCTGGAAGCTTTATTTATAGAAACTGTAGACATTATCAGAGCGTTCCCTGTCCTGGCCGTTGATGATGATTACATTTATGAACAGAGTTCGTCACAGCCCTTCGGTTTATGCCGCGCATCAGTTGCCCTGCCTAGATATAATAAATAAGCGTTCATTAAACGAAATCCCGTCTGCTGTCTGTCTCTATTAAAACTAAGCAACGGATTTTGATGCAGTTTTTTAAATACAATTATATAATTTTTAATACATTGCACAACATAGTAAAAGGTAAGGCTGTACGAAGTTAGCCGGATCGACTAGTACTTAATATGTTAATACCAATTTGGAAATTGAAAAACATTAATAATTAAAATACTTACAAAGTTTTAGTACTATAAAATTAACATTTCATTCAAATAAAAAAACCTGAACACACTTCCTTTTAATATTTAGTAACTATCTTGTTTATATTATCCTGAGTAATTATACTACTAAAATTTAATCCTACCTAAGCAGATTACAAAGTTTAGTTAAATTATCTTTTGAGGACGTACTCGAGCGGAAAAATTAGGTGCTTTAATCACCAGAAGAAATTTTACAAATTACCTACTCATTACTATAAGTGAATGCTATAAAATATGATAAATAGGAATATATTACAGAAAGACTTACTAATTACCATATAAAGATAGATCTATGTAGACACTTTATTGCAATCAATCAAGTAGCCATAATTAAAATATTAAAATCATCTAAAATTAATACATTGACTGCGTTGGCAGCCTTATCCACTTAGTGCTATTCCATCCATCCAGGACACATACAGCACTTCTTTAATAAGTAGTCAATTGCAGGTTTAGGAACTAAAAGTAAACAGCTACATCTAGGCAGAACAAAACAGATTGTACAAAGCATCCTCAGCTTCTCTTGATAACAGCCACAGTAATTAAGGGCACGGTCAACCGTTTTAAGACGACCGCCCAACACTTCACGGTAAATCTACTTGAAGTAAGTGTAACTACCTAAATGCTTCCGCCTTTTGTCATCTTTAGGTATCTTGTTTAAAATCAAAACGTAACAAATGAATATAATGTTATGTTTAAATTAAAACATAGCCCAGATAAGTTTAAAATCTGTGACTATCTTACGGCCGAATATTGGATACCAACCTTCAATAATTATGTTAAAACTCGGAAAAGTATACTTACTTGGTGCGATTTAAAATAACCTACTAGGTACCTGAAATTATACATTGAAAGGATTTGAGGTAGGCTCGAGGTAGGCATTAAAAAAAGTTTTCCAAGGTACCAAGTGACAGTAAAACAGAGAGTGACCTGTTTTACTGTCGCTTGGAACCTTAGAACGCTTTTTTGAATGCCAACCTCGAGCCTACCTCAAATCCTTTCAATGTATAATTTCAGATAGTAGGTTATTTTAAATCGCACCAAGTAGGTATACTTTTCCGAGTTTTAACATAATTATTGTTGGCATATATTTACCTTATTCAATTTTAAAGGGACCCGACAATTGCACCTCTTGTTTAGAGCACCCTTATTTCTTATACACATAAACACAATCTAGGGATATTTTGGATTTACTTAATTTACAAACAAAAAACTTATGTATTTTTATAAATCCCATTTATCAGACTACACTGATGTCAGTTTAGGAAGTTAAAAATACATACATGTGTTTTATGTATCTTTTTATATTTATGTTCATCTTCTATAACAACATTATACCATAGCATTATACTGAATGAAAAGCTTTACGTAAAGAAAGGCTGTCTTAATAAAGATGGAAATAACGTGTCGTGCATATTAATTGTCAACTTGCAAATTTGACCGCCAGACAGAACTTAAAAGATGTTTATAACTAAATTTTGTACGTGACAAATATAGGAAGGAACAAACTCTATGCAAAACGGCCCTTGATTACGAAATGCTTAATTTGATTTCATTATTGCTAGGTAGTCGTAGCTTGATAGGACAAAGTAAGTAATTTTTATAATTCTATGTTTTTATATAATATCACTGTAGCAGAAGTTATATACTTTAAATTTCATAAAATAGAACGAAAATAAATAATTACACGGTATTCATTCGTACAGTCGGTGCGAAGTTCCCCGGTCAGCTAGTTAAAAAAAAAAATTAAGATAAACATAATGAGGAGAAAAGTACTATTTTATACAAGTTACAGAGCCTTTTTTATTGTTTAAAAAACATATTTTTAAATTGTCTGCATCCAGCACTCGTTGCGATAAAGTGCGCGAAGGTCGGCAGGGGCCACCCTCCGCCTCTTTGCAACGGAGCCGCCCCTGCTAGCGAGAATAAAAGCCTCGGTCGCGGGCCTCCACGACGAGACGCACTACAGCCTTCAGCGGACGTTCAGCCAGCACCAGCTGAAACCAGGTTCGTTAACTTTTTTTTTTTGGCGCGAAGTATTTTTTAGTTTGCTGTAAAGGTCACATTTTTGTAATAAGTACATATAGTTATTGACTTTTTAAAGTGTATTTTTACACGTCTAGTTATTAAAAAAATGTTTTGGTATTAGAGCGAGGGAAATTCTTAGTTTAATGTAAATTGTAAAGTTAAGTAAGTAGTATTTCCTCGTAAAGTTTTCCCGAACTTATTCTGCTAATATATTAATTCCGAAATTAATTGAAATATGGGGGGAAAAAAGATAATATAGAATGATTCAGAGACATGTTGTAACTTAAAATAAAACTCTTAAAAGTAGAGCTTTCCTTTTTTGCTACAACAGCAAAATTCAAGAAAAATACAAAATAGAAACCTGCCATAACAAACGATTCAAAAAATTACCTTTTGGCTTACTAAGTAAAATAAATTATGTAGTTCACTAGTACCAATATACGTTTGCCATCTCTTATTTTTTTATATCAAGAGTTTGTCTGAAAATATTATTGAAATAACGTCTTTTTCCCTATTTCTATTTATGGGTTGAAAATTACCGGCAATCATATGTCCTGATTACTTGCACGTGGAATCTTTTCGTACAAAGACAAATATTAACTCTCAATGTTAAACATGATTTCAAGAACATAAATAAATTAAGTATCTAGCCTACAACTTATGCCAGAGGACTCACAAATTGAAACTTTAGTTCATCCAGCCAGAGGTTATGTTTTATTTCATACTTTACAAATCAAAAATTAGACAGCAGAAAATAAATTCTTGTCATATCGAATAGAAAACTTTTTCAGCGGGAGCATTATTAGACTGATACTTCAAAAACGAATTCTAACAAGGGATTTCTGAAACAACTGTAACTAGCACTGTATCCTAGCATCATCGAAGTTGATGCTAAAAAATTATATTCAAACCGTATTCAGAAAGTTCTAGATTTTTGCAATACGGCAGTCCTCTTGGGTTATTTTAAAGTTTCAATAGTTTGCCTGCAGGTAGTTATTCCAGTACACGAGCATGTGCCGTGCGTGCGCTACTGTTAATTATTTTTTAAATGGATGGATTCCCTAAGTATGCTTGCTCTAAATTTTATTTATTTATTTAGCTAAGCAAGTATTCATGTTCAGGCTTCATATTTGTACTTTTATCGTACCTACCTAATAGTAATACTACCTAATAGTAATCGTGAGTACCGATGTTGCTAATCGGATGTTTTGTTTGTGTTGTGTAAGTACAATCTACTTTCAGGCTTTGTTTAGCTTTAATTGATAAATATTTGTTTATTAAATACTAATGCTGGCAAAGCTGCGGGGCTCCACTATGAACAATAAAATCAATTAGGCCGCTTGTTTTATCACGGCTTAGCAAGCGTTTTTTTGTGTACAATCCGAAATTATAAAGAGAAATTTTTGAGGTATGTTTTTAAAGGATTTTTCTATAAGTTAGCAATCGATTTGCTATTTCCTTAGTGACCTCATTAAATCCGTCGCGTTCTCCACATGAAAGAAAATAAAACTGCAAATTGGCTTGTGTTTTCGATGTGAACAACAGATTGAATTTCAAATTAGAAAATTTGTAGCATATTTATAGAAAAAAATATGAGAAAAGGCTTAATTATTGTAAGATAGAGAACTTTATTGGAATTTCATTTTACAACAGAGTGTGCCCTAGCTTTTATCGGTGCCACCCACCTACTTTCATTTATTTTAGTTAAAAATAGGTACATAAAACAATAAATATAAAATTAACAATTTGGTAATTCGAGGCGTCTAAACTTAACACATTTTATGGACAAGTATCGTTATTAGATGTTAAGTATCTTTAGGTCACCATAATCAGGTCGCCTTTTGTCAACTTACTAATGTATATTTTTACAATAAAGAGATCTATCTATCTTTCTATCTGATCAGTTTTAAAAAGGGTTTTATTTGTTGTGCACAGAAACCATGAGAGGAATCAGCAGCGTCGCCGTAGTGGCCGTCGCCACATTTCTTGTGTGCGTCAGCGCTGATCCTCATCCTGTAAGTACCTATTTTTATTACCAAATATTGATCTTTTACCAGATACTCTACTTTAATGTTAACTTTAATCTATTAAAATATTCTTGATAAAATGTTTTTCAAACCAATCATTTTTTTAAATGGTTGTAGAAGTTAAAATTTTACAAAATTAATTAATAAAAAGTTACATAAGTACAAAATAAAAAAAATAAAAAAGTTACACTTATACCTATATGTCGCAGTAAGATTTGATAATTAGTTTTTTCATTTATAATGGTACTTACTTACACAAATTATATGTTAAAGAAACTTTTTATTCGTTGTATTAGTACAGTGGCGGACACGGTCGGCGTAACACTTCCGGTTTTTCTGTATTGCAAAATAGCTCTTGTTCTATGGTAATACAATCTAGGGCTGACGAAACCATAGACAAATCTGTTACGGCCTCCTAGTCCGTGACTGTACATACTCAGACCTGCGCCATCTTTTTTTTTTAAGTAAATTATTTACATTAACAAAAAAAAATCAAATTAAAAAAGGCAACAAAAGTCAGGTGTTGGCTTGCTATAGCAGCTTTGTGTGGAGATCCCCAAATGGCTATGAAATGCGAGTAGCTTAGACACGGAGCCATTTATTATTTAGTACCGAACAAAAGGAATGCGAGAATAGAATAATTCATTACCTTGAAGACAATTCCTGAGCTCTGCAAAAGTAAGCCACCAATCAGAAACGTAATCGACGCCTCCCAAAATGATAATGAAATACTTAGGAATGTATTTGTAAGGATTATTTTTCGCTTTGGTCTTTTTCATTTGAGCCCGTCTGTCACCAAAGTTTGTGTAATTGGGTGGATTTAATTGATGCTCCGACCCTAGACTGAAATATTTGCTGAAGTTAGGAAATTGATTTTAGCCTGTGCCTTCGAGAAATTAATACTTTTTTAATTTTATAAGTATATATCAATGTTCTGGTTTTAATATTTAAATATGGTCATTGCTGCATTCCGATGCATGTATTAAATGCTTATGCAGTCCAGTAAATACCTACTATGCACGCGCGGACATTAAATTGGCATTCCTGTACGAATGAAAATAATCCATCTCCTCAGTAAAACAATGTGGTTGCTCTGAGTAATGACTAGCGTGTATATTTATCAACTAGGAAAAGAGTTACATTTATTTTCAGTGAATAGGTATTATAAGGTGGCATTTCAGTAATAACGACGCAATCCGCTACGATACTTACTAGAGCTACATTCCGACGCCTGCTAAAATAAGCGAGATTAGATCACGCGCTAGAGGTTCCGTACGAGTATTAGCTATTTTTAATTTCTGATCACTACTGTATGTACTCAGTACAATAAGAGATTAACGTAGGACTCTGTTTCAGACCCAGCAATTCTCTCGAAGTAGTATTTTGAAAAATTATTTTTATTTAAACTACAGAAGTAGGTTTATGTAACTCTTCAGGAATCAGTGATTCTATTTTTTTATTAGAACTAGAGGATTTTTACTATGTATGACAAAGGCATAAAGAAAGACGAAATAAATAATGGCAATAAGACGAAAGGCAGAATTTATTAAATACAGAGATAGCTTCGTGACTTACTTACAGTAACTTACTTATTGAGTTCAAGCTTATTCTAGATAGATTAGTATTAGTATCTTAGCTCGTAAGCTCGCGGCGAAAGTGTCTGAATAACATAATGACACTGTGATGGATTTTCTTGCAAACAATATGCACTCTCTTGATTAATTATAATCACCTGTTCGTACTTTCAGAATATGTAACTGCACCAAGTTCTAATTACGTTTAATGTAGACATACCAATATATTTAGGTAGGTAGTTAAGGTTATCGTTCAGTTATGAACAACCCTATAATACAAAATAATCTGAAATAAATATTTCTCTTTTAGGTAGTAACATATTTTATTATAGAACGATTTTATTAGTTTCAATTGTGTAAAATTTAACCATCTTACTAATTTAACTTCAACGACCGCTCGTTTTTTAAATCAGGAAATCGATTTAAAGTCAATTTTAATTATTTTCTTTTTTTTTTTCAGGGAAATGAAGCAGATGGTAAGTTTTTTTTTAATTTTATTACTTAAGTATACTGATTTTATTTATTTGATAACACTAAAAGCATTTTGTAAATACCACCAGCACTTACTAATTATAAGGTTTATTTTTACTAACTTTTGATTTTTACCAAACAGATCTTTTTATATTATTATCATGAAGCTAGTAAAGTAGCTGCGATTATTACATAAAAAAACCTCCCTTTGCAGAAGGTACAATATAAATTTAGAATTTATTTGTAAAAGAAAAACGTTTTGAAAATATAGCACCGAGTTAAAAAAAACACACTCTTTCTTCACGCACTTATTTAGACCTTGGACGGCTCGGAATTAAATAATCACTTTACAACAAATCAAAATAAACTGATTTCAGCCGCCGCTAGATCGCCTTGTCTGGCACCATAACAAGCACCATTATTTTACTACAAAATCCTATAACTTAATATCGTGTTACAATTTAATGAGCCTCTTTTTTTTACTTATCGCGAGCCTGTCACCTTGTTTTTGTAACAACTGATCTGTAGCCACGTATCACGTATAAGACATTCTGTAGATATCTACTAAGCATGATCGATTTCAGATCCATTTGTAGTACCTAAATATACACAATTTCTTTTTAACTTTTTACATTATCATAAACAGGATTATAATATATAGGTTACATAGGTGATTTACCTTTAAAGAGCTGCTCTGGGTTTGCTGTAAATAAAGTATACGAAATTTTTAATTTGTTGTTTTAATGCGCACATGTGTAAATAAAATTACAGCACATTCATTAATCACTTAACACTGTAAAATACAAATTTGGTTGTGGATTCAGCACTGTTTCACAGTATCACAATGTTCCAACTCGCCACTATTCACGAGCCATAGCAAGCGCACTTGTTGGGTGAGTAAACATTTTCACCTTTGCACTTTAATTTGCTAGAACAAAACACAGTAGAATTCTTCAAACAACTCGCGCAATTGTTGCAGATTTAAAACAGAGGCTTGAGCTGGGGGACCTACTCAGATACCTCGTGGAGAACGAATATGAAAATCGCAACTTTGGTCGGATTGGGGGATCCTCTCTGCTGGGTAGAGAAATCGGAGGTTCATCTTTGCTTGGGAGAGCCGTCGGCTCGTCAAGGATCGGGGGCACGTCACTGGTCGGGCGAGATGCCCCCCGCATCGGCGGCTCCAGCCTGCTTGGAAGGAACGCAGACCGAATTGGTGGCAGTTCTCTAATTGGTCGTGAAGCAATGGACAGCGAGAGTGCTCGGTACCCGTGGAACTACCCGAGGAATTTAGACTCTCTCGGAGGTGGAAACTTTGTAAGAAACCTCGACTCTCTTGGCGGCGGCAATTTCGTAAGGAACCTCGACTCCCTTGGCGGCGGCAATTTCGTAAAGCGGAACCTAGATGCACTTGGTGGGCCTAACCTAGTAAAGCGGACCCTAGATTCCCTTGGCGGTAGCAACTTTGTGCGCAACCTGGATTCTCTTGGCGGTGGCAACCTGGTCCGGCAACTGGATCCCCTCGGCGGCGGCAACTTTGTTTAAACCCTATAATGACCTAGATAGATAAATTCCGATTGTGATACTTTTACTTAAGTTACTCTTTTTTTAATTGTCTGTAGTAAACGCGTAGAACGTTCTGTCTTCTAATAAATATGTTGCAATACGTATTGGTCTTTAGTTTTTCAATTTCAATTTTTTATAGTTATTGTTTTAAATGGAACTTAGTAAGATTTTTTTCCTAAACTTTAACAACACTTCAAATTCTTATGTAACCTTTTTATTTCATAATCGTCCTATCAGAAACGAACCCATTATTTTCCCTCATCAAGCTTATTGTCACAATTCACATCATATAATACTCAAAGTCTCATTATTATCTCAATGCACCACGTCTTTTTCTTTTATTCTGCAACTTTAAAGTTGGAAAACTTTTTCTGCTTCTTCATCACATTGCTGTAAATAATGCTTGTCTTTTTAACTAACCGTTGCCTTGGTCGGGCTTAGGACATAAGCCACGCAACCTGGACCCTCTCGGCGGCGGGCACCTGGTGCGCGAGGTGCGCAGGGCACAGCCCTCCAACTGGTGGCCCTACCCGCCTGCCAGGCTTCACGACTACAGGTAATTTACCACTACCAGCATACTAGATGATGAGAAAAAGATTTGCAACCCCTGCATAGACTAATGCTAAGTTTTTGTGCTGACCAGACGAAAATCTGTTATACTTACCATTATTTAAAAAACTAGCTCTCATACATTTGTCAAATCTTGGTTACGTCTCCACTTGACTCGGATTTTTTAAATACAGTAAGTAATCTTTTTTAAATTACCTACTTATAGATAGTAAAAAATATAGCATTCTACCTCTGTTCTAACCTAGATAGTATGGGTAATATTTAAAACAACTGTGCGCTCCACTGCCACGGGTACGACAGCGCGTGTTCCCTTGAAACAGCAACATCGCAATTCTTGTTCCTGTAGAATAAAAAGTAACCTATGATCTTTCTGAGGCTTGAGACTACGTGAATACCAAATTTAATTTAATCGTTTATGTAGTTTTGGCGTGATAGAGAGACAGACTAACGGACAGGCAAGATACTTTTACATTATGGACATGGATTTATGTATGTTACTTATAGTCCAGTAAATAGGTAGGTATTTTAGCCTTGCAAAATGGCTTAGTGCTTTATCTACTATAACCGATGTATTTGTTAAACTTTGCCCGCTTTTCGCAAACACATTCTAAGATAGGTACCTACCTACTCAAAACGTTATCTCTGCACAAATTCTTGTGGTAAAACAAGTTGCTTCTGGGTAAGTTAAACATTCAAACTAAATTTAATTCAAAGTGATTTCTGAACAACGAAGCCCGTAACGTTATTCATCTATCATACCTAACATAAAACTTAAAACATTTTTAGGGGTTCTTTTAATCTGGCCTCGATCTTTAAACGTTCCCATAATTTAACTTCTTCTTTTAAAACAAGGTTTGTAAATCCACAGCCCACAATGGCAAAGTGACTTTGAGTCATTATATGGAGTACCGAAACGCAACTTTGACGAGATTGACAGGTGAGTCCAAGTCAAGCACTATCCTGTTTTATAAAATAAATAAATACCTAGCTGTGTCTGTTTCTGATGATGGGTTATAGGTGACTAGTTTCCAAAGTGGTCCAGGTGAACCCATAGGGGACGAATGTCGACGAGGTGTATGGTGGCATGTCAAAAATATATCTAACTATCTAATATAATTTTTGTTAACATGGTTGAAATATAGCAGCAAATTTAGAAAAAGATGAGAACTAATGTTTCGCACCCTCTGCGTTAGACTAATGCTAAGTTTTTATGCTGACCATTTCAATAATAGGCAACCTAAATCTCATAAGGTTATAGACTGAGGTATAATCGTGGTAAATGAAGCATAAGTGACATCATCAGTTTAATTACTTTACTGAAATAGACAGTTTCATTAGTCAGAGTGCTTAGGACAGCTGAAAATTTTCATCAATTACGCTTTAACTTAACTATATTATTATGTACTAACCCTTTTTTCATGAGTAAAGTTTTACATACATCTGATCTAATACCTACATGAATGTTATAAGTTATAGATAAAGTATAGGAGGCTTCACCGAAGTTATTTAGTGAGCATAGCCGTCGTTACTGTGTTGGAGCACTGTGTTGGGGCTATAAATAAAAATTCAAATATAAAATAAAATCTTCAATGTAGGTGAAGGACCGATCGATAACACTTTACAAAATAAAAGCACTCAACATTTTTAAAGTAAAATTCGAAAGGTGAAATGGAATTTGACAAATGGTTCGTGTTAAATTGTAAGATGATCATTGCACCCCTGCTCGCCGCCCGCAACCTGTCGCCTCCATTAAGAAGCTATTCTTCTAATTCAATAATGACGAAGACCTTTCCTACTTTAGCCGATTCGTGTCCAAAAAGACGAATAAATTCAGAAAATTAAATAACGTAAGGATTCCTTACAGGAAATAAACGCGACAAAATTTCTAAAACAATTATACATTTATTTTACAAAATTATCGTGATACCTATAGGATAAGATATCATATTAATTATTGAGGAGTTTGCGGTGGCATTAAATTCAACCTTTTTCGGAACATACATATATATAACTTTTTGAGAGTCCATGTGCTAATAATAAATGGTTATTTTGCTCTCCTAACAAAATAAACTTAATGTTGATCTAAAAGCTTAGGCCTACAATGTTGGTCTGCGGCAAAAACCTCAGTAAATTTTCAACAAACAAAAATAAAAGCACTGGGGTGTCCTATCATTGTTAAAACCGGTCTTATGAAATACCCAAATCTAAGCTTTAAAAATTATTTAAAAAAAAAAGTTATGAAAAAGCAATTCTTTATGACGCGAGATGGTTCTTGATGGTTCTTGTACATGAACAAGACATTAATTAATAATAATGTTAAAACTTGATCGAGTTAATTTAAATAAGTTATTTTCCGGTTCCGGTCTCACGTAATTAGATAAATCTGGTATGCAATCCATCCGAAGAAGTTGGCATGATTTTGTTTACGGATTAAGATTTTTTTTTCAGCTTAATGATGGAAGGTTGTATTGAAAAACAGTTTTCCCTTTATTTTAATAGTCAGTTGTAAATAATATGTGATGTTTTCAGGTCTGACCTGGACAACTTCGTGAAGAGGGATATGCGCGAGCGCGAGCCCTTGAGCTATAGAAATATCAAACTTCTCTTTCCGAGAATGTAAGTATATGTAAGTAAGTAGGTGCTAAAAACAGCTTGTAAAATGGTCGGTATTTCAGCTCACTTCTTTCATCCACGGGATTATTCAAAATTTCACTAATAACGCACAAGCAAAAGCTAAAATTTTATAGATATTAGCGCACAGAAAGCAGCACAGGAATGTGAATTTTCACAGGAAATCCGACCATTTTCAAGGAAACGACATGACGTCGAAAATATGTGGATCACCAATGAAAGCTTTAAGTTTTTTATTTTCCCAGGTCGATAATGGGTTACGGACTAGAAGAGCCGAGCCAGTACCAGAGGCTCCGCGACGACCGCGCGCCAACCGACAACCTGCGCTAAACTAGCACTACCTACCAAATATTCTAGACACTATAACTAGGCTGTTTCACTCAACGGTAGTTAACGAACTTTTCTATGAAATTAATGAGGGTATAACGTCATTCTAGTCAAATATTTAATATTAAATAGTCATGAGTTCAACTAAAATATATACAGACGATATATTTTAGTTGAACACAAAAGTTGTTGTTCAGTCAGTCGATGAGTCTTTTTTCCCTATCAGACATGAAAAAAAAAGTAAGTTTAAAGCATAATTTTCTAACTTATACTATCAACTTACCATACTATCTTGATGTGAAGTATTCACAGCAATCTCAAACTATGCGAAATCTCCATAAAGTGAAAACTATTGTTTTGGAATTTACGAAACTCAACGCTTCAACTGTTTGGCTGTAGTTTAATACTCACTTAAAAGTTCCACATTGTATACATAGGCATAGTTAAAATAATTATGTAAACTATGTTTGTATTTTTAACGTAATGGAGAGAGGGTTTAACGTGTTTTTAACACATTTGTATTTTTAATTTTATTTTGAAGTACTTACATGTGTACCTTTGTTATTAATATTTTATGAACTAGTTCTTAATATAATAATATAGTTAAATCGTTAGAATAGTACTTAAATGGTTTTATTATTTATTATTAAATCATCAATAAAAATAATATGAAGATACTGATTTGTTTTTTTTTCTTTTATCATTGTACCATTACTATTTTTTTGGGTTTTGACCGAGTAAAATTACTCAGAAGAAGTCAGAAGATGATGCACTCCTTAAATTTATTACCGAAATAGACTTAAGAAATTTAAAATTACCTATCATGTTAATATTTCTGAATTATTTTTATTAACAAACACAGTAGGTAGCTAAAGATTGTGTATTATAGTTAATTATGTCACTAACAAGGTATATGGGCATGGGCACTATAAGGCATTCATCATCTCTGTTAGAATATACCTATCTATAAACAGGCTGTCCCAAAAGGTTACGTAGCTATAGGAATAGGAAGGGGAGGTGATAAGGGAGATCACAATGGTCATCAGATAATTAAAAGAAATCCCCCCTGGTTATTAATAAAATTAATGGCTTTTTGAAAAAAACTAAAAAAAATACACCTTGTGGGAAGATTATTTTAACGATGACCTTTAAAGATTGCTATTTTATAAAAATGCTATTATGTAATCGTCAATAACCCTTTTCTCAAATAAAAAAAAAAACAATACATATCTAACCAAGATTTTAACTTTGTGATCACCCCTATCACCCCCCTTCCTAGCTAGCTTTTGGGACAGCCTGTATAAAATCCAACACTAAAATAATAAAACATGTCTAAAACTCTAAATGCAAAAAGTCTCATAATTTTTCACCGGTTGTTTTTCTATAACTACGGCATCGTTCCTCTTTACTTTTGCCGACACCGACCTTTTTGCATCTGGTACATACAGTGGCGGTCTAGGAGGGTGTTACTGATTTGTCTATGGTTTCGTGCGGCCTAGACTGTATTACCTACCAAAGAACAAGAGCTATTTTGTAAAACAGAAAAACCGGAAGTGTTACGGCGACCTAGACCGCCCCTGTATAAATCATAGGCTCGGAAGACATTCTTTGTCCTTAGTGATTTCCAAAAAAATGCACTTGGTAGGGCGGCTTACGGGGAACTTAGGTGCTCTCATCTAAAAGTCTACCACAGTCTATAAAAACAAATGTTAACCAATGCACTTTCCCAGAACAGAACTGACTGACGCCTGTAAAATTGGTCCCTCAACGAAGGAATGGTCCATATATTCAAGACCACGCAAAGAGCAATGTGAGAATGCGCTGGAAGTGCGCAATACCACTATCCACTATCTTAGAACGCACGATATTAGTAGAGGTGGGCGCTCGTGTTGCTAAACTGAAGTGGTCATTGGCGGGACAATGTCTCGCAGGGAAGACGAAAGATGGAGCAAATCTGTCCTTTCTACCAGAGCTATGATACGCTACGTTGCTATGGATGCGTCTGATATTCACCAATCATGTTCATTGGCCCACATAGCATAACACTGGTGGAAACGGGTTCAACTAAGCTATGATTTTATATGGAAGGATGCTCGCCCTGGAAGCATGGAGTGGAGGCGTACTATGGAGGCTCGCTATGGATGCAGTGGAAGGCTCGCAGTACATCGCATTGCTCTAGCATTTAGCTCTGCATTTTCCTCGCACAGCTGCCTCGCGGCTGCGCATCTACATAGCGCCTCTTCCTTGTACAGCTACTAAGCTAAGCATGGTGAAATCGGTCACATAGTTTCGTAGAGTAGCTTATACATCTTCGTAGCATAGCAACATAGCATATCCTAGGTAGAAAGTCACACTGAATGGAGACCAAGAGAGCGGAAAATAAGTGTAGGTCTGCCTACCATCCTGATAGACCGATGATATAAAGACGATGATGTTGCTGGGGATGGGATGACATGGGTGGACAGCGAAATGAAAAGTACATAATTGTTGAAAGTCAAATGACAAAAGGCTGAGGCTATGGCTGAGGAAGAAGAAGATGCAAAGCATTTATGATGTGAATCATATATGTGATGAAGCTAAAATAAGTATAACGTAGGCATACAATTAATACCTAGAGTAGTTTAGAAGTGATTGCCTTTCACAACTTGGCAATCACATCACCTGGAGCTCGCTGTCTAACTAAATGCTTTAAGGTAGGTATTAAAGGGGCAAATAATCTGAGGTGTGACCGCGTTGACAGCTTTTCAGGGAAATTAGAAAGTTATCCCTCACGCAATCTAACTTCTGTGTCGGAAAGCGATATGGTTGACTTTGAAGTTGTGTCGTGAGCTTTGAAAGCATTCCCTACGCACTACGCACTCCGTTCGTCTGTATTTTGTTTGGCATAATGTTGATTTTTTCATATTTATCATTCCTAAACAAAATAACTTAATATTAAAACCAAAGACACGAAGGCAATAGGATAGGTAATAATATAAGGAAATCTAAGACAATAAGAAAATAGGGGATTTGCAGTAAAGTTTAACAGTTTTGCAATAACACGTTCTAGGTGTCGTAAATACATAAACGCCCACAACGTTTTATAGGTAGGATAAAACGCATTTTCCCATTATTAAAAACCTAAAACAAGGAACGTTTTTTTTATTTAGACCTGTACTTACACATATTAGTTTATGGTATCGTTAGTCGAGTGGTGGTAGGTACTTAAAGTCTACCTAATGTTTAATTTTATACATCTGTTTTATTTAAATCACTTTGAAGATGATACATGAATGTACGAAAAAAAAAAAACAAATAAAAATAATGGGTAGATACGTACCTATAAGTACTTATATAATACTTAGGTACATACCACCAGTAGATAACCAATATTGTTTCCAACAACAAAGTGCTTCTTGAATAGCTTGAATATCACGCGGGTTAATGAAGCATCCCCTATTCCTGAGTTCTCAGCTAGTCATGCTATAATAATGATATTTTGTAATGGAGATGGTGTCAACTGCCGACACGTATCCCAATTTTTCATTCCAATCAACTTGAAATTATTTATTTAGGTATAAGTAAAGTAACCACTTGAAATTATTAAGTTTTTTTTATTAAGCTCCACACACTATTAACTATAATAAGTTTCACATTTTTTTAGAAGGTACCTAATTTTTTTTCATATTATCATCAGAAAATATTTTTCCCTCATTAAGATGTCAAAAGAGGTAAAAAAAATCGAGAAATGGTCGGTCATGCTACGAGGCCAGCGCTGGTTAATAAAATCTAAAAGTAAAAGTAAGTAAAGTAAAAGTAAAGTAAAAAGTCTAAGCAATTAAGATTATAACGCCTGCTCTACTGCCTATCAACTAAACATTGTCGTTTCGTTTATTATGCTACACAAGCACTTCAAAAAGTTCACGCCAAGTCAATTCTGCTATCAATCATCAATTCAGTAAATAAAGTTCTTAGATAAAGTTTGAGCGCAAATCCTATCGTCTATTTCTCGTATCCTCTGAAATCTCGTCAACAAAAAAATCCGAGACTAACTTAGTACCGTGTTATACTTCTCTTTTAAGATAAAATCATAAAAATCGGTGGTGAAACAATTAATATTATTTGAAATCAATTTAAAAATAGGTAAGTACCTACCCAAGTTCATATAACCGGAATTTTATACTGTATAAATATGTATTGTATTGTAAATATTTTTTGTCCCTATTAATAAACCTACCCAAGTAAGTATAAGTATACTTACCTAATAAACTGTGTTGTCTAAAAATCACGTGTTGAGTTCGGTTAAAAAGCAGTTTATAGTTAAAGAACAAGACAGTCCAATCCAGAGACCGGAGAAGCAGTGCAGGACATATAGGAAAAAATCCTCATCACACAGACGCGCAGACCACAGACTTAGCTGGTACGCACTCTGCTTAATAAATTGTATATGCCTTACTATTTCCGCCGCCGGATACTATAAGAACCGGAATCTGAAAAAGAAAATGCATTGGAAATCGGACAAGCAGATTCACGTCAGGAAAAGTTGCACATTTAAAACACGTCAGAAACAGTCGCAGACTGTCAGTAGTGGGCATTGTAGATTGTAGCTGGAAAAATCGAGACAGAGGAAATGTGTTGTAGGAAAAGGTTACGTAGTACAGCGTTTAAACTTAATTTACTTAAGAGATCAAACTATCTAGTAAAGTACCTATTTACGATATACTGGACTGGATCTTTCTGACCAGTCGACCTAACTCGCTTATTGAACAACTTTACAAAAGTAACTGGGTCGTGCGTGATCTCCAATTAAAATCAGCTGTTATCTAAATAATTCGATCAGCTGACGGAGTCAATGTACGACAAAGCGTGTTTGGTATGGTGAGATGAATGATAAATCCCTTTTGATTTATAACCGCCTTCCGAATTATCAAAAACAGCCTGTACCTATAATATAAGTTATGTAATTTTAATTTAATTTAAAGTATTTAAGCATGGGACCGGAGTAGTTACGTATACATTTTTATTAAAATTTATATTTGAGAACAGTACAAAAATACATTTATTCTCACAGTGAAGACGTAACCATATTGTATCAGTTTATACACGAACGAAGGTAAATTAAATTTGTTTACCCGCGCGACTTCTCCGATCAAACGTGACGCGCGTTAAAACAGTTGCCGTTGTAGGTATTTGCTTTAGTTTCTCTGTGTTATGTTTCTGAAAATGGAAAATAAATATAAGGGGAGGGTAAGCTTTTTTTTTTTTTAGGCGGGGAAACTCCTAACGAGTACCCTGCAGCCCCGGGGGGAGCCGCAGCCGTGTTATGTGGGGTTCGCACCCACTAAAACCCCGCCGGTGTCCTCCTCGGCTGTTAGCAAGGGGGTCACCAGAGATCTCTCGAACTTTGTGTTCAACTCCGCGACCCCCTCCAGCATTGGCTGTTTAGCCTCTTCACGGGGGGACAGGTGGTGATAGTCCCCCCTGAGCGCGGATGGCTCTTCCTACGCTCGACGACGGAACTGGACACCGCGTTCCGTCGTCCTTCTCGGGGCCGTTATATGACTACACGAGGCCCCCGCGCTCCTTCCTCCTCGACCACCAGGTGCTACCAGCCGTTCCACCTTGGCCGCAGCACCCAGCGATCGTGTGTGACAGTGCCCTGGATAGGACACTGCCACACTCTCCTACGGGGCATTGAGAGCGCCCCATCGGCACGCCCATTGCGGCAGCGACGGCGACATCAAGCCGACCGCAAAGCGTGGAGAAACGATAGCCCGGCGTCTACTCCCCTGCGCGTTCGGATCAGCCGGGGGCATCTGCTCCCAACGATCGGCGAGCAACGAGCCGACCTCGGGGAAGGGGAATCCCGGCATTTAATAACGCAGGGTTTCTAATCAGCCGAGCCATCAATCTCCACGTGGGCGCGCCATTGGGGAGCTCCCAACTCCCGCACTCATCGCGTCGCCATCTAGTAAGCTAACCATACATAACTAACAACTTTCCAAAAGCAACTGTTGAAATGAAAAGCAACATGGGTCAAAATCTCAAAAATATGTCAGCCGTCCCATTGCCATTGACTCCGTCAGATGATCGAACCAATAATATTAAATTTGATATGGTGAACTCTCTCTTTTACAACCGTCATTTCAGAAACACTTTAATATAAATAGGTATCACTTAGTCTTAGTATACTCCGTAATAATTTGTCAAAACGAGAAAACTATATACTTAGGTACCTATCTACATTTTACATTTAGTAGATAAGTATAACTACTTACAAACTCACGGACTACCTATCTGGAGCAGTTACATTGTTTTTTGAGTAAGGTTTGTTAACAGGTTAGCAAGCTACAGTCAGTGTTGCCAATGGCTTTTTACCAGATTCCCCAAGATCACTGGTTAAATTCCCCAAATTTGGGGAGAAAAATATCCTGATTCCCCACAAAATCCCCACACAATGAAATAGTGAACTATTTACGAAAAAACTTAAAAAAACAACCATTTATTAATGACAAACACTTAAAAATTCGCAATATCGCTTTAAAAAAATCATCCGGTAAGTATATAATAACTTTCCATTGGTTTTCTCTTATGTTCAGGCTTAATACATGTAAAAACTAATAAAGTGTAAATTTAAATTATACTCGAGCAAAAACCAATACAAGAAAAAAAAACAAAGCTTTCCTAATTTACTTTAAAAAAAACAAATATTTAAACATAGGTATACATACTACATAGCAAAGAAAGACTATCAACTAGGTTATTAGCAAAGACTATACCAAGGTTATCTAACTGCCTGATTTAGGGTGGGGTGATACATTTTCACTATTGTATTTCGCTATTATTCAGTAATGTAAACGAATAAGGTAAATAATCACTTCCCTAAAGTTAAGTTTGAGCCTTTTTTAAAATTTAAATAATTATAGGCCGTAATTTATATTTGATCAATGGATGTTTTTGTTGTAAATTTTTTTGAATTGTTCAAATGCTAAATTCCCCGCATATTCCCCGCACAGTGCCTCTCCCCACAAATTCCCCAATCGCTTCGGGATTCCCCGCAGTTTAGGGAATTCCCCACACATTGGCAACGCTGGCTACAGTATAGGTAGGTACCTAGTCTAAATAGGTAGGTAGGTACCCTATGTACTTTATCATTTAAATTGGTTTTCTGAGATAAAATGTTAAACAGCACAACAAAGCTATACGGGACACTTTTTGTATTATTACCTCTCTCTACATTCGGCTTTTACTTTGTCGTGGTCGTAACAAACAAATTCAAATCATAAAGTTTATTCGACGTGAAATGATCAATTTTCTACTTAATTTCCTTTTTACTCGGGGCTATTGGTTCAGAAAAGAACATTTAATTTAAATATGAAAGTCGTACTTACACTAACAAAGTCAGTTGCTGTTTACTTATACATATTAAAAATATATACAGTGTGTCCGGGGAAGTTATAACATAATTTTAAGGGTGTATTCTATGATCAATTTCATCGATGAAAACACCCCATATGGGGGGTCGCAGCCTCACACCCCCCCCCTCAGTATGATGTTTTTAATTTTTTTTTCGCAAAAGTCGACCCCGCCTACTTTTAAATTCACAGTTAAAGATCTAAGGCCCACAGAGCCTTCGTTAAGGTCTTGATCGAAGGCTAAGTAGTTAGGCTACCTAAGTTACTAACAAAATAACCAAGTAATGCTTTTACTTTTTTTTTAAAGATGATAAACCAAAAAAAAAATTTTTTTTTGTTCATTTTTTACGGTTTTTCAAAGTTTTCACAAAAAAATGCCGATACATTTTTTTATTTTTTGTGTTTTATTGTTAGTTTTTGAGTTGTTCTCCAAATTGGTATTAGATTTATTTCTCTACGTCTATTACTTCAGAAATTATCAACTACCAAACAGACCCTTCGCTTTTACCTTTTAATTTAAGACTTTTATTAAAAAACTAGTCGACCCGGCGAACTTTGTACCGCCTTACCTATTACTATGTTGCTCATGTATTATACTTATAAACCTTCCTCTTGGATTACTCTATCGATTACAAAAAACCCCATCAAAATCCGTTGGATAGTTTTAAAGATATAAGCATACATAGGGACAGACGCGGGAAGCGACTTTGTTTTATACTATGTATTGATAAAGTCAATATTTAATTCTTTTGTTAGTTATTTTGGTAGGCTACTTACTTAGCCTTCGTACAAGACCTGAACTAAGAGTCCTTTTACGCGAACAGTGGCGCCACTCTTGAAAAAAAATGTTTTCTAAAGTAAGGCTTTTTTTCAGAAAAAAGTGCTCCCTTGTGCATAAAATCTTGGTCCTTACTATTTTTTACCTATTTAAAATAATATGTAGTACTATTTGTACCTATTTAAAATAATATGTAGGTCTCTAGTTGGTCTGTGATTACTCTCTAGTAGTTGGTCTGTGGTCTGTGATTTAGATAAAGTTAGGCAGTGTTGCCAATGTGTGGGGAATTCCCCAAAATGCGGGGAATCCCAAAGCGATTGGGGAATTTGTGGAGAGAGGCTCTGTGTGGGGAATATGCGGGGAATTTAGCATTTAACCAATTGAAAAGAAAAATTCTAAAAAACATTCTTATTCAAATATAAATTACTGCCTTTATTTACTTTTATTAATAAAAAAGGTAAAACCTATCTTTAGGGAAGTAATTATTAATCTTTTTCGGGGTACTGGCAGAATACCAGCGCTGCGGATAGTATTTCTTATATTATCCTGTAGCATATGCTGAGTCAGAGCCCTTTCCGTGTCGCAGATACATCAAAACTGGATTTTGTACTAGTCTTATTTATTTTAATGATTCATGTCACTAGTTATACCTACCTACCTACTTAAGTTTATAAAATGTACCTACCTATATGTTTTGATGTATTTTGAACATAAATCTTTCAATCAATCAACCAACCTTATTCGTTTAAATTACTGAATAATAGCAAAATACAATAATGAAAATGTATCACCCCACCCTTAAATCAGTCAGTTCGTTATCCCCAGTCTTTGCTAATACACCTATTAGATGTAAATATATTGGTTCTATTAAGTTAATAAAAAAAGTTTTAATATTTTTTCCTTTTTTTTTTGTTTTCGTTCGATTATGTTTAATTTACACTCCATCAGTTTTTACATGTATTAAACCTAGTTTTTACTTTTAAGCCTGAACAAATGAGAAAACCAGGGGAGGATTATATTTATAATTTAACGGATAATTTTTTAGGTGATATTGCGATTTTTCAAGTGTTTATCACTTATAAATGGTTGATTTTTAAAGTTGTTTCGTTAATAGTTCACTATCTCATTGTGAGGGGATTTTGTGGGGAATCAGGATATTTTTCTCCCCAAATTTGGGGAATTTGACCAGTGATCTTGGGGAATCTCGTAAACAGACATTGGCAACACTGAAGTTAGGTTGTGTTGGTGTCTCTAAATCGTATAAAATTCTAAAAAAGGTACCTAATAATTATAGAAAGTTCATTACTTGAGACTTAATATTAATGTGTTTATCATACTAAAGTTTAAGTGGTAAATATAAGTAATTTCGAATGATAAAGTATGTACTAATTTAAATAGAAAAACTGACCAAAACAAAAGCTGGTGCTGATGTTTGGGTTTTATCTGTTACTAAAGTAAAAGGCAAACAGTGTTCGTTGTACGTTATAGTGGTCACACAAGTGAAGATGACGGATACAAAGCCTGCCGTGATGGCTCTCGCCAATGGGCTCATGGATAAGTCCAAGGAACTTCAGAAAGAAATTCTCATGGAAAAGCTGAGGTCCAAAACATCACAGAATAAAAACCTCGCAGAAACTGCTAAAGCCGTGCGAATGGCTCTACTGGTAAGATATTGATATTGTTTATGGTATTTGCATGTAAAGATTAACTCATTTCTATTAGCAGAATCCATAAAAGCAGTAGGGAACTTGAACCAACCCTATAGCAATAACAGTCTCAATTGAATGTGTTTATGTATTGCTACTGTGCTATCATACAATGCTCTAAAATTAAATAGGACAAAAGATGGGCGGTAGACAATGTGGACCGCATGATCCTGCAGAAGTGCTTGGACAGCCTGCAGCACTGCATCAAGGTCAGCTCGCTGCAGAGTCTGATTGAACGCCTCGAGTGCCTGTCCAGACAACTTGGGTAAGATCAAGATGTTTTCACTGAGCATTTAATCTATCTAGTATTGCCAAAGAACAAGAGCTATTTTGCAAAACAGGAAAAAGGGAAGTGTTACGGCGACCTAGACCCCCACTGTACACATCAAATTCAGATTTATATTGAAAATCGTTCTCGCAACTGTTATCAGGATTTCTTTATAGGTACATCCACATTATACAAATACAATATTAGATGACCTATTTTAAAAAATACAAATATTTTAAATTAAAGACCTACCAAGTCAAATTATAATGCATTGTCAATTGTTATGGGTTTGTAGTTTGTGTTTCTCTGGTTAAATTAAAGTGGTGTATATTGTGCAACTTTCCAGACCACCTTATAAGCAGACTTTAGCTTTTTTATAACTATTTGTAATAGAATTTACTCTCCAAGCGCCCCTAAAATAGCTAAATGAATTATTATAAAAGAAACACAAAAACAATGTCCCTTATTCAACAGTAAGTTGACAAAAGGTGACCTACCCAGTAACAATGGAATTCATGCTATTTCTTGTTCTTTTCAGTCTAAAATTTGTAGTGGGCTCATCTGGGGTGAACATGTTCATATCATCAGATATGTTCTACTTGGAGATTCTTGTCGAGGCATCCGGAACTGTAAAGGATGTTAAAATTCATCATGAGGGAAAGGTCAGTAAATTTCCAAAATATTTAGCATTCAAAATTTTGATTGCAATGATTGAAAATTGTTTGTGTATCAAATTGTATACCCACATTTTGTCCATTTTCATGTTTTATGAGAGGTGCATAAATTCATAAAGGTTTGATTAAGTAACCATGTAAATAATAATTTTACAAAGATCTTGTACTCTTCAGATGGAGCAGCAGAGCTGCGAGGAGTTGGTCTCCTGCATATCTAGAGGTGACTTTGCAGACTTCACGGCCCAGCTGGAAGGGCTCACTGCTGTTTACCAGCTGAATGCTGAAAAGAAGGTATGGTTTTGTGGCACATAGATATACATTTTTAGAAAGAAGAAAAGTTTTGTCATTTTCTCAAAGCTCACATCTCATGTCGTCCCTAAACCTCTGTCTTATTTCCTGGATTTTTTCGCTAAAACTCTAGAATGGCTGAGTGGAATTAGCAAATTTTGGGTTTGAAATGTTTGTTTTAGTTCAGGGAAGGTTTAAACAGTAAGAAAATATGAAATAGTCCCTACTACACACGGACACAGTTGCAGGCACAGCTAGTAACAAGTATAAAATCCTAGCCAGTATTAAGTATTTGAATGGTACAATAATATACTCCGCCTGGTAATCACTACCGACCAAATGACTGACACAAGCCTACGTTATCATGCTGAGATGAGCGAGAATGAAATAACAATTACGATGCGAGAGACAAGGAGGTGACAAGTTTTTCGGCTAAGTTGAGTCACTCTGGGAAGAGACACCTGTTTTTTAAGACTATGAGTATATGAATGGGTTGTGTGTTGTCAGGTGAAGTGCAAGGCGTTCAGCGCGCTGCAGAGCCTGGAGGAGGACCTGTGCACGCTGCGCGCGCTGCACGCCGGCAAGGAGCCCTGGGCGCTCGTGCTGCGCGGGCCCGTGGGCTACCTGCAGCGCCGGCGCGGCGGTCAGTCCCACTCCACACACACACACACACACACATACATACAGAGCCTGGAGGAGGCCCTGTGCACGCTGCGCGCGCTGCACGCCGGCAAGGAGCCCTGGGCGCTCGTGCTGCGCGGGCCCGTGGGCTACCTGCAGCGCCGGCGCGGCGGTCAGTCCCACTCCACACACACACACACACACACATACATACAGAGCCTGGAGGAGGCCCTGTGCACGCTGCGCGCGCTGCACGCCGGCAAGGAGCCCTGGGCGCTCGTGCTGCGCGGGCCCGTGGGCTACCTGCAGCGCCGGCGCGGCGGTCAGTCCCACTCCACACACACACACACACACACATACATACAGAGCCTGGAGGAGGCCCTGTGCACGCTGCGCGCGCTGCACGCCGGCAAGGAGCCCTGGGCGCTCGTGCTGCGCGGGCCCGTGGGCTACCTGCAGCGCCGGCGCGGCGGTCAGTCCCACTCCACACACACACACACACACACATACATACAGAGCCTGGAGGAGGCCCTGTGCACGCTGCGCGCGCTGCACGCCGGCAAGGAGCCCTGGGCGCTCGTGCTGCGCGGGCCCGTGGGCTACCTGCAGCGCCGGCGCGGCGGTCAGTCCCACTCCACACACACACACACACACACATACATACAGAGCCTGGAGGAGGCCCTGTGCACGCTGCGCGCGCTGCACGCCGGCAAGGAGCCCTGGGCGCTCGTGCTGCGCGGGCCCGTGGGCTACCTGCAGCGCCGGCGCGGCGGTCAGTCCCACTCCACACACACACACACACACACATACATACAGAGCCTGGAGGAGGCCCTGTGCACGCTGCGCGCGCTGCACGCCGGCAAGGAGCCCTGGGCGCTCGTGCTGCGCGGGCCCGTGGGCTACCTGCAGCGCCGGCGCGGCGGTCAGTCCCACTCCACACACACACACACACACACATACATACAGAGCCTGGAGGAGGCCCTGTGCACGCTGCGCGCGCTGCACGCCGGCAAGGAGCCCTGGGCGCTCGTGCTGCGCAGGCCCGTGGGCTACCTGCAGCGCCGGCGCGGCGGTCAGTCCCACTCCACACACACACACACACACACATACATACAGAGCCTGGAGGAGGCCCTGTGCACGCTGCGCGCGCTGCACGCCGGCAAGGAGCCCTGGGCGCTCGTGCTGCGCGGGCCCGTCGGCTACCTGCAGCGCCGGCGCGGCGGTCAGTCCCACACACACACACACACACACACACACACACATACATACAGAGCCTGGAGGAGGACCTGTGCACGCTGCGCGCGCTGCACGCCGGCAAGGAGCCCTGGGCGCTCGTGCTGCGCGGGCCCGTCGGCTACCTGCAGCGCCGGCGCGGCGGTCAGTCCCACTCCACATACACACACACACACACACACACACACACACACACACACACACATACATACAGAGCCTGGAGGAGGCCCTGTGCACGCTGCGCGCGCTGCACGCCGGCAAGGAGCCCTGGGCGCTCGTGCTGCGCGGGCCCGTCGGCTACCTGCAGCGCCGGCGCGGCGGTCAGTCCCACTCCACACACACACACACACACACACATACATACAGAGCCTGGAGGAGGCCCTGTGCACGCTGCGCGCGCTGCACGCCGGCAAGGAACCCTGGGCGCTCGTGCTGCGCGGGCCCGTCGGCTACCTGCAGCGCCGGCGCGGCGGTCAGTCCCACTCCACACACACACACACACACACACACACACACACACACACACACACACACACATACATACAGAGCCTGGAGGAGGCCCTGTGCACGCTGCGCGCGCTGCACGCCGGCAAGGAGCCCTGGGCGCTCGTGCTGCGCGGGCCCGTCGGCTACCTGCAGCGCCGGCGCGGCGGTCAGTCCCACACACACACACACACACACACACAAGACCAAAGTTGCCACCATTGGTAGTGCTTTCAAGAAACTAAAAGCACTGGAGGACGCACATCACACCTCCCAAATCCTTGTTATCCCAGCTCAGTCTGCAACAGCAGCAGCGAAGAAAATTGTTCCTGAGACGACGGCGACGACGACAACTACAATGGACACCGAGGAAGACATCGCACCTGGCGAAATACGCGAAATCCGCAAAGCAAAGCGGAAGCAGCGACCATCGCCCGAAAAAACTAATGAGAAGAAGAAGAAGAAGGAATCAGCACCAGCTCCGGCCCTGAAGGACGACGCACTGCCTCCAGACAAGAAGAAGACAGCGACGGATTGGCAAGTAGTGTTATCCAAAAAGGAGAAAAAGCTGCAAAAGAAGCCTCGTCCACCAGCGACCAGGCCCAATGCACTTATTATTCGCCCAAAGGATAAGCACTCATACGCGGAGATACTCAGCAGGGTCAAGAAGGATGTCCCAAATGATCAGGTACGGACGTCAGTCGACAAGATCCGCAAGACTGCTTCTGGAGACCTGCTGATCATCCTTACGAAGGAAAACACAGATAGAGGCCACGGTCTTCAAAAGACCATTAACGACATCCTCGGAGAAGATGCCAAAGTGATCTGCAAGGGACCACAGGATGATATTGAAATCCAAGATCTTGAAGAAACGACCACAAAGGATGAAATACTTGCAAGTTCTTCAAAAGGTCATAGGAGAAACTGATAAAATTTCGTTAGACGCCATTAAGTCGCTGCGAAAGGCCTATGGGGGCACCCAGACAGCCGTAGTGACATTGGCAACACCTATGGTCGACAAAGTGGTAGGTGAACATGGCAAGATCAGAATCGGCTGGGTGAATTGCCGCGTCAGAAGAGTAGAGAAACTAACAAAATGTTACAGGTGCTGGAATTACGGACATCTCGCCACTAAATGTAAGAGCGCAGTGGACCGATCCAATCGCTGTTCCAAGTGCGGAGGTGACGGACATAAGCTGGCAACTTGCAAAAAGGATGCTAGCTGCTCTCTGTGCATCGAAAAAGGTGCCACGAAGAATTGTGCCCACATCGCCGGCAGCAGCAGATGCCCAGTCTTTAAAGAGGCACTACAGAAGGTAAAGAAAAAACGACTATGAATATATTACAGCTTAATCTTAATCATTGTGAAGCTGCTCATGATTTACTCATGCAAACCGTGCGTGAACTGAAGCCAGACCTTGTTCTGATCTCGGAGCCGTATAGACACCTCAGCAATGCACCATGGGAAACAGACAGCACCGGCAAAGCCGTGATCTGGTCCTGTGGGACGTGCCCATTCCAGAGCGTTGTTAATTCTACGGAAGCCGGTTTTGTGGTGGCGAAGCTGGAAGGAATTTATTTCTACAGCTGTTACGCTCCACCCAGCCTTACTTTCGACGATTTCGTAGTTTTTCTAGACAGACTGACAGAAGATGCAAAGCAACACCCCCACGTAGCTATTGCTGGAGACTTTAACTCCTGGGCAACTGATTGGGGCAGCAAAGAGACCAATGCACGAGGAGAAGCTCTGCTGGAGGCCATGTCAACATTGGACGTGGTCCTGCTCAACTGCGGTAATAAACCGACATACATTAAGGGAGGAGCGACGTCTATCATAGATCTAACTTTCGTCAGCAGCAGCCTCGTTAAGGGAAATTATGCTTGGGAGGTAATGGACACATACACGGCCAGTGATCACTGTGCTATTTTATGGGAAGTTTCCACAAGTCGGAGCACCAGAAAGGTGCACAGAAAAACGAATGCGATTGGTTGGAAGGTGAGCACCTTCGACCCTTCCACGTTCAGGATAGCCTTGGATGGCAACCCAATCGTTGAAGGAACCGCTACAAAGAAGGCAAAGGAGGTGATAGGGAGAGTCACAGAAGCCTGTGATGCAACCATGCCCCGAAAGCGCGGAAGGAATCATCTCCCACCAGTTCACTGGTGGAATGATCACATCGCTGCCCTCCGTAAAGAATGCATTGCTAAAAGAAGAGCATCGCAGCGTGGCTGGAAGAAGCCGAACAAGGAGGAACTGGTGGCGGAGTACAAAGAGGCACGCCGGAATTTGAACAAAGCCATCAAGGAAAGCAAGAGACAATGCTGGGCTGAGTTGATTAATGAGGTAGAGGGCGATCCTTGGGGCAGACCATATAAAGTGGTTATGACCCGACTAAAGTATCAGTCCATGCCACCACCCACGTGTCCCAAACTCCTAGAAGTCATCGTATCCACGTTGTTCCCCCAGCAACCAGAACATCAGCACTGGGAAGAGCAGCAATACGACGACATAGAAGAAATACCTCCTATCACAGGAGAACAGTTGATGGCAGCGTGTGACAGAGTGGGAAATAGGAAAGCGCCGGGCCTGGATGGGATCCCTAACTTTGCGTTGAAGGAAGCCATCAAAGCGGTGCCGACACTGTTCCTGGAGCTCTACAATGCCTGCCTTACAGAGGGTGTCTTTCCTTCGAAGTGGAAGCAGCAGAGGCTGGTCCTACTCCCTAAAGGAAAGAAACCACCAACTACCGCCCACTCTGCATGTTGGACACAGCGGGGAAAATATTGGAGAGTATTATACATAAAAGGATAGAAAAAACCGTCGAGCCGTGGCTCTCTGACAACCAATATGGTTTTCGGAAAGGTCGCTCTACCCTGGATGCGATAGACCTAGTTGTGCAAACTGCCAAAAACGCAATTGCAGGCAAAAGATGGAAGGGAGGCACTAAGAAGTACTGTCTAGTGGCAACCCTGGATATCAAGAACGCGTTTAACTCTGCCAAGTGGGACTGCGTCATGACAGCCCTCATAGAGATGAACGTGCCAGGATACCTACGGAGGATGGTAGCAAGCTACTTCAGCGACAGGATTCTGAAATACGACACGGAGGCCGGCCCGAAGGAATACAGGATCACTGGAGGAGTCCCACAGGGCTCTGTATTGGGGCCCCTTCTGTGGAATGTCATGTAAGATGGGCTACTGAAACTGGAAATGCCAAAGGAAGTCAAGCTTGTGGCATATGCCGATGACGTAGCCGTAGTCATCGTTGCAAATCACCTCGAAGAAATTAATCTGGCTTTTGACCTAACCTACGAGACAATCAATCAGTGGATGAACTCAGTTGGCCTTCAGCTAGCTGAACACAAGACAGAGGCAGTTCTCATAAGTAGTAGAAAGGTTCTAGAAACTATCACACTGCGCGTTGGAGAACATGAAATAACATCTCAACCGTTCATTCGCTATCTGGGAGTGATGATTGATGCCCGTCTCAACTTCAAGCAGCAGGCGGAACATGTAGGGGCTAAAGCATCGGTTACCCGGGCGGCCCTTTCACGCCTTATGCCCAACGTAGGAGGCCCGAAGCAAAATAGGAGGATACTTCTTTCCTCGGTGGTCACGTCAGTGTTAACTTATGGAATCCCCATATGGGCGGACACACTGGGGATACAGGAGTCACGGAGAAAGATCGCGCCAGTATACAGACAAAGTGCCCTGAGAGTAGCCAGCGCCTTTCGCACAGTATCCGAAGATGCCGTGTGCGTTATTGCCGGGATGCTGCCAATAGAGGAACTTGCCGAAGAACGGAAAGCCCTTTACCGGCGGAAAGGAGCCAGCACGATGAGCGCCGAGGAACTGAAAAGTGAAGAGCGGCGAAATAGCATACTACGAAGGCAAACAAAATGGGATAACTCAACAAATGGAAGGTGGACGTACAGACTTATCCCGAAAATAGAAGAATGGCTAAACCGCAGTCACGGAGAGGTCAACTACTATCTGACGCAGATGATCACCGGGCATGGGTGTTACCGGGAGTACCTTCATAAATACAAACATGATAGTTCTTCCGAGTGCCCGTCCTGTCCTGGAGTCAATGAAGATGCTGAGCACGTATTCTTTATGTGCCCGCGATTTAATGAATCCCGCAGAGTGTGGGAAGCAGAAGTTAAAAAGAAAATCAAGCCGGAATCCTTGATAACAGCTATGCTATCGTCAAAGGAAATTTGGGAGGCGACAAGCGCTTTTGCGACAGAGGTCCTTAAAGAACTTCGTCGCCAAGAAAGAGACCGAGCGCAGCAGAGAGAGAGAGAGATGAAGATAATATGCAATGACTGCTTGTTAGCAGTCATGTCAAGAAGAAGCTATTATAGCTACACCCCCCTCCGAGAAGTAATGCTTTACGGCGAGCCGCGGAGGACTCAGGGGCAGATGAGCATGGGGCGAGGTTTTAGTCGGTAGTAAGAGTGCTGAGTGCTTGGCACGCACGTTTGCATTGAGTCCGACACTCTGTACGTAAATGTATTCCCTCATTACCCTCTCCCTCACCCTGTGTGGGAGTAAAAAAAAAAAAAAAACACACACACATACATACAAACAGAGCCTGGAGGAGGCCCTGTGCACGCTGCGCGCGCTGCACGCCGGCAAGGAGCCCTGGGCGCTCGTGCTGCGCGGGCCCGTCGGCTACCTGCAGCGCCGGCGCGGCGGTCAGTCCCACACACACACACACACACACAGACAGAGCCTGGAGGAGAACCGACTAATGCAGCGCCTGCACTTTGTAATCCTCCAAAAGCTAACATAGTTCTGTCCTTGAAAGTGAAGTCCAGGAGTCTAATCCATAAGTTTCCAGTACTTTTCAAGAGTCTAATCAAGTTGTTAATGACAAAAAATTATCTATCTAGGTAACTAGTTTTCGGAAGTATGATAGAAATGTAGAGGTGCAAGTGGTCCAATGGAACAAGCTAGATTTTAAAAGTTGTCTTTGTGAACAAATTGTAGGTAAATCTTGTTGTTATTACTAAGGTTCGAGGCGAAATAATATTAGTAGAAATCCTCAAGTAATACCTGGACCCCAAGTTTCTTAACTAAAAAAGATCGACTCGTAATTGTCTTGTTAGCGACTTCGTTAACAATTGCCGCTTTAACAAAGGCAATTTCTGTTACATGCCAAAAGAAAACAGCTGGTTAACGAAGTCGCTCACAAGACAATTACGAGTCGATCGTTTTTAGTTAAGAAACTTGACCTCCTGATTAACATTAAAATGTCTATATCAGGTCACGCGATGCGGCTAACGTACTTCGTCTCCCCGTACGAGCTACTAGACAAGGAGGTGGGCGTGCGGCCGCTGACGGCCGAGCTGCTGGGCGGGCCGCGCGCGCCCGGGCACGCCGCGCGCGTGCTGCTGCAGGGCGCGCCCGCCAACAAGCTGCAGCTCGCGCCCACCATCTCCGCCGCGCCGCGCGCCGGCAAGCCGTGAGTACATACGAACCTGCGGTCATACGAACCCTCAAGGTCGTAGCCCACGTACACGACTCCACTCCCACCTGGCAAAAATTATGTTAGTAAAATATGAACTTTAAATATTATTGTTCTTTAGTTCTATTTTATATTGGCATCATAAATTAGAAGAAAGCTTGACGCCTCGCTGGCCGCACTTTATAGACGAGTGGTCGGCACGGTGTCTGCTAGTAGTCGCCGCGCGCGCCGTCGCCGCTCAGTCTGTCAGTATCTACCAACAATCCGCATGTCTAGCCGTCTGCTAGCTGTCGACGCGTGGACTGCTGGGTGCATGCTGGCTGTCGCCACGTGGACACCGAGAAGTCGTCTTAGTTTAGAGAGGTGTTGGGTAGGAGCAGTCGACTTAGTTTAGGGAGTTAAAGTTAAAGTTAAAAAACACTTTATTGCATACAAAAGATACAAAAGAACATTATACAATTAATGTGTACCATTAATATATAATAATATTTAAATTTGCATGCAATAGGAGGTGTTGGGTGGGAGCACTGTTGGATCAGAGTCGTGTAAGTGGGCTACGACCTTTTTACCGGGAGACACTGAAGCGGTTACCTACATCACTTCATCAGCCGCAATGCGACCGTGATGCACCGTGAGGCGCCACAGTTTCCCATCTTCACTCCTCCTTTTGGGGCATGACACTTAGAAAGATATCCTTTTAGACCTAATTGCTGTTAAACCGCATTTTTTATTCCACCGGCTCGAAAACACCCCTTTCGCACCTGTACACGTATTGAAAAAGTGTGCATCTATAGAAATTTAACTACTATACTAGCTCCATGGCCAAAACTGACATTAGAAAAAAAAGGCGGCAAAATAATTGTTTTTGTTTACGTGTTTTTAGTGCCTATATCTACTATGTAGGTAAATATGAGAATGCAATTACTTTGATTTTACTTTGTTTAATAGTTATTTTTACAAAATAAGTGATTGAAGTGAAGTGGATTGAAAAACAAGTAGACTGATTATTTCAACAGAATGAGGGGTTTTCGTTTTTGACAGTTTTAATGGTTCTAGGAGAATGCTAGTAGATGGCACTGTATAGCTAATGTATGTAGGTGTAATGTCAACGTCAAATCTGTTTGACCTGACTGATTGCATTCATATAGAATTTGACATTTAACCTGATTGCTAGTGCCATCTTATGGCAGTCTCTGTAACTAAAAGTGACAGTTCGAAAACCGCTCATTAGGTAGGAACATAGGTTTCTGCTTTTTATGGAAAAAAAATCTCGTCGGATAGAATGAAAAGTAGAATAGAATCCTCTGGCGTAAATATATTCTGCTTCTGGTTTCGTTATAACCCTCGCTTGTTCAAGTTTCAAGCCATTATTCCCTCGCTTCGCTCGGGAATAAACCCTTGAATCTCTCACAGCACTTGGTTTCGAACTTGAAGTCCTCATACATAATACATTTCTTTACGCCCTTGTATAATAATGTACTTAAGTGCACCAATGAAATACCCTTGAATGAATGAATGAATGATCTCTTTATTGTTCAAATAAACACAAAACAGAAAATTATCTCTACGGAAAGTTACGACTCGGTCCTTTATTAATTTAATTTGTTTCTCCAGATCAACCGGGCCAGTGTATGCGAGCCTGGTCCCTCAGAACAGCGCGATGTTGCCAGCGTGCTTCACTCTGAAACTGTCCGAGCCGATGCCGCTGTGCTCCGGCCTGGCTAAACTTATACAGGCTACTACAGAGGTCAGTTACTGTTAAGGGTGGCTTCAATAAATTGCTTTTAGCGAAGGTAAACCTAGATACCGTTCCATTGAATGAGACTTTTAGCTTCTGCAATGGAATGTAGGTAGAGTAGCGCTCAACTGGGGTCGCCACTGTATACGTACTTGACGTAATTCACCCGCCATTAAAAAAATATACTTGACTGACTGATTTCTAGGGACAGACGCGGGAAGCGACTTTATTGCATACTATGTATTGATGATAGTGAAAGTGAAAGGTGGAATGAACGGTTGTTGCCCCCCAGATGGAGGTGGCGGGCGACTGGGCCCACGCCAAGCCGATGTTGTCGCTGGTGGCGCAGCACGCCTACAACAAGCTCACGCCCGGGAAGACCGTCGAGCTCAACCTCAGCAAGGGACTCTTTGTGGTAAGTGCTTATTATATCTGACCTAATCAAATAGTAGTGGCAAAAAGCACAGCCTTCCGAATGCTGTAGGTAACGCATCACACTCAGATCCCCTAACTAGGTAGAACCTGTAGCTAGGGTGCCCGAAACATAAACAGAGACGAACAGTACACCCAGACTGGAAAAAACATCGATATTCATAATAACACAATGTTCGCCCCGCCGGGAATCGAACCCAGGTGCGTCCGCTTCTCAGTCCACATCACTGCAAACTGAGCTACAGAGCAGTAGGTGGTTTGCGGGTATACAATAAAGGCTGGACATTGTTTCGAACTTTAGGAGAGACCGTCCAACTAGATGAGGTTGACTGGTCATTGATATGATCTGTGAGTGAGGTCCATATCTCCAGTAGGGGACGTCTAAACTGAGATGGTGAGGTTGAATGAATTCATCATCCTTTAATTGTACAAAATCATAAACTAAAAAAATACGACTTTATATTTTTGTGTAAATTGTCAAAAGTCCTTATATTGCTTAAACGTTAGTCGTTTACTTCACGAAGCCCGCGCTCTACATAATGTACATTTACATCAAACGAGCGAACGGATCGGAAGTGTCAAGGCGTTTTTTCAGCGTTTCGGGAACTAGGGATAAAAAAATATCAGCTGACGAAAACTAGGTTCTTTATCTGCAGCAGCGAGCAGTCTTTCATTATTTGAAAGTATCGTGATAGTAGGTTATACATATTCATGACAAGTTATTTTATTTAGTGACGGACGTTACTTGTTGTTCGTTTACATTAAAATATCAATTAAGAAAGCTCTTGTTTTAGCACTAGCTCTATGTTCGTATGTTCTTAATGCTCTTATTCCCCACAGAACCTGCCGGACAGCAGCCAGTGCTACTTCGTGTGCAGCTCGGGGTCCGGGGGGCGCGGGCTGGCGGGCTGCGTGGCGCACAGCCTGCCCTTCACGGCGCCCGCGCACGTGGCGCCGCTGCTGCACGCGCTGCGCCAGCAGGCGCTCTTCAACACGCTCGTCGCCAGCTGCGTGCGCCTGCAGCCCCGACACGGTGCGTGCTCTGCTCTGCCTCTGCAGCTCATTCCTGCGTACATATTATACTGCCCACAGCCTGCCGTACACGCTCGTCACTAGCTGCGTGCGTGCGATCAGGAACTCCGAAATGGCCAGAAGGCCACCGGTGCGTGGTGCGAGCCCCACATACTCGCGGCGTTTTCCCGAGCGACGGGTAGTGCGTTTTCTAAGCCAAGTCACTTTAAACTTGCATTATGATTATTTACTATGCGACTCTTTTTACAGAATAACTAACATTATGATTATGTTACACGAATACTCTATGATACTATGTTTTGAAATACCTGTACTTTGCTCGAGATACCTTATCTAACTTATTTCCTGTATTGAAAAAAATATGCTTTTTTTAGTTGGATTTGGTCAAAACTTAATTTCAATTCACAGCGATGGACCTAGAGTCGACGCAAATATTCGAAGTGAGCGCGCTGTCCTGGCAGCACATCTCCATCTCCCTGGAACACCCCCTGGAGGAGAGCATGGCGACCGTGGAGCTCAGCCTGGCCGACCCCGCCGCCCCGCGCGCCGCCGTGTACGCGGGCGGGGGCGGGGGCGCGGGCGGGGGCGCGGGGGGCGCGCTCGACGAACACGTCACACGCGTGCTGCGCGAGACGCACTCTATACCTGTCACGCTCAGGTGATTATACCTACAGGGTTACACAGGACTCAGGTTTCACACTAAATGGTTTAGATATTTTATTTATAAATTTTCTCGCAGAATGATATGAAAAGTACAGTATGCAATACAACCGTGGTTGTTAAGCTATTCAGCTTCGGGTGCTGTTACAACCCTCGCTTGGTCATGTTTCATGCTATTATTTCCTGGCTAGGCTCGGCAATAAACCCTTCAGACTTTTATTCAACATACAATATCGCTTTACACCCATGTTATATAATCTAATCTTCCCCTCCGCAGAGCCCTAATAATGATCTGGAAGCGCGAAGCATCGGCGAAGCAGATGAACGGCGGCTACTCGGCGCTGGACGGGGCAAATTTTAGTATGGGCCCCACCGCGCACGACCCCGGCCCGCCGCGCTTCCCGCCCGCGCCGCACCCGCACCAGGGTAGGTAGCTATACCACACTCGGACACTCGCGCTCAAATGTATCAAACAAACGAGTTGCGAAGCAACCACAGCCGCAGCCCGTACCCCTGCACGCGTGTGCTTGTGTGAGTGAGATAAGCGAGAGGGAGAGGTAACCGAGACCTCCCTGCGGGAGGCAGGGAGTGCCCATACTCTTTACTATGATGTGCTAATACAGAGGGACAAAAGGACAAACTATTATCTTCTTGCCTTCATCCCTCCTCTCATCATATTGATGATAAGTAGATGTATGCCTCTCCAATAGATCTAAATTCTGTCAGATTTTTGATGATTACCGTTTAAACAATAGGCATGACGATATATTTAATATACCGGGTGTTTCTGACAAGGGGGTAATAAATTAAAGGAGGGCTTCTGCTCACCATAACTAACAACTTTCCCAAAGCAACATGGGTCGAAATCTCAAAAACAAATAACAGCTGTTCCATACATTGGTTCGATCAGCTGACGGGGTCAATGTACGGGACAGCTGATTTTTGTTTTGAGATTTCGACCCATGTTGCTTTGGGAAAGTTGTTAGGTATGGTGAGCTGAATCCCTCCTTTGATTTATTACCGCCTTGTCAGAAACACCCGGTATGTAAACGTTAGTATATTTACGAAAGAACATTTTATTTCTGTAATAACTAGATTGAACAGAGTTTTCAGCCATTTATCAATAGTGCACACAAATTGTATTACTAAATATCGCAAAATCAATATATATAAAACTCTTCCGTTACTGACTGACTGACTGACTGACTGACTGACAGACAACGCAGAGCCGAAACTACTGGGCCTAGAAAGCTGAAAATTGGCATGTGGGTTCCTTGGGGAGTGTAGGTGAGCACTAAGAAAGGATTTCTCGAAATTCCCACGGGAACGGGAAAAAACGGGATTTTTGTGTTTATGAGAAATCTGCGCGGGAAATACCGCGGGGCAGCCTCTAGTCAATATATATAAATTCTTCCGTTATTGACTGACTGACTGACAGACAACGTAGAGCCGAAACTACTGGGCGTAGCGGGCTGAAATTTTGCATGTAGGTTCCTTATGGAGTCTAGGTGAGCACTAAGAAGGGATTTCCCGAAATTCCCACGGGAACGGGAAAAAATGGGAATTTTGTGTTTATGAGAAATCTGCGCGGGAAAAACCGCGGGGCAGCCTCTAGTATATTATAATATTTCTTTATTTACGTCTTTTGTCTTTAAATTTTACTTATTTTTACTTTGCGAGAGACCGATAGGACTGCCACTGCCAGTCACCAGGTAAAATTGACCCAGTTACTAATATCAGATTTTATATTGCAGGTTTCCTCTCGGACTCGCAGCGGCACAATATGTCGATGATGTCCCAGGACATCGGCGAAATGAAGCCGACGGACGAGCGCAAGTCAAAAAAGCGCAAAAGCGACGACCTCTGGTCTTCCTGCCAGAAGAAAGGCAAGCAGGCTATAAGTGAGATGATGGACTCGGACAGTGAAAGCGAAAATTCCGACGCGTTCGTGAACGATGACACGATGAACAGTAACTCGTCGGCCGAGCTGGGCGGGCGCGCGTCGTCCGTGTCGCAGGCCGAGCTCGCCTCGGACCTGGAGCTCTCTGGGATGGACGCCGCCGACGCGCTCGGGGGGTTGGATAACAGGGTCACCTCCGACCTTGAGAACTCTGTGGATGGCGATGTTGAGGAACTTATCAGGTAACAAATGATTTCTTTTTTTGATGTTGTTTCACACTAACTATTATTACAACCGATAGGCGTCCACTGCTGGACATAGGTCTCCCACACAGATTGCCACAAGGACAAACATTGTGGAGAGAGTTCGCCGTGATCGCCATGCTTGGCGGGCGGGTTGGCGAACGCAGTATGGCTCTTCGAGTATTTCAACGAAGAACGCTAACTGCCTGTGCTTCAGATGTTCTCTTAGTTGCCTTTTACGACGCCCATGGGAGAAGATGTGATAGTGTTATTCTATGCCGCCACTACACGGTAATTATTCTATTCTCTACTACACAGCAAAGGTTCAAACTCATTGCAAATAATTACTCTTATGTACCGTTTGCTCATTTTCATTTTCTCTTTCAGGAATACTTTTCACAAGTCTGATCACAAACGGCAAAAGTTGAAAACGAGAGATGTGGAGTCTAGGTCCAGTAAGAGCGGGTCGTCGTCGCTGGTGCTGGAGCTGCCGGAGGGCGCGCCCTACGTGCCCTCCGCCGTCAGCATCACGCCCGTGGGCGCGGGGGGGCTGGGCGCGGGCCTGGCGCTGGACCGCCGGCCCGGCATAGAGATCATCCCGCTGGCCGCGCCGCCCGCCGCGCTGCCCAGCTCCATCACCATCACGCCCATCACCTCCTCGCAAGCCAAGTCCATGGACGACCGGATACGATCTGAGAGACGACTCAGCAAGTCGGAAGACCGGACCAAGGACAAGAAAAAGAAGAAGAGAAGAGACGAAATGGGACCGCCCGAAAAAGTACCGCCGAAGCAGGACCCGCTCACTAAGCCGGTCTCCGTTAGTATCAAGCCCACTGACGGCCCGCCAATGCGCGCGGCTTCCCCAAACTCTCTTATGAGAAAATTTAGTCCGAGCCCCACGCACGGCAGATCCGTCTCCATTACCAAATCACCGACTCACAGCGTGAAAGGTAAATCGTCCGGCACCTCGAGCCACCAGAGCAGCCCCCGGCACTCGCCCGTGCCGAACAGCCCTAAACACTTATCTGGTTACTCGAGTCCAAAAAACCACAGCATTTCCTCCCCAAAACATAGCTCGTCCGGGTCAGGAAAACCTAGTATGTCAGCGCTAAAGTCAGCGGCGAGCAGCTCTCCCTCGGGCAAGTCCGGCGCCTCGGGCTTCGACCTGTCTAAATCCAGCAAAGTTCCCAAGGACGGGTACAGCGCGGGTTCATCGAGCTCAAGAGACAAGGATAAGAAGCACTCCAGTTTGTCTTTTTCTAGTTCCGACCGAAGTAGCCCGAAACTTAAAAATCCAATGAAAATGAAACAGTTGGAGATAACCCCTGTACCATCAGACACAGTTGTCCCGGAACCATTGATATCCCCCCAAAACATGGAGGTCAACAAATCAGTGCCCAGCCAAGTTCGCAACCGCAAAGGTTCTCTGAGTGCGGTGATTGATAAACTCAAATCAGCCCAGCACGTGAGCACGGACAGTGACCTGGGCTCTAAGGCGGGGAACTCGAGCACAGCTAACAAGTTCTCGGATCCAAAAAACGGTTCGAGTAACATAAAAACAGAAAATAAAAATCCGGAATATATGGTGAAGCCGAGCTCTGACGGAATGAAGATAACAATAAACAAAACGAGGACTAAAGAATCTTCTAGTAGTAGTTCAAAGATGAGTTACAGTAGCTCCAGTTCCAAGCAGTCGTCACCTCAGTCGACGCCTCCAAGCCAGGGCTCTCCGAAAACACACACGGGGCTGAAGCCAGGCGTGATCAGTGGGCCGGCCTCAAAAAAGACCCAGGCGATGCAATCTTCGAAATCTAGTAGCAATCCTAGTGGGACCCCACCGAAAACGTCACTCAGTCCCTCCGATACAAGCTCCAGCAATCCCACAAACCCACCCAAAGTGCCTTACTCTAAATCTAACGCTAGCAACACTGGTATGAACCTTTCGAAATCCACAACTAAAAGTAGCTCGGGCTCTCCTAAAAGTAGTAGCACTGATATCTCTAAAATAGTTAGGGATAGGGAAAGGGAAAAAGCCCGCACGAAACTAATGGGTGGTAATTCGGACAAGTCTCTTTACTCGTCCAAATCCGAAAGGCATTCGAGCCCGAGCGGCTCGCGCGACGAAGTTGATGGCGACAGATTCAAATCATCTTCAAAAGAATCAAATTTCTTAGTGGAAGGCCTTATCAAACCTTTAGACACTAGCAAGTTTCAAATCCCGAAACTGAAAAACCAGAGCACCCCGGATAAAGGCAGTCCCGTGGGCCAATACGACAACCGATCACTCGTCAACGATCTGTCGAGGACGTTAGACCAGGCAAAGTATCCGTTCCCGCACTTCCACAGTCCGAACCCCAGGAGCGAAGACGTACAGAAATCAGCTTATCCTCTGACTGTTCCGAAGCCGCTGCTCAACATGGGCTCAATGAGTCCAAAAACTGTTCAGTTGAAGGAGCAAACATCCGACATAGCGAAAGGCGAGAGTCCTCGCAGCAAAGACGATAAAGACTATACTAACACCTTTCCGATGATGCCACTGGATTTCAAAACTGACATGGCCAAGGGGTTTCCAGCACCTAAAGGAAGTTCTGAAGATCGTAAAGGCGCGGATGTTTGTATGAAGCCTCCGGCGAGCGGGGCAGTGGCGAGGAGCGGGGCGACCACACCACAAGAAGCTGCAGAAATGCTGTTAGATTTTTCTTCGTCATCAGGAAATAAGGTGTCAGGTATGGTGGCGGTGCGGCCAGTGTACCCGCCCTCTCCCGCTTTATTGATGGCTAAGAGTCCAGCTCCGTCGCCGCTGGTGGCGCCCTCGCCGCACTCCAACTCGCCCTGCATCACTGACGATGAGCTGATGGATGAGGCGCTCGTGGGGCCGGGGAAATGAGGCCGGCTGACTTTGAGAATTGCACTCAATTCTTACAGTACACGCGGGATAATTGCTGAATCAGAAAAAGCGTAACGACATCGAAAGAGTTGTTGATGTTTGATTAGCTACGTTTGATTTTGAGTGTATTGTCTGTAATGATACGTTACCGTACATAAAAGCGTCAAAAAAATTCTTTCGTGCTATCTATTGTTAAAATTTAATAGGACGGACCAAGGAAAAATTGCTTTAGCGTAAATCACAAATTATATTTTATAGTGATGGAATAAATACTTAAAAATAATTTAAATATGTATTTAAAATCGTATAATAATATTTAAAATAGCGTAAGCCCTTATTAACCCTTAACCCTTGAATGGTCCTTGAAAATTTACCACAATTTTTAAAATATTATAGGTGGTTATGATTGCTACAATGTATTATTGGATTTGATACTATTATTGGTGTACTTGTATAAGTTTTTTTATAACAATAAATATTAAGTAAGTAGGTATTCATTATTTTCAAAGACCATTTTAATAGCGTCAAAAAAATAGTGTTATAGTTTGTAATGCAGAAAATAGGTACGATTGTAACCAGACCATATACTTTGTGTAAAACGCTATTTTTTAGCTGACTAGGTGTATTCAGTTTTTCAATTGGTGCCTAAGAAAATCAGAACAGCAAATCTTGAGTTTTTCTGTAAGTAAACTTAAAATATGAAAATCAAATTCGAATTTAAATGTAAAGAATTTAATTCACGAAATTTTTAATTTGGATCAGGTATTTATTATTCTATTAAAAACAAAAAACTGCCATAAGATAATTGTTATCATACAAATGTACAACATCTTGGAAAAAAGTAAGCAAGATAATTAATTATATATTATTGTAAATAGTTTTAATGAATTCAATAATAATATATGACATTTATTTAATACGGTTGAATTTATAGTTCTAGTTTTTTTTTTAATACAAAATACTTATATGGAAATTTATGAAATGTAATTTAATGTTTTCATTAATAAAATTTAACATTATTTCAAATAATATTGACATAACATCAAGTTTAGAGCACTAATAATATACAGCGCTATTTAAACATAATTTAGCTTATATAAAATGCATACTAATTCTTTAAAATATGGCAAGCAATCTTTATACTAATTATAACTAAACAAAGCGTGGGTACATGGGTAGAGAGCGGGAGCGGTAGAACGAGTAAAATGGGAACAAGTACTGCTGACGTCTGAGAGGATTGTTTAAGTATGGATTCCTGAAGAACCGTCTCATTGCAAATCGCCGTCTAGGTCTTTGCTTCCTCCTTTTGAAGATGGGGAACACTGCTCCTCTTGCCGAGGCTGCCATCTTGTCATCAAACGTATATTGATACATGTCGCCTCTAGCGGAAAGATCTAATAAATCAGTCGTGTCGTCGTAAGTAGCTGGAATTATACTATCTGCTTCATGTTCATCAATATTGTCAAAAGTAAATATTTCTGGTAGAGCTACTTTGGTATCCAAAATATTTTTCGGTTCTTCGTTCATTTCAATAAGAACTTCTAATTTCACGTCTTCGGCATTTATTTTATTTTGTCGTTCTTCATTTAATATGTTTAGTTGATCTGCTTCGGTTGTTGCAAGTACAGTTGCTTTTGTTGAACCTTCTTCTAAAGGAACTTTAATAGAGCCAATGTTGTTTGGCCCAGAATGTATAACAGCTTTCAATTCGGCATCTGTTGTTTCTAAAACAGTAGCCTTTATTGTTTCTTTATCGGTCAGTTTATCATTAAATTTGGTTGTTGTTTCCGCATTGGGTGATATAACCATTTTTTTACTTGTAAGGTCGTCGATAGGAACTCCAAAAGCACCAATCAGGCCCAGCGTCAGCAATGCCACTAGTGTCTTCATTTTTTCTGCAAAAAGATCGAAGTGTTAAAAAATCACTACAAAGAATGGGTACCAAACAGTGTTTTTATATCCCAGGATGTGTGCCGAAGAAAGGTGACCGTTAAACTTAAACCACAATATTTGTTCAACGTTTATCATTTGAGCGCGAAGCTATTTGATAAAATATGTGTTACACGAGGTAGTAGGTTGAGTAATTAACATCTTACTGACCTGTGCGACTAGGTTTTTTAATCTGATAAAAATAAAGATTTGGTTAATATAGGGGCGAAAGTTCAAGGGTAAGTCGGTACCCACCTGTAAGATAAGATTACAGCTTAGTTGCTCCAATAGTACTTACGTAGTAACGTTTTTGTTTCTGCGGGCAATCACTAGTCTTGGGCTTCGGTCGGTCAACCCGGTTTTGTGGATTGTTTCTTCTCTGCGCCCATTGCTGGCGTCTCTCCTTGAACTTTTTCATCGCGAACTTTGGCATAAAAGGGTTTTGTGACTCTGCTGTCTCCATCATATCCTTCTCGACATTTTGTAACGCTGAATCTTCAAGCGGTGCGGTCTGGACAAACGCAAAGATCAGAACGATTAAGCACAGAAGTTTGGCGTCGAAAATCATTTTGGTATGAAAGTTCCTTTAGTTATTGTAATAGCACAGTGATTGCTGATCGGCTACTGTTAGGGTTTCGGATTAGCCTCTGGTTTTATATCCATGTGAAGTGACACACATCGGGTGCATCTGTTTGCAAAGGAAGTGTTTTAGGAAACGTAACGGGTCATACGCCTGCTTCCAATTATCGCGGCCCGAAGCCATATTTATAGGTCTTTTTTTGTAAATTAAACTGAACCGGAATAATATTTTTTTATAATTAATAAGCATTCATTTTAATTGATAAGTGAAGTGGTTAAGCCACTTCTTAGGTTACCATAAAAAAAATATAAATCCGGAGAAAAGTTTTCAATTAAAAAAAGTCCTGAGATTTAAGACAATCTGAGAAGTTTAATCTCAAAAGATTATTTTTAGTTAGGTTATTGAAAATCCGGAGATTTGCAAAATCCGGCCGCAATCCTGAGAAAAGTCGAAAATCCGTTAAACTCCGGACAAATTCGGATATATTGTAACCCTAGCCACGTCGTCGGTCGCCGACCGGCAGACGATGTGCCAAAGGAAGCCCTAACTGGAAACTGGAGGGAAGGAAAAGGCGAATCGACAGACCCAAGAACGCGTGGCAGCACGCTATGTAGGAAAATCTGAAGCACACGCAGAGCACCTGGGAGGAAGTCTGCAACATTGCTCAAGTCCGTCGAGTGTGGCGTCGATTTGTTGTGGTCCTTTGCTCCCCAGCGGAGATAGGACAAAAGTAAGTGTTAATCAATTGTTATATTTGAGCTTTACATAATGTTTGTGTAGGTGTGTGCCTACAAAAACTCTGGCACACCCTGAACTCTACAAAATTAATAAGAACTTTCTGCTGTTAATGAGTTAGCAAATACTTTATAATAATTGGTATAGAATAGACAAATAAAAAAATGTCGACTACGACTACAGGCTCACATGCTGGCATCACCCCAGTGTCAAGGCACACCACGTGAGTCAAGCGTGACGTCAAGCCTGTAAAACTGAGATAAACTGCCTAGGGATGCTCGATGATCATCGATGTTAGGAGGCAAAACATCGATGTTGCGTTATATCAAAAATCGTTACATCGATGTTGTTATATCAAACATCGAAACATCGGTTTTGCATCGCAACATCGATGGTTACAAACACAAAATTGACATCAGGCCCCTGAAAGAAATTGATTTCTCGATCAACAACCCTCAAAAAATCTTTAATGTAGGAAATAACACATCCACTGATTATGTATTCTTTCTATTTCTGAACGCAACGAAACATGAAAAAAGAACTCTTACATTTATCGACGTCTGTAAAAACATCGATGTTGCCTAACATCGATGTTTTGGGTTCGATGACCATCGAACATCGATGTTGAGCTATCGATGTAACATCGATGTTTTTTCAATATCGAGCATCTCTAAAACTGCCTAAACAAAGTCGTTTCGAAGAACTGGACAGTGATATGATAAATCTGATGCTAATTAAAAAGGTCCGATGAGCTGGCGGCGCGGCATGCACTGAAACTGAAGGTATTAAAGACTTGTTGCACTGAAACTGTAATATAAAGTATCATTGCAGTAAATCAGTGTTCTATTATCAACTGATGGTAGGTACTTAAGTAATAATAAGTACTTACCAATATATTGTTATTTATTAAAGCTTGCACGAAAATAATAAGTACTCGCTAATTCTCTTTTGTTTAATTTTTAAAGTAATTATATAATGGACAGTGTGGTGATGATGATCAGTCCACCAATGATCACAAACGATGGTTTACTGATGCAATTTTCCTTCAAACCACAAATCCTAATTATCCGTTCCTGTTGTATTTTCGGGATAAAAAGTATCCTTTCTTAAACTACTATCTCTGTACAAAATTTCATCATCATCATTTATATCGGTTCAGTAAGTAGTTTAGGCGTGAATGAGAGACAGACTTACAGATAAACTTTCGCATGTACAATATTGGTGTGGATTTAAATATGAACCAATGTTGAACCAATTGTTGCGTGTAAAATTTCGTTTTAAAATACCAGAATGACGTGTCATTCGAGCGATTAAAATACTTTTAAGTTTTAATTTTAAGAGGCATTTACGTAGATTTATTTTATTTATCCGTAAGTACGGTTTCATGTTTCATACAAATTAAAGGCGCTTCATGAAGCAAAAATATCACCCCTTTTTGCTATAGCACGTTGATTCTGCTAAGCACAAAGCAGGTACTGTACTGTCTATCGAGTTTATTAAACACCGATGTATATTTGCAAAAGCTGGCAACAGCCGACATTAGCACGTGGTGAGAATTTGAGCTAGCTCAAATCGAAATGCTGCCGGCAGAAGCGGCGCGCTCGTTGCTTAGGTCGCTCGGCTGGCTTGGCACAGGCACCGCTCTCTCTCGGCCATTGAAACCGTCTATCGATCGTTCACTCTACGCGTTGTTCTCAATCAACAATAGTAAAAGACATCACAAACAAAATACACTACCTGCTACTAGTACACCGTGATTAAAACAAAAAATAAAATACTCGTAAATTAGTGAGTTGCTGGTGAATGTCTTAAAGTTAAAACACTTTGAACAGCTGATTTCAAGGGTACCATGAAGGATAACCTGGCGCGGTAAGTTTTTGACGCTCTTCTTCTTTTAAAACCTGTTTCGGTTTGAAACATATTGAATGCCTTCTATGCAATAAATCATAAGAACCGAGATTTTTTACCAAAAGTGATAAGTTTGAATATACCTAGTTGGTATCTCCGGATACACATCTCCGATTTTTATGATAATTTAACTATTATATAAGTAGAGCTTAGAGACCTTCAGAACGGATATAAGCTAAGTACATAGGACTTCTTAATAAATAGGATTCTGTAAGTTCCGTAAGAAATATATGTTATAGATTGGTAATTAACCTCGTGGTTACAGTTACGAGTAAGAAAGATTCTTTGACCGGCAGTATAGTAACCCTCTTATTCATAAAAAGTTAAAGAGCATTTTAGTTATTTGACGTATGTCAATTGAGACTGGATGTCACGTATTTACCATACAACAAACCAGAGAAGTAGACCTCCAGTAACGCTACTTAAAATCTACTGTATCTTTATGAATAAGACGGTATGTATACAGGGTTATTCCGATAGTCTCCAAAACCTTTGATGTCCAAAATTTTGCCGCCCCATACAACGTTTCCTATTAGTCTCCAAAACACTTTTTTGGTAAAGGTAGGTACAACATTTTTTTTTCATACAACTATTCCTTTTAGTCTCCAGGTAAGTTTTACTATGTAAAGACAACAACAAAAGTTTAGGAATTTTAATAAAACTTAGTTTTGCAGTATAATCAGTTTTAATAAATATTTACATATGAACTATCGTGAACTTCACAAAAAAAAAATACTTATGACTGTTAAAATTTTCACATTTACAACAATCAGAAGCACTATTACTATGCTTAATATATAAGTTACGATAGGGGAAAATAGGTGACTACCCTTTTATAAAACATCTAATAAATTTCTAAACACTTCTGGCACATTTTCTATACTGTAATACTTAGCTTAACATAATTATCAACCAAACTTACGTGAGTTGAATGCATATTTAAACGGCGTGATTGGGCTAGGTCCTGCGTCTGAATTTTCACTTTCTTCCATTGTGCACTGACACAGTAACACTAGCCTAATCTCTCCTCAAGTCAAAGATCAGATTGAATTACAAAAAATAGAGTACCACATGCACTCATTTTTTAATTTTATGGACTACCGAGCAGCGCTCCGTGGTTGGTTTAATAACCGCACTTCTATTGTTTCCGTAAAACTTAGTACCTAGTTGTAGTGTTAGCCGCCCCTTGTCAGGTAGCTGAGAGTTTGTAAGGTTTTTGACAACAAGTGAAAATATTTTTTAAATCTAGGCGATAATCTTGTATCGGTTAATATATTTTTATTTTGTAATGCTGTTAACACTGGTTTTTCTTGCTTGTTTTGCCGTCGATACCATCTTTGCCTGTTAATATTTTGGAGACTATAGGAAATGAAAAATAATTAAATAAGAATAAGAATAAATCAGCTTGGAGACTAAATGGAAATAAAAAAAAATGATTTTTGGAGACTAATGGAATAACCCGTATACAAAAAAAAAAACAAACTAAGTATTTAGAATTGCCAAATATTAGTATATTTATAGGCATCTCTATCTTCATAAGCAGGTAGTAAATTAAAAATAAGCTTGTCATCGGTATATCGTCTGCCTGATTTGCTGATGTACCTACCTAATCTAAAAAATAATAAAGTTAACACCGGTAACAAATTACTAAAGTATTTATTTAGTAAAACGTGCTTAGTTTTGCATTCAAATTGCTCTTCATTTCTTGTAAGACTTTGTAATGTCAGAAATAGGTTAGTTTTTAGGTGACCTTAGAAATTTTCAATGACAATGCAAAATTTGTTGCATGTTTAATTTATATTGGTTGCGCGGCTTTGTATGTATGTAGGTGTACCTACCTAGTACTGTCTTAACTTAAGGATAGGTATTCATTGCATATTATAATCATCAGACATAACAAAATATGCCGTCCAACCTGCCTGAAGGTTTAATAATTAGCAACTTACTTTATCACAAAAAATAAAAAGTGAGACCGGTCACCGGTCTAAACGGCTAATTTTTATTACGAATTAGTGATTTAAACCTAGTCTTGATTCAGAGTTTTAACTCTTTATTTGGTAAAGCTTCGCCATGGCTTCGGCCGCACTTTAGACTCGTATCCTGCTCGCCTAAGCAAATTCGGTATTGTTTCTCTACACATAAGGCGAGCGCGCCAAAATATGTTACATTTCTATAAAATACTTAATTCAATTATAATAGCACCTACTCTTCTTGCAGCTGTTTCCTTCAACATAAAAATTAGCAATCGTCGCCCGCGACCCTTCTCTATCGTCGTATTACAATCCCATCGTTAGAATGTGCCGTGAATATAATGATCTTGTCAAAAAACATTGTGACCTCGACATCTTTGGTCTAAGCTTATGTAGATTTAAAAAAGTTATAGATGTAATAATTGTCTAGTTAGTTTTTCTCCTATTACCTAGGTTAATCATTGTTTGTTATTTATTGCGTAAGTTATGGGTTGTAATACTCACAAATAAAATAATACTCACAAATAGTCTTAAGTATGAACACTGTTACTTTAAATTGGTTTCGTGTGCACACGTTTTTGTAATGCAGTCTAGTTCTAACCTCTAACATTTATATAAGCGATTTCACCGATTGTATTATGTTGTGTCACCTTTATAATGAAATAAAAATAAATAAAATAAAGCTGCTAGGGCTTTGCTTAAAAAAAAGCTTTCAAGCGCTAAGTCCGCCAATTGCAAATAATTTATTTAAGTCAAATTTTTTTTTATTAAGTCCTTATATGTTGAATGTTTGTAATACTGTATATCTGTTCACTAAGTATTCTAGGCATTCATTTAATAATTAATGGAATCGGATTAGTGGTTTCAGATATCATACTCCTTCATCCATTTAATAAAATAAATTTCGGTAGGTCGTGTAGTATAAGTATATACACTAGGCTTTAAGTTTGACCTAAGGAACGTAGCTGTAGGTAGCTACTTTATGCTTACCCAATACCTTTACCTAAAATTTTCGGTCATGAACTAACATAAAGTAAAATTTTCCGTATTAAAGAATTAAATGTAAGAAAGCTGTCAAGTTCGATAAAATATTTATTCAAGTTAGAAATCAATACGATAAAGGCTAAGCTTAGTAAAGGCGGAAAACTTTGTCAATATCGTAGCCTTAACCTCTTACCCTCTCATTCATAAAAAGTTAAAGAGCATTTTAGTTATTTGACGTATGTCAATTTAGACTGGATGTCACGTATTCACCATACAACAAACCAGAGAAGTAGACCTCCAGTAACGCTACTTAAAATCTACTGTATCTTTATGAATAACACAGTTAAAGTGTATATACACTTTATTTATAGTAACATATGTAACTTACATAGTATAGGCCTATAGTAACTAAACTTGTCCTTATTTAATTTAACTATCATAGCCTAATGTTAATCATGCGATAGAGAGAGAACAAATTTTTTTGATGAAATTTGCGTTTTGGAGGCAAAAGTTTTTCACTTTGATTTTAATTTCCATCGCTTCAGAATTAAATATTATAGGTTTACTAGAGGCTGTCCCGCGGTTTCACCCGCGCAGATCTCTCATAAATACAAAAATCCCGTTTTTTCCCGTTCCCGTGGGAATTTCGGGAAATCCTTTCTTAGTGCTCACCTACACTCCCTAAGGAACCCACGTGCAAAATTTCAGCCCGCTACGCCCAGTAGTTTCGGCTCTGCGTTGTCTGTCAGTCAGTCAGTCAGTCAGTCAGTAACGGAAGAGTTTTATATATATTGACTAGTCGACCCGGCGAACTTCGTACCGCTTAACCTTCTACTTTGTTGCTCATGTATTTTACCTATAAACCTGACTCTTGAATCGCTCTATCCTTTGAAAAAAATCTGCATCAAAATCCGTTGCTTAGTTTTGAAGATATAAGCATACATAGGGATAGACGTGGGAAGCGACTTTGTTTTTATACTATGTACTAGAGGCTGCCCCGCGGTATTTCCCGCGCAGATTTCTCGTAAACACAAAAATCCCGTTTTTCCCGTTTCCGTGGGAATTTCGGGAAATCCCTTCTTAGTGCTCACCTACACTTACTAAGAAACCTACATGCAAAATTTCAGCCCGCTACGCCCAGTAGTTTCGGCTCTGCGTTGTCTGTCAGTCAGTCAGTCAGTCAGTCAGTCAGTCAGTCAGTCAGTCAGTCAGTCAGTCAGTCAGTCAGTCAGTCAGTCAGTCAGTAACGGAAGAGTTTTATATATATTGATTTATACGTTTTCCTTTTTTTATATTCATTGGTTTCGTAAAACAAACAATTTTATATCATAAAAAAAAATTTCAGGATAAAAAAAAAGAAAAAAATACAAACCCAGATTTTAATAGTGTTAGTAACATAAGCATTTCATGGCGATTGGAAAATTATTGTACTTAGTGGGAAAACGTTTTCTTTCTCTTTTTGTATGATATCAATCAATATCAATACATAGTATAAAATAAAGTCGCTTTCCGCGGCTGTCCCTATGTACCTATGCTTAAATCTTTAAACATATTTTAATGCGGGATTGATAGAGTGATTCAAGAGGAAGTTCTATAAGTATATTACATGCACAAAATAGTAACAGGTGAGGCGGTGCGAAGTTCGCCGGGTGGACTAGTTTTTATAATTAACATGAAATAAGATTTAAATTATATAGGTACGTATAAGTAGAGAGACCAGACCAACTTACAACTTTTTGCAGAGGTAAAAAACCTGCGCACTCTTGTGGTAGGTAGGTGGTATACATGTATACTAGGCGACTTAGGCACATATAATTATTATCTCAGGCAATAACCGGAATAGCAAATGGAAACTTACTAGCTTAGCAATTCGATTTAAGGATAGAATAGAAAAATCACTTTAATGCATAGGTAAGTACAATACTTACACATTATCTTAGGTTGTAACAACAATTTGTGACAATGCTGTTGTACGATAAAAAAGTCCTATTAAATAGAAGGACAACCAACTCTGACTGAAGCCAGTAAACTGTTTGATGACAATGAAACTAGGATGGTATTGTTGCCAAAGATTGTAGCATGTACAGTACAGTACAGTGGCGGTCTCGTGGTAACAGATTTGTCTATGTTCTCGTGCGGCCTAGACCCAAAACGGTCTACCTGTCTACCTCTACCAAAGAACAAGAGCCATTTTGCAATTCAGCAAAAACCGGAAGTGTCACGCCGACCTAGACTGCCACTGTACTAATGATTGATCACTAGTTGCCGTCTGGTAGCGGCACAGAATAGCACCACCTCAATTAAATTAGTTCATAAGTATTTTAAATTAGGTAATTTCAATATTTTTAAATATAACAGTATAAATAAATACGCCACATTTCTAATATTTAGCCACGCTAAATACCTAACTTAAATTGCAACTCGACATTGACCTCACCTTGTGCGCTCAGCTGATTGCACACTGCTGCGCTGTATCTAGGCTGATTATTACGAAATCAATATACAGGGTGTTTCTGACAAGGCGGTAATAAATCAAAGGAGTGATTCAGCTCGCCATACCTAACAACTTTCCCAAAGCAACAAGGGGTGAAATCTCAAAACGAAAACCAGCTGTCCCGTACATTGACCCCGTCAGCTGATCGAACCAATGTATGGAACAGCTGATATCTTTTCTGAGATTTCGACCCATGTTGCTTTGGGAAAGTTGTTAGGTATGGTGAGCTGAATACCTCCTTTGATTTATTACCGCCTTGTCAGAAACACCCAGTATATAAAACTCTTCCGTTACTGACTGACTGACTGACAGACAACGCAGAGCCGAAACTACTGGGCGTAGACAGCTGAAAATTGGCACGTGGGTTCCTTGGGGAGTGTAGGTGGGCACTAAGAAGGGATTTCACGAAATTCCCACGGGAACGGGTAAAAACTGTATTTTTGTGTTTATGCGCGAGTAAAACCGCGGGGCAGCCTCTAGTTTTAAATAATCTTCTAATCTACATGTTTATTGATTGTTGTCGAGGTAGCTAGAATAGCGAGGATCAGTTAAGATTACAATAAAATTTATTAAAACTTTGGGTTGAGTTGAATAGTTCATGTGGAAGGTAAAGTAGAAAAACTAAATAAATAAAGCAGTTATTGTTATTTCTGCTACAGCTATGTATTAAATTTACTATCGTTCCTGGATCACGACCCACACCACCGATAATAGATCGACACTTATAAGGTAGGTACCTAATTATAGTCTTCCTAAATTGTTAAATTAATACAATAATTGCAATGGGCGTCCTTCTCACTAAGAGCGATAATTTATAACAAATCAGGACTTAACACTTTTATTAAAACATTAAAAAAAATATCCTGCATATCCAGCCAGATCGATACGAGCACCGCTCAATCATTGAACTTATTTGTAGTTATAAATAAAAGGGCAAAGGGTAGTAAGATTGCGCTCATGCACTACGTTTACTCCAGTCACTGTGTGCATACTCAACCAACGGAGGTCCCCTTTAAAAAAAAAAAATAACAAAATCAAATCAATTTAATTGTGAAAATCCAATACTACAATAAAATACTACAACTCAATCTTACAGAATTCCTTGAAGTGTGCATTAAGTGATTTAAAGGGCAATATGGTTCTAATAATATTTGGATTTATGCTGATGTATCGGAGAAATCGCCTCAGGATTATCAAAGTTCAAGGGTATTTACTTTAAGTATAGAATATGTAATCTCTACGGCTGTATATTTGCCTGACGCAGATGATTTAGCATTTTTAAACTTACATGTTTGTTTGCCAGATACTATAGAATTTATAGTATAGATTATACTTAAGTATATTTGTTTGTCAATTCGTAGTCAAAGGTGATATACCTAATAAGTAAGTTAGTCACAAATTAATTCACACATAATTAATTATACTTACTTTTTTAACAAAAACAAGATATTAGGTACCGTTATTTTAGTAAAGCTAATTAAAACTTAAAAAGCGAAAAATAAGACTATCACCACCTACTTCATTGGACGACAAGACGCCCCTTCATACGTAATACCACCATTGACTTTAATGCGTAGTACAGGCGATGGCACGATTGGCAAGCAACACGAAAGACGAAAGGATTGTTAGTTTTTGATTTTATTTCAATTAATTATAACAGCGTTGAAACACCTCTAAATACAAGATGTTGCGTGACCTCATTCATGACTCTACCCTCTTTCTAAACCCAACCAAAATAAACCAATTACACAAATAACCGTAAACACGTGCGTGAAAGTCACACATTCTTTTTGTTTGGCATGAAGCCACAACCTATCTCCCACTTAAAGGCAAAAATATCATAACAGCTATTGGATGATAGCATCTATTGATGACGCAGACTTTGAGCATCAGGCAGGCAGGCCTCAGAATAATAAATTTATGACTCTAGGCCATAAAACAGAAGAATTTGTCTCATGTTTAGTAATATTGTAACCACAATGGAACCGTTTAATTAAATAATGGGGTTCCCTGTTTATGACAAGTTACCATACCGCCTTATTTCTATTTTTTTTTTATTTATTTAATGAGTGTGATATTTAATGTAGAGCGTAGAGCCCACTATAAAACTAAAGTAGGTACTCTTATTATAATTTAGGTGGGTACTCTTATTATTTCAATATTTAATTTTTTATAGTAAGTAAGTACTTGAATTACGTGACTGACCAGCCAGTAACGTTTTCTTTGCAAACAGTGATGGCGCCCACGAGGCCATGCTGCCCAACGGCGAAAAGCCTCAAATCAAACCAAACACCAAGGAGGAGAAAAAAGACGCAGATTACGAAGCCTTGCAGAGCTTCCTCCGCAGCATCAGCTCCACTGCAACTCTGCCACCTTACGTCAAGGGAGAGACTTACTCTTCCGTGCGAGGAGTGTTATACCAGGTGAGATTTGTCAAAATATATTTGGAAAAAATATCCAGTAATATCTACAGTACTTACTTACATAAGTAAGAATGATTTGGAGTCACTTGGTGAGAAGCATATTTAGTTTAGTGTGGTTTGGTTAAGCACTGCCCTTATTTTTTTTTTTGTAGTATAAGTGACTAGAGGCTGCCCCGCGGTTTCACTCACGCAGATTTCTCATAAACACAAAAATCCATTTTTTTTCCCGTTCCCATGGGAATTTCGGGAAATCATTTCTTAGTGCTCAGTTGCTCACCTACACCCCCTAAGGAACCTAGATGCAAAAGTTCAGCCCGCTACGCCCAGTAGTTTCGGCTCTGCGTTGTCTGTCAGTCAGTCAGTAAGTAAGTCAGTAAAGGAAGAGTTTTATATATATTGATTCTTAATGCCGTGAAGCCACCCTTACTTGTAGATACACTATTGATATTTACAGTTGAGTTTTGATTTCATTACACATATTTTGATCATCGTAGGTATGTCTTGATGTAGTAAGAATACGCGGACAAGTTATTTTGTAGTGGGGTACGGCCACCCACCTGCCTCCCACCAATGTACTTAGATTAAGTAAGAATATAATTAAACATATATTCAACCAGATCACACGTGTCTCACTAATATAAGAGCAACATCCTTACATGGCGACCCTGCCAGCCGGCCTGCCACCACTAGGCAGCGCCGGTCGGCCTGCATTTTTTTTATGTACGGAAAATGTTAAAATAAATAAAGTAAAATGTAAAAGTGAAAGAATATTTTGGACAGTGAAAGGACACCAATAGTTAATAAAAATAATATAAAAGTGAAGTAGATATTAAGAAAATGAAATATTATAATACAAGTAATTATGTGCCCTTAATTCACCTACCAAGTGTTCTCTTTTCGGCAAAAATCATCAGATTACTTATTCGGAACAGTAACTACAGTGCAGTTTTTTTTTTTCGGCGAGACTCCTGCTTCGGTGACAGTTTAATTTTATTTTTTGGGATTGTGTTTTTAAAATAAATTTAAATTCAGTGTTTCAGTTTTTTTTTTAAGGGCGTTTATTTACATAAGGATTTGTATTATAAATAAGTTTTTAAATAATTACATTAATTTTGCGTTTGGCTTTAGTGTAAATACTATTTATTATTAATTGAATATTTTTTATTTCTTTTGCTGATAAGGTTTAATTGAACAATTTTTATTTTTTATATTTAGTTTATGTTTTATTAATGTTTTATAATATTCAGCAAAAAGTATGTGTTGTATTTGTATGATTATAGTATATTTTAATTTGTCAATGTTTTGCTTAAAAGTTAGAATTTTATTTTGTTCTGCTATTAATATTTAACACCAAAATTATTTTCATTGCGTTTGTTCATGTCATATAATGTATCAGGTCACGTATTAAGTATCAGCTACCAAGCGCACATTCCATAGAGTCAGCATTTTAGAATTCCATATCTGGCGATGTCTTCATAACATTGTACAGTTTTAGACACTTTGTAATAAGAAGTAATTTTTTATCCGGAAGATTTTTTGTAATATTTAATTGTATTCAGATACTATAGATATAATTATGAAATGCGTATGTATTCTGTTTTAAAGTAAAATTTATTTTATTGTTATATTGATTGTTAAATTTTTATTTTGTTGTATTTTATCGGACATGACGAAACAAAGCACTTGACACAGTTTTTTTTGGATAGATGAAGGTGTTAAAATTAGTTGTATGAAAATTATAATAATGGAGCAAGGATTAAAGTACCAAAAGGAGAATGAAAGAGCTTTATGATTGGAGATTAAAAAGAGTCCGAGTGACTAAAAGGAAAACGAGTGATTAAGTTGTATGGTTATGTTTGTTTTTGAAAAGTATTAAGTTTGAGAATATTTGGTTGTGAATTTTTGGAACTGACATTGGACTGATCACCCAAGAGAAGTTGCAAACTCTTTACAATTAAAATTTAACGGAATGTAGGGAAAAGATTAATGAAATGGAAATTAATGAGAATGCATGATGACTTAGTTCAGCGAGTCTGATAAGTCAATGCAAAAGGTGAAATATATAAAGGTACACACAGGCAGTTGGAATCCTACTCTGATCATGATGATGAACGAGATTCACTTCGTGAAGAGGCTGGACATTGTATGAAATGTTAAAAGAAGATGCCTGTTCAGAGAAATAAAAGTAAAATATAGATAAATATGAATAATAAAAAGAAGGAAAATGAAGTATTATGAAGAAGAAATAATAATAATGTGTACCTTGAAAGAAATAAAATATATAAAAAAGAATGATAGTTGAAAGGATTATGAGCTGTTTGCTAAAATAAAAAAGTCAGTATATGAGAATAAAAAATAAATAAATATGAATGTGACTAAGATAAAAAGTTATTAAAAATATGAAGATTTTAAGAGATGAGATGAAAATATTAAATGATAATGAGAATAAAATAAATGTGAATTAAAATAAATATAATGAAATATGATAAGAAAAAAATTAAAAATGAAAGACAGAAAAAAGAGATGAATTAAGAGTAAAATGTTAATAAAAATAAATGATGAAATATGAGAACTAAATAATAAATATAATAGACGAGACATAAAAAAAAAATTACAACATATTGTGACAAAATAAAAAGTATAAATTATGTGTTTTATTGTTAATTAATATTTTATGTTTTGGTTTTTGTTTGAAATTTTTAACAAATGTTTATGTATTCATAAGAAAAAAAAAATATTGTATTTTTATTAATAAATATTTTTTAATAAAAGGGGGGAGGTGTAGTGGGGTACGGCCACCCACCTGCCTCCCACCAATGTACTTAGATTAAGTAAGAATATAATTAAACATATATTCAACCTGATCGGACGTGTATCAATTACACAAGAGCTACATCCTTACAATTTGTTCAGTTTGTATGAAACGGTATACGTATACTTACTTACGTACAAAGTGCAATTAATAACGTAAAATAAACTCCTTAGGCTTGAAAAAAATTGCTATATTTCATAAATCAAAATTTGCGACGGCATTTTAGTCAGTTTGCGACTAGGTTATAACAATTTAAATGTTTTTTAATTTCTATTATTAAAGTATATACTTACTTAGGTATGTTAGAGAGCATTCCTTGTTCTGTGTTATACAACAATGATGTATAATTTGGGATGTAGTTTGAAACGTTTAGTCTACATTTGACAGATTCTGCTTTTGACACCATGGTGTTGTATGGACAGATTCTACATGTACGACAGATTCTACTTTAGACAAATTCTATGTAAGGCAGATTCTACTTAAGACAGATTCTACATATGATGGATTCTGTTTTTAACAGATATGTCAATTATATCTACAAGGCATTTACTAAAGTATGTTCTCCTTGTGACAGTGCCTAATAACCTGCGCGGTGCTGATCCTAGCGGCCGGCGCGGGTCACCCCATCGGCTTCTCCGCGGTGGCTCTGCCGCAACTGCGCACTGAAAACTCCACCATGAGGATAGATGACGACATGGGATCTTGGATCGGTAAGACAAACTTTCAATTTGCCAAATATGAGATTAAACTTCAAATAACACACACTGCATATTATAAAACAAAGTCGCTTCCCGCAGTCTGTCTGTATGTATTCTTAGATCTTTAAAACTACCTAATGGATGATGATGCGGGTTTTTTTAATAGTTAGTGGAATGTTTGTTTAATACAACATAGTATTTTGTTAGGCGTTATGAAATACGCCGAACACTAAAAAAATTTGCAGTAGTCACATTTATGAAAATAAGTATCATTGCAATTTTTCATTAAAAAAAAATTTCAGCTGATATTTTAATTAATTAATTAATATTCATTTAGTGATCGAATTAGAATAGTTCAATATCTCGTATGATTTTATTGTTTACTCAAGTACTAACCGTCAAGTCCATAATCGGTCTTGCTTGCTTGTTGCTTGTTGTAATCAAACAAGTGAATCCATTTGATACGACTTTGACATAGTTAAGTTATTATTGAAATGAATGAAAGCATTCGATTGTTATATATAAGTATGTTTTTGTTTGTTTGGGGCATAATGCATAGAATATTGAGAATTACGATAATTATCGAATATGGATTACGTGCTGAAGTAAACGTTCTCAATTCTCAATACACAATCATCAACATTATTCTTGTTTAATACAGTATTTTGACGCGGGAAGCGACTTTGTTTTATACTATGTATTGATGATTAGGTAAGAAGCTATCGGATTATAAGTTACTTTTTTACCTTGGACCTTCGTTTAAGCGAAATCGAAACGAAAGGCATAATAGAAAATCGATACCTAGTACTTACCTAATTCAAACCTACAGCCACCCACAGCAGAACCACTACTTTACGCCACTACGCCAGTCAACAATTTAGAATATTTACATACATAGACATTAGCATTTACGCTTCATTTAAATAGACGGAATTAATAAAAATACGATTCCAATTAAATACGACGCATTCAGTTCCAAAGTGTGAAAGTAGTTCCTACCTACATCGCATATCGAATCGGTTGGATATCTATCTACATATCTACCAACGTAATTCCTAGGTGCAATAAGTAGGTCTTTGGCGTGCTTTGGCACAGAACGCAAGCAATAGCTTAGCATACATACTTAGTATAATTATACTAAACTCGCTGTCCCGGCGAACTTCGTATCGCGCCTTACATTTTGTTCTTCCTCTCAATTTTTCCATATTTTTACCTTTTAAACCTTCCCTGAACTACTACAAACATTTTAAAACCAAAATCAGCTAAATAGGCCCGTCCGTTCTCGAGTTTTAGCGAGACTAACGAACCACGATTCATTTATATATATATATATTAGAACTAGATAGATTTACAAACAAACAATGACTAAACATGTCTAGGTATTGTAGCCTACGTATTCATATTTTTTGTATACAAATGTGAGTGGAAACAGTGCAATAAACTACATATAACAATGCAATGTTATTTTCTTTCTTTCCTCATTCTGAAAAATAAAACTATAATAAATAAAAATATGAACGTAGGGTAAACAATCGCCTTTTGTGATACACATAAGATAAATAAAATTTAAAACAAAACAAATGATGCTTGCTAAGCATTCAAATAAAATGAAATATTTTAAAACAAACATTTTAAAGAAATAATATTAATTTATATTATATTAAGTAAATAATTTTCTATTCATCACTTTTTTTCTCATGAATGAAAATGAAACCATTGTTTCTGTGATTTTCTCAGTTTACCTTAGTAATCTCATAATATGTTTTTATTTAACACTAGGCGACCCGGCGAACTTCGTAACGCCTAACCTATTATTATTTTATGCATGTATTATACTTATAAACCATCCTCTTGAATCACTCTATCTATTGAAAAAAACCGCATCAAAATCCGTTATGTAGTTTTAAAGATTTAAGCATACATAGGGACAGACGCGGGAAGCGACTTTATTTTATACTATGTACTAGAGGCTGCCCCGCGGTTTTTCCCGCGCAGATTTCTCATATACACAAAATTCCCGTTTTTTCCCGTTCCCGTGGGAATTTCGGGAAATCCCTTCTTAGTGCTCACCTACACTCCCTAAGGAACCTACATGCAAAATTTCAGCCCGCTATGCCCAGTAGTTTCGGCTCTGCGTTGTCTGTCAGTCAGTCAGTCAGTCAGTCAGTCAGTAACGGAAGAGTTATATATATATTGATTGATTGATATCACAGCAGCTCAGGCCAGTGCTTGCAGGTTGTTTAACAGGAAAATATTTTTAAATTACCTTTGTAGTAAAACAAAGGCCAGCTGAAAACCTAAATCAGTCAGCTAGCTACATGCGATACATATAAAAATAAAAACTTAATACTTTAGTATGACATCAAACAAGAGGAAAACTATCCTCAGAATACTGTTGAGACTGGCGGACATATGTATAGAGGTAAAGCATGGCTGGATTAGTTGCTTCATCACAATTAATCCATGTGGGTATAGTATTGTGGGACTCAGTAGGACTGGTCTTCTTTTGCGATGCTTGCGAATTTGACGTTTCTCGATAATCCAGCTTTACCAGTATAAAGCCTAAGTTTACAAAAATTGTGCGGCCTGTGTCCGTTCCTGAAAGCCAGCTCAAGTCAATATTCAAAAATTCTTATTCTGATGAGGAAATCAGGAAATTTCAATGTACAGTAAGTACATTCTACAGTAGGTAAATTCAAAATTGGCACGCTCTACTTAGTTATTGAAGAAAACTCTATCCCTAATACCCTAATGGGACAGTATCTTAGCAATAAAGTTACCTGCTATTCTATTAAGGTATAGATATTCCCTATCAAATTTGACTACATAGCAATAAGTACTTAGTTTAAAGTAGGTACTTATACACAAATCGTTTTAATTTAATACAAGCCAAGTTAAGTGCCGGAAATGAGACTGTAATACATCGGATTGCAAATAGATGTCGTATACCTACCTATACTACTCGTATTGTCCAGTTAAACATTCAGTAGAATCACATGCCAATTTTGCACATTGTGATTTAAAATACTACTAATATGTCGTGATACTATATAAACGCGAAAGATTGTAAGAATGGATGCTTGTTGCTCTTTCTTACAGTACGTAGTTTTTGCAATGGATTTTTATAAAATTTCAATAATAACACAGTTATGTAAAGTTTCATTAAAATCATCAGAATAGCACGGCTATTATTTAAAGGGATATTGTGTAAATTTATATTGTATGGCGACACTAAGTTCGCCGAGTCAGTTAGCCTCTAATTACTAACGTTGCCAAACCGTCGCCAAATGAATTAGCTTATGCATTTCAATATTAAATGCTGGGATAACTGAGCTGGCCACATCGCCATGGGCCATGGCCTGAGGACATGGCGTCTTGTTGGAGTCTTATTATTGCTAAAAATAAAACAAATATAGGTACAAGCATAAGATACGAAGTGGAATAATTTGCGATGGCACAAATTAATTGCAAACGCAAGTCCTGTCACAAATTAATATAACAACAAGCAATAAGTAACAATTACGTTTAAGATCGCAAATTGTCTTGAGCAAGGCCAAGTTCATTGGTATAAAATGTAAGCCGAAACTCCGCAACCAGACAACGAGGTCCGCCCATAAACAAATGATTGTGACAAATGATACACGCTCTTTTGTTTACGGACAAATTGCGCGAAACAATAATGATCGTTCGCACTAACAAGACAGGCCGGCCGATCGTTCACAGTTTACTAAATAAACTATGTCAAATACCTACTTACCTACTTATGACCGTATGACGTTACGTGACGGAAATACCATGTATTACCTACGGTCGCTAGTAGATAGATAACGGTTTAAAAAAAAAAATCCTAGCTGAGCCAAAATATACCAAGACAGAGGGAGCCCCTGACGCAAGATTCGTGTGCTATGCCATATGCCAGCCAGCCAACTACGCACGCACACGCAATACCAACGCATAGTTTTTATTTGGCGTATTTGTAGATTATTTTATTTGTAGCTTAATGCTTCCCTTAAACATAAAATTTAGGTGATTGATATTGGTAGGTTAATATAAGTTAGCCAAAATTTAGAACAAAAGTGTTTGCGTGCACATTGCACGAAACACTTTGTCAAACGATTAATTTGAGAACATCGATAAAATTGATAGTTGCAGCGATAATATAACGTGAAATGACACAATCTAAAACTATAAATCAGTTTTATCTCCAAGTGCAAGTTATATCATAGAAATGGAAACCTTGCAACGTGACTTTGACCATGATGTGCATGCGGCGGCACAAGGCATGACCGGCAGATACTTTAAAATTGAAAACATTTTCAATAATATCAGCTTCTGGAGTGTGACGTCACGCTGCCTTTTGGGCACCTTTTGCCTTTAAACTGTGCAATAGATTAGAATTTGTCATTGGCGTTTATAATTTGTAAGACACCATGAGCAGATATACTAACTTACTTATTATGTTTCAAACTTTGTAAAAATAATTTTGATCGATTCCGGTTTCATACAAAAAGTTAAATTACCCAAAAACCAACATAACTCTGCGTTAATTAAGTTACTTTTTTTATTTTCCATTGCCCTTACAGGTTTATTTACGTGACCTTTCCTTTCCTTTCTTCTTCCTCCATTCCTTTTGTACAGTCACATGTACGTTATACCTAGGTTACGTCTAAAATAGATAGATAGATAGACTCTTTATTACAATCAATAAACTTAAAATATTACAATATTCTTAAATTAAAACATAAATAGCTTGCACCTAAGTACCTCACACATCTGTTAAAAAATTTCCCGCTGGCTCAAATGGGTACAGTACAGATATGTGTACCTACAAGACATTTCCATACATTACATACAAACAATTCCATACATTACATACAAACGCTGTGAGTGTAGCGAATAAATTTGATCACTGGATGCGATTAATTTTGCTAACTATTTATGAGCTAAAATACGTGAATGTTACATACTTTCTTGTACATGAAAGAAATTTATTATATTCCTTTCATTAATTTGAATTTAAACCTCTGTTCTGATTTTTTTTTTTTTTACAGCCAGCATCCACTCAGCAGCCACGCCTTTCGGCTCAATGCTCTCCGGACCAATAATGGAAGCAATAGGGCGGCGGCGAACATTGCAGGCCTCGACCTTACCACTTGTGATTGGTTGGATCCTCATAGCAACCGCTCCGATGCACGCTTTGATGCTGTTGGGGAGGGTCGTTTGCGGTTTTGCGGTTGGGATCATGGCAGCACCTTCGCAGGTGATTGACTTGACTTAACAACATTTCTTTAGTGTAATTTCAACTACAGCTAATCTATACTATACCAATATTATAAAGAGGAAAGATTTGTTTGTTTGTATGTTTGTTTGTAACGAATAGGCTCCGGAAATACTGAACCGATTTGAAATATTCTTTCACTGGTAGGAAGCTACATTAACCCCGAGTGTCATAGGCTATATTAGATTTTCAAAAAAATTAGGGATCCTTACCTAAACTCAAATAATGTAACCCAAGGTGCAATATTTTTTCCGTTGTTTACATATTTTGACAGGTGGTTTCTGTTGTTGTTTGTTTTTTCATTCCTTTTTAATTCGGCCATTCTGGGCAGTCAAAAGAACATAGTCTATAAAGCCAAGTCTTTTGTATTATCTTATATTCTATGGCGTAACGAAGTAAGCCGGGAAAGCTCGTTATCTATATTTGCTTTCTTGTCACCGAATGCAATGCTAATACATAGATGTATAAGCTGATCCGCTGCTTGACGTATATTCGCACAATCTTTACAAAACTCTTTCTTTATTTCTACGTCTATACGTCTATCTTCTTCATATATATATAAAATTCTCGTGTCAAAATGTTTGTTCCCGTACTCTTCCGAAACGGCTTGATCGATTCTCATGAAATTTTGTGAGCATATTGAGTAGATCTGAGAATCGGCTAACATCTATTTTTCGTACCCCTTAAAATTATTTATATGGCAAAACAACGTTTGCCGGGTCAGCTAGTCTACTTATATTAATTATGAACTTTTCCAGGTGTATTTAGGAGAAATATCAGAGCCACGTCTACGAGGCCTCCTAATCGGGACACCGTTCGTGGCGTACTCCCTCGGAGTTCTATACGTGTACGCGCTCGGTGGCGCGTTGCCGTGGCGATCAGTGTCGTATCTGTGCATCGTGCTGCCGATACTGTCGTTCGTGGCGCTGAGCTTTTCGCCGGAGAGCCCCACGTGGCTGGCGAGGAGGGGCAGGTTCCACGAGGCCCGCGCCGCGCTCGCCAAGCTGCGGGGCGACTCTGATACTGTGAGTCTCTTTTTGACTTTGTTTTATTTAAGGAGCAATCTTAAATGGATCCTTAATTAATTTTTGTTGTACATGTAAATACTTACCTTACGCTCTCGTAACGTAAGTAGCTGTTAGCGACTTATCGATCTTCATTATTATCTGTTTTCCCAACTTCAACATTTTTTAGGTTGAGAGAATCCGCAAGATGCATCTTACTCAGCGTCTCAGACAGAACGAAATCCATTTACATACGATTAGCAATTATGTAGGTAATTAGTACAGGTACTAAGTATGTTATATGTACCTACCTACTTATTTTTCTCAATAAGAATCAGATATTAATTAATTTAAATTTAGATTTATGATTATTTTGCAAATAACTTGAGAATTCTCTGTGTATTCTCAGAACAAAGAAAAAATCTTACATTTACATTCCCATGTGCATGAAATCACCTTTTGCAGAATAAACTGTTCTCTATTAATATTAGCATAAGATTGCTTTATTTTAATTTTCCATGCTTATCCTTATTTGAGGACAGATTTCATGCATGAGTTTGTAATGTATTGCGGAAAAGATAACTGGCCAGCTGAAACTGGTATTCTAACACCGCGATAATAAAAAAACGCTAACCAAACCTAAGAAATATAAGTAGGTGACCTAATTATACCTATTGTTTTGGCGTGATGTGAGTGTGGCGTGTGACCTTAAGTGACAATAATAAGTTTAGTTAGATTTGCAGATAGTTATAAAAATAATGCAGTCTAAATTAAAATACCTACCATTTCAAGATGTTGTGTATGATTTTGTCAGCTTACCCCTTGACTTGAACAAAAGTAAGTCTGCTCGCACACTCACAGTAGGTCAAGAATTACGTAATATGAAATGAACATGGAGTCGGATTACTCGCTTCGCCCTGTGCCGCCGCCGCCGCCACCGCCGCCTCTAGTGTCAACAATGTTAACGAGCTAAACAAGGGGCACGCAAAACGATTCCTTGCCTTAGTCTAGAACTCTACATTGTTGGGAAGACGCATTTAATTCCGCTAAGTGACCATTTACCATTTTGCCTTACTCAAACCAAACATTAAACATTTGTTTGGCTCTCAATTCAATTACAAGGCTAGGCATACTTAGTCAAGGGCGATTAATTTAATAGCCTCCCTATTTGATCTGAAAAGTAAACGCTATGAAAACTTTGTGAACCGCTTCTAAATGCTGAATTTTAAATTTCAAAAGATACCCGCTCTACAGTGTGTTTGGGTGAAATGTGAGAGTCCACAAACCAGCCCGCATGGTCCTAAATACTCATTAAAAACGATTTAGATCTAAATTTATTGGTCATCGTAGCACTGCTGCTGTTACAATATAGTTCAACTAAGAACCTACTTATACAGTGTGTCCGGGGAAGTTATAACATAATTTTAAGGGTGTATTCTATGATCAATTTCATCGATGAAAACACCCCATATGGGGGGTCGCAGCCTCACCCCCCTCTCAGTATGATGTTTTTAATTTTTTTTTTGCAAAAGTCGACCCCGCCTACTTTTAAATTCACAGTTAAAGATCTAAGGCTCACAGAACCTTCATTAAGGTCTTAATCGAAGGCTAAGTAGTTAGGCTACCTAAGTTACTAACAAAATAACCAAGTATTGCTTTTTTTTTTTTTTTTAAATGATAAACCACAAAAAAAAATTTTTTTTGACATTTTTTACGGTTTTTCAAAGTTTCCACAAAAAAATGCAGATACTTTTTTTTATTTTTTGTGTTTTATTGTTAGCCTTTGAGTTGTTCTCCAAATTGGTATTAGATTTATTTCTCTACGTCTATTATTTCAGAAATTATCAACTACCAAAAATACCCTTCGCTTTTACCTTTTAATTTAAGATTTCAGGTTAACCCACTTTTAATAAAAAATAAAGTCAATATATTTAATTCTTTTGTTAGTTATTTTGGTAGCCTACCTACTTAGCCTTCGTACAAAACCTAAATTAAGAGTCCTTTTACGCGAACAGTGGCGCCACTCTAGAAAAAAAAATATTTTCTAAAGTAAGGCTTTTTTTCAGAAAAAGTGCTCCCTTGTGCATAAAATCTTGGTCCCTAGTATTTTTTTTAAGTATTTTAAATAATATCTAGGTTTAGAATGTTTATGGATTACTGTTTTTTGCTAAAAGTAGCCACTTTTAGCTACTTTTAGGAACAAACAGTAATACATGAAACAGTATAAACCTAAAGTGGCCACTTTTAGCAAAAAACAGTAATCCATAAACATTCTAAACCTAGATATTATTTAAAATACTTAAAAAAAAATACTAGGGACCAAGATTTTATGCACAAGGGAGCACTTTTTTCTGAAAAAAAGCCTTACTTTAGAAAATATATTTTTTTCTAGAGTGGCGCCACTGTTCGCGTAAAAGGACTCTTAATTTAGGTCTTGTACGAAGGCTAAGTAGGTAGGCTACCAAAATAACTAACAAAAGAATAAAATATTGACTTTATTTTTTATTAAAAGTGGGTTAAACTGAAATCTTAAATTAAAAGGTAAAAGCGAAGGGTCTTTTTGGTATTTGATAATTTCAGAAGTAATAGACGTAGAGAAATAAATCAAATACCAATTTGGAGAACAACTCAAAAGCTAACAATAAAACACAAAAAATAAAAAAAAGTATCTGCATTTTTTTGTGGAAACTTTGAAAAACCGTAAAAAATGTCAAAAAAAAATTTTTTTTTTTTGGTTTATCATCTTTTAAAAAAAAAGTAAAAGCAATACTTGGTTATTTTGTTAGTAACTTAGGTAGCCTAACTACTTAGCCTTCGATTAAGACCTTAATGAAGGTTTTGTGAGCCTTAGATCTTTAACTGTGAATTTAAAAGTAGGCGGGGTCGACTTTTGCAAAAAAAAAAAAAAACATCATACTGAGGGGGGGGTGAGGCTGCGACCCCCCGTATGGGGTGTTTTCATCGATGAAATTGATCAAAGAATACACCCTTAAAATTATGTTATAACTTCCCCGGACACACTGTATAAATTGTATTTTGATTTGGTTACTTGGTTTGGCTGGATGGTTTGTCTGTCATCATCAAGTCCACAAGCGTTCTTGGTTATTAAGTTTCAACCCAACCCACAAACTACCTACTTACTTAGTTTTTTCATAAGCTTCATTAATCATCTTGTTATTTCGAAATTTCGATACCTTGACTTGGTGAAGAATTCGCGGAGCGTTGCGGATCCGCCCCCCGCAGCGAAGCGCGCTCGACCGGATCATAAAATTTATTAGACGTCAGTCTACGTCTACGTATTTTATGTCTTCACATAAATGAAATATGATTGAATAAGCAATCCAGCCTAATGTTTTTATATTACTGTTACTGACCTAGGTCTTGTTGGAACATAGCCATGTTTTTGCTCTTTTACTTTAAGAGAGTAAAACTAGCCGAGATAGATACTTTCAGATCGGTGCGTTACAGTAGGTGACTGACTGCTACTGATAAAAATATATAAATACCTACTTACTGATAGAAAAAGTTTAAATATATTTTCTAAATTTAAGGCTGAACGCGAGCTCCACGGCCTAATCTCAGCGCGGGAAAAAGAAAAAGCGCGCGGAGAAACCAACGTCCCCTTCTTTGCGACCATCAGCCGGCCCTCGGTCCTCAAGCCGCTGTTTCTGATCAACGCGTTCAACGTGCTGCAGATCCTGTCGGGAAGTTACATCGTCATATTCTACGCTGTTGATATCCTGGAAAGCGCTGGGGGTTCCGTTGATGTTCATGTAAGTTTTTTTTAACTTTTAATTTTATCTCTATTTACACGGCCCGAATTTTATTATTAGCGAGAAGGTAATTAAGTACCTACATAGTAGGTAATTTTAGCCAGACAGATATACAAAATTGTATACAAAACCTGAATCTTATGGAAGATTAAAAAACTAATTTCCGCATAATTTGTCATAGCTGTCTGCATTTGTTATCAAGTTATCAGTGTTCCATGAATCATGTTCTACGAAACATATGCAGGCAGGTATTTTTTATCGCAAAAATATATGTTATCAAACATTTCATGCGTCGCAGATTCGGCTATAATCCACGGATTAGTTTTGCTTGTGCTATCTTTCTCTGTATGGGTATCGGCAACACAGTCATATCCAACATCCTCGATCGACCTCGATGTAAATAAATATTGCATCCTAAAGTTTTTTTTTTAAACAGATGGCAGCGAACGCGTCAGCCAGCATCCGCCTGGGCGTGACGGTGCTGGCCTGCCTGCTGCTCATCCGCATCACGCGGCGCGCGCTCGTCTTGATCTCCGGCGCGGGCACGGCCGCCTGCACGCTGGCGCTCGCCTTCATCCTCTACCAGGGCCAGGGCGAGGGGCACGGCGTCGCTCCTGCTGCCTTAGTACTTGGCTACGTCGCATTTAACACTTTGGGCTTCTTCCTGCTACCCGGCCTGATGGTAGGAGAACTCCTTCCTACCAAAATCAGAGGCCTTTGCGGAGGCTACATATTCTGCGTGTTCAATTTAATCTTATTCGGATTTACAAAGGCATTCCCATTAATGAAAAGCTCGTTGGGCATGAGCGGCACTTTCGCATTGTTCGGCGCATCGGCCGTCCTCGCCACGGTGGTGCTGTTCCTCATGTTGCCGGAGACCAAGGACAAGTCGCTGTTGCAGATCGAGCAGTATTATGAGAAGTCCAACTTGTTCTGGGTTACGCGGGAGAAAATGCCGGCGGATAGTCAGAATGTTTGAATCTGTGATGTGGAAGGAATTAGTGATACTTTATGTTGAATATTAATTGTATTTCAACGGAGAGAAAAATGATTCAGGGACAAGCCTAAGTTCTATTGAATAATGTCATTCAACGGAAAAACGCATATAAAAAAGAGAAACAACTTCCCAACACTAAGTAGGCCGTCCAATATGAAGCAAAAAATATTATACTGACAATATTCTCTATTTATAATTATATGTAAATTTGACTAGGCTCAAATTCAAATAACCACCTTCAAATATAAATATTATGATGTTCAAAGCGTTTAGGTTTGGCGTAAAATTAAATTTTTTTTTTACTACTTATTCAAATATTTCTTGCCATTTATTATAATTTTTTTGTGATTTTATGCACTTGGCGCAAGTGAAACATTGTTACACGTTACAGAAGTATATATAATTTTTAAAGAAAAACTATTTAAATCGTAATGTTATCGAAAAATCATGAATAATTGAGTAACTTTTCTAAAATACTCTAATCTATGATCTTGAAAACATATAGAAGCGCCAGACCCAGACGATGCGCCTTTTAATAACTTTACTATTGTCTAAAAATGTAAAAACAACTTAAATTCGCTGATTTCGTGCAAAAATATTGAAACTATCGACTAACTTAAATTTACACATGTTGCACCTCTAAAGGAAGAGAATTGTTTTGATATTTTGTGCAAGACATTTGTTGTAAATTTTAGTGGCTCTGAATTTATATAATGTTATATAGAATATCACTGTATTTATTTAGCAATTCGTACAACTGTTGATTGATCTTTTTTTTAAATGAACTTAGTATATTAATTAATGAATAAGAAGTTGGTGGTGCTGGCACCCGGCCACCGGAGATTTGAGATCTGTGATTCTATCGACCATGATAAGTTTAAGTGCTCTTCTACTTATTTTAAACGTAGCTAGCGCATTTTAGTTTAAGACCAATAACGTTTTCTATTTTACAAAAATAGAAATTCCACATTGTGATAATATCAAATATACTATATTGTATTAATTGACAGTTTTGTTCTTTTATTTTATTCATTCAGCTATGTCTGCTGCGCGACATTGACCCGCCATTCAGAGCACACTGTATTTGACTGACGGATTGCTATTGGTTCATATTTTACCGCGCGCATACTTAGCTGGCACGCTTTTTAATTAATAAACCGAAGGCAGAAAGCAAAGACCACCAATCCTAATTTACAGAAGAAAAAAAAACCTGTAATTATTTACTTAAAATATTTAATTAAATACTTAATATGATAATTGTTATAGTTATAGTTACGTAGTCTGCGCAGTGACAGCAGCAGTAGTAGCAGCGGGCAGGCGCTGGTAGAGCGCGGGGCGCGCGGCGCAGCCGGGGCAGGCGTGCAGCGAGCCCGACACGAAGCACGAGCACTGCCAGCAGAAGTGGCTCTGGCAGCGCGTGCAGCGGTGGATCTGTAATACCACACTTGAATTCATCTGATGTTTTACGTGCATTTTCCATGGTTAAGTAGGATGCAGCTGTCCCCTCGGCTTGTCCTATGTGGAATAGTGTCATTGACTTGACAACGACAAACTTTTCAAAACCAAAATTAACTAAATCCGTTCCGCTGTTCTAGAGTTTTGGCGAGACCAACGATCAGATAAATCATTGATGACAAATGTTATATGTAAAAACAAATGTTTATACGTATAACATCATTTTCAGTAAGTATCCAACATAAGCGCACATACATTCTTATCAAGGTCCCCGAAGGAGCGCAGGCAGCCGGCGCAGTGCGGCGCCTGGCCGGCGTAGGGCAGCTCCTCGAACGGCTCCACCGGGAACAGGTGGTGGTACGATCTACAGAGGAATAAATAAATATTTTGAAAATTGCGGCCTTTTTTGATAATTGATGTATCTTTGGGAGACATCATGATATTCATACACGTGTTATGGGTTAATGCGGTCAAAGGAAGCTTCTATTTCGTTTAAGTAAAATGAATTTTATCTTTTATACTTTCTTTGGACACTGATTTAGATCCGGCTCGAAGGACCAATATAGGGGTGCATTGTATATTTCGTTTTCCAGATTGATGATGTTGGTGGCATTTCCAGAAGCAAAATAGTTAAAATAACCTAGCGAGGTGCGGCGCTGAGGCGAGCGTGAGGTCGCAGGTGCGGCACTGCGCGGGCAGCGAGCAGTACTTGCTGCGGCACTGCGGGCAGAAGTGGCCCTCGCCGCCCACGCCCTCGCCGTCGCCCTCTTCCAAATGACTGCAACAAAATATATATAGTAGTAGTACCTATTAGTAGTATTTATTAATTTATACAGCTAAACTATATTGGCCATTAGGGTGTGGTGCGCTCCGCGGTTGATCTATAAATGTATAAAAACTGCAGTAACCCAGCAATCATACCACATGCAGTGCGTGACGGGCGGCGCGGGGTCGGCGGGGTCGTCCTCGGCGTGCGGGAAGCCCATCTTGACGAGTCCCGCGTCGAGCGAGCGCGCGCGCGCCGGCGGCCGCGCGGCCGCGCCCAGCAGCGAGCGGTAGTGCACGTCGTCTAGCACCACCTTTAAAACATTACTGACTATTTTACTAGCGAACATCTAACCTGAGGATAAGGGTGCTCAAATAGACATAGAGAAGCAGGTATCGGGCGGGGACGCATAAGCGCGGGTCGGCGCGGATATTTTCAGGCTTGCCTGTAAGTGTGCGCCCCTTTACATAGAATACTTGCGCCGATCTACGCCGACCCGGGCGAATTTGTCCGCGGCGGAAACTTGCTGCTTTATGTAACTCTAACAGGCCTCAATCCATACTAATATTATAAATGCGAAAGTAACTCTGTCTGTCTGTCTGTCCTGCTTTCCTGAGAAAACTACTGAACCGATTTGGAAGAAATTTGGTATATGGATAGTCTAGAGCCTGAGAAAGGACATAGGCTACTTTTTATCGCGAAATTCCCACGGGAATATTGGGAATTTTATGTTTTAATGAAAGTGCGCTACCGAAGCCGCGGGGGCACACTATATCTATACAATGTATAGTCTAGAGCCTGAGAAAGGAGATAGGCTTCTTTTTATCCCGGAATTCCCACGGGAATATAGGGAATGGGGCTCTCTATCCATACTATATCCATACTAATCCATACTTAATATTATAAATGCGAAAGTAACTCTGTCTGTCTGTCTGTCTGTCCTGCTTTCCTGAGAAAACTACTGAACCGATTTGGAAGAAATTTGGTATATGGATAGTCTAGAGCCTGAGAAAGGACATAGGCTACTTTTTATCGCGAAAATCCCACGGGAATATTGGGAATTTTATGTTTTAATGAAAGTGCGCTACCGAAGCCGCGGGGGCACACTATATCTATACAATGTATAGTCTAGAGCCTGAGAAAGGAGATAGGCTTCTTTTTATCCCGGAATTCCCACGGGAATATAGGGAATGGGGCTCTCTATAATCTATATATATGAAAGAAAGTCGTGTTAATAACACTATTTATAAGTCAAGAACGGCTGAAATTATTTTAAATAATATTGAATAAACGTGATTAAAGTATTCGGTCGTCGGACCCTCACATTCCCTAGCTTGCAAGTACAGATACAGCGCTTAAACTGCCCTCGAATCTGTGATTGTGGCTTACAAACCTTCCCGAGCTGCCATGTTTTATGATAGCTCAGACGTTTGCGAGTTAGTGACTTAAGAACATTACCCAGCTTTTAAGTACAGATATAGCGCTTCGACTGGCCGCGAGTTAGTGATTGTTGCTTACAAACATTCCCGAGCTGCCAAGTACTATGATAGCGCTCAGACGTTTGCGAGTTAGTGACTTAAGAACATTCCCCAGCTTTCAAGTACAGATATACCTACTAGCGCTTAGACTGCCCGCGAGTTAGTGATTGTGGCTTACAAACATTTCCGAGCTGCCAAGTACTATGATAGCGCTCAGACGTTTGCGAGTTAGTGACTTAAGAACATTACCCAGCTTTCAAGTACAGATATAGCGCTTTGACTGGCCGTGAGTTAGTGATTGTGGCTTACAAACATTCCCGAGCTAAGTACTATGATAGCGTTCGGACTACTCGCGAGTTAGTGCGCGAGTGAGTGCGCCTTACAAAAATTTGCCAGCTTACAAGTACTATAATAGTGCTCAGACTGCTAGCGTGTTATTGCGCGCCCCTTACGAACATTACCTAGCTTCGAAGTGTGTATATACAATGATATCATCATCATCAGCCTGTAAGAGCCCACTGCTGGACATAGGCCTCTTCTCTAGCACGCCATGCACCACGGTCCTGCGCCAGTCTGATCCACTGTCTAACGGCGACCTGTATTATGTTAGCGCTCAGACTATTCGCATTGGGATTATACAATCCCTTATTGGTGCGTTCAAACTAAAGATATAGAAAAAAAGTTAATTAATTAATTAATTGATTCGTGTCCAAAGTGTGCGTTAATGTAATAAATGTATGTATGTGTATGTAACAATGTAGTAATAAATGAGCAGACTTAAGATTTTATTAAGTTAATAATCTATATTCCATACTAATATATTATATGCGCGGACGAAGTCGCGGGCACCAGCTAGTACTCTATAAAGGGTGCCCGCCCGTACCAAACTAGCCCGCATTTATATGCAGCATAGAACGAGCCCTGTGTGGGCTATCACAAGCAGTCTTTGGGCCCGTGCTTATAAATACACAAAAAACGCGGCTGCGTTCATGTTTTGCCTTCGTAGAAGAAGGGGACTAAAAACAGGGATATTTGGGGATAAAATCCGATTTCTTATATTTTTTACCTATAAAAGTAAAAGTAAAAGTAAAAAATGATTTATTCAATACAGGATACAAGATATCGCTTATTGAAAGTCAATTAGACTAATCTAATTAATATTGATACCTTATTTCGTAAAGTATCCTATACTGATAGAGGCGAGGTAGTTCAGGGTGCCCACTAATTGGCTCAGGCAAACAAATGTTTGCCTTGCCTTACGACAATGGTCGCCTGGAGACGCCCCCAAACGAGCCCTCCTCTGTCAAATGATTCTACTCCCTTTCGCAATGATTTTACAGCGTAGAGAAGAAAGGGGTAACAAACTCTACTTTACAATTTATCTCTCTCTTTTTTTGTTCTTATGTGACATTACAATTTAATTTAGAATACAAAGAACATAAATTAATAAGATTTAAAGTACATACATGAAATAATGAAAATATCGTGCAGAGCTAGACTACTTCCATGCGTCTTTGTCGTTTTCATAATCATCAACATTGTAATAAGCTTTCTTAATCAAACCTTTTTTGATACGAGTTTTAAACTCATTATCATTCAGGATCAAAATCTCTTCTGGGATCTTGTTATAATATCTTACTTCGTTTCCTATAAAGCATTTGTTTGTCCGTTTTAGTCTGTTCTGTGGAATACTTAGTTTGTTTTTGCTACGCGTTCTAAGGTCTTTAATTTTATCACATTTTTTATCAAACATATGTAAGTTTTTACGAGTATACATATGACATGACTATGACTTATACTTACACCATAGTCGCCCCCAGTGTCCTGGCAGAGCTTTTTGCATATCCTGACTTCAGCTGCAAGTCCAATCACTGAACATCTGATTCCATCTGTTTTTAAAGTCTGTCAACAAACACAATTTTTGAATGTCTGTCACCTTAATTTCCATACTTACTTAACATTACTTAATCATAGTATTTAAACATAGAAATAAGAATCATTATACTAACATTTAATTTATAATAATAATCACAAATCACTTCTTTCAAAGTTTAATCAAATCAATCAAAATACCTGAATAGTAGTAGTGATATCACTTGGATCGCATGTAGTGAGAGAAGCAAATAAAACCAGGATTTCTCGCGAAGCATGTGCTGGAAGAGGTCTCAATATCCGCCCCCCCAGTTCTAGTGTGTTTTGGAGGGATGGCTCGCCACTTAAGGGTATGTTGGAAAGACTAAAAACAAAAACAAATTCTATGTAAATAGATCTACGATATGACATTGATAGTTAAAAAAGAATAGCTCATTCAAAAGCAAAGTCCATCTTAAAAAAAATAGAATTAAAAAACTTATTTACTAAAATTAACTACTCACTTACTTCTGAACAGCTTTTATGTGCTTCCTGATATTTCCAGACAGTTCAGTAATTTTTTCTGCCCTCTTATTCTTGATGCCAACCAGGCCCAGCTGACTAAGGGGATTCTGGTCAAAGAACTCTTCTACAAATTTTTCAAGAAGCTGAAACATTTAAATGTAGAATAATAAGCACTGGCCAGCAATATCAAATAAATATACAAAAAACAATACAGGAAATAATGGTACACATACAGATTTAAAAAAAAAAATTGGCTACAGGCTTAGGGAACTTACTTTGAGTGTGCACAAAAATCTAGTAGGCTTTAAGTCCTGGGAGTTCATAGCCTCTGAACAGTCAATAGCTACCAGAAGGTGCCTCATCATGCCTAGCCTGATGGGGCCACGCCTTGGTACTGCCGCCTTCTTGGCAGCTTTTTGTGCAAACTCCGCAACCAATTTTTCCACCAAACCATCTTCATCTTCTTTTATGGCTTCCCTACAGTGAAAATTAATATGTAAGAAACTCACAAAAAGAAAAAGTTTTATATAAATTGTATAAAGTTAGTGTGTCTGATATATGAAATACTGAAAGCAATTTTTATGGTAGAGATGCAATTAGTATTTAACTTTCTTTTGTCATTATCACCATCCTTTTAGACCACTGTACTTCAGGACATAGGCTTCCCCCATAAATCGCCACAAAGACCTATGTCAAGCAACCCTCATCCAGAGTACTCTTTCATCTTTCATGAGGTTGTCTGACCACCATGTTGAGTGTCTGCCTACTCTATGTCTTCCAGTTCGAGGTCGCCACTCGAGAACTTTTTGACCATCTGTTCTTCAAGCTATGTGCCCTGCCCATTGCCACTTAAGTTTCGCAATTCTTTGGGCTATGTGGGTAACTATTAAGTATTTTGAGGTTATTTATAAAGTTTTTATTTGATAGTTTATGAAAATTATTTTACCAAGTCTTTTCGTAACCGGTCTCCCAACGGTATTCTTTGGGATCTTGTTCATCATCTGCCATGGTGATTGAGAAATTGTTTGATTGTGTTGGTAGTAACTAAAGTACTCAAACCTCAAACGTTCCCTGCTATAAGAAGAAAAATAAGAAGCAAATTAATATAGTTCCATGGAGCAAATGGCAATTACTTGTCGTTTGGTATTTTTTTATCTACTTTGAAGTTTTTAGGTTTTAGGTTAGGTTGTTTGTTTGTGTTTTGATAGAAAATAATCGAAGTCGAGAGTCGAGAGTAGAGTGTCAGTCAGTAAGTCAGTCAGTATCTCTAGTTGTTCTGTGTCAGTCAGTGTCTCCCCTCTTCCCTCAGAATAAGGCTCAGGCTGAGGGCTCAGGAATAAGGACATGGGACTAAACTTCCTCCCCTCCTCAGCTCCCCTCCCTTGTCAAAATTACGGTGTTGCTACGGTAAATGGCGAAAAAGGGTCGGTAGATTTATTAATTTAAAATACGGTTAATTTTCGGTAACTTTAATTTAACTTTTTGTAATAGAAACATTCATTATTTGTTTTTTTTTTATTCGAATGAAAATCTTGGCAATATAGAAATAAATCTAGTACTATTTTGGAGAACAACTCAAAAGCTAACAATAATACACAAAAAATAAAAAAGTATTTGCATTTTTTTATGGTAACCGTATAAAATGCAAAAAAAAAAAAAAATCACATACTATTTACAAAAAAGTAAAGGAAGTACATTTGTTATTTTGTTAGTAACTTAGGTAGCCTAACTACTTAGCCTTTGCTCAAGACCATAATGAAGGTTCTGTGAGCTTAGATCTTTATATGTGAATTTAAAAACATCATACTGAGGGGTGGGGGGGGAGATGCTGCGACCCCCCATATGGGAGGTTTTCTTCGATGAAATTGATAATAGAATACACGCTTAAAATTATGTCAACTTCCCCGGGACATCCTGTATATAATAATTTAAAAAACTTAAACGTTTAGTAATACTAAAATAGTAAATTTTTATTTTTTATATTTAGAATGGTACATTAAATCTAGTTAATATGTACATACTCCTATTTAATGTTATGTCAAAGGCTCGCACACTGCGCTACGGAGGCGGCTATAATAATACTATAGGATGACTTTGAAATCAGCGTTTATTTTTTAACAGAGCACTCCGACTATGATACTGAATCGATTTCAGTGTTTCCTCTCAGGATATAGTAAATAGTTTTAAAAAATCGTCGTGGTTAAAAAAAATAAAAAAATGTCTTTTTGTATATCATTTGTATCAGTATAGGAAAAGAAATAACTCTTGCTACTTTTTAAAATTAAAAGAGAAAAATTTAAAAAACCTCTAAAAAATAAATATGTAAATATTTAAAACAGTTATAAACATTATGTATTAATTTATGTTCAACCTGTAGCCTATTTCCCCTATTACAATTAGTGGAATACCATTTTTGAAGATTCCGTCTCAGCAGTCGGTCGCGCGCGCGTCTCGTGCTAGTGACGTGGCATGTAACATTGAAAGAAAAATCGCTTTTTTCTTTATTTAGCATAACTTTTTTAAATGCGAACCAATTTCCTAAAATTTATTTTATTTGTAATCGGTATGTAAAGAGAATCTCTAAGTATATACTTATCCAAAAATAAATTTTTCTATTTATAATTTCCATGGGTTATCCAATCCGATCGAAAAATTGACTTTTTGATTACTGTTATCTAGTCGTAAAGTTCCTCTCTATTTACATGCAGTTTATAGCCGGTCAATAAAAAAAACCATACATTCTTTATTGTCCTCTGGGCAATTATGATGCATAATTATTGTATTATTGTTACAAAAGTAAAGAATTGAATTAAAGAGGGTTTAAAAACAAGCTAGCTAATAATCAGACATAGACATATATAAATGTGTACAATATGTAAATTTTCTCGTCGGTCGGCATAAAAAGCAGTAAGTATAATATAAAACTTGGTGGTAAAGTTATTCTGCCTCGGGTGAGGTTACACCCTCACTTGTTCAAGTTTCAAGACATTTAATGAAACATAAACGCGGAAAAATATACTTTTATACATTACATGCATACAAAGGTCAAACTGAGAACCTAATTTTTTTTTAATTAACAATGTCGGTCTAACATGACGGCCAAACGAAATGTCGGTAAAGCATGTCGCCATTTGTTCATCATCAAGACTGTTTTGTCACTACAACCTCCACTGTGAAAAATTAAGATTTGTGATTGGTCCCCAAGCTGTTATCCTATCTTCTCATTGGTCGAAAATAAACTTGAATGCAATGAAAACAGATTTTTCGGTCTAGAAAAGGGGCTGCGCGTAGCTTGTCGGCCACGCTATTTTTTTCTCATTTTAAATGGCATTTTCTTCATTGTGATTTTTCGGATTTTGGTCGAACGTTGTGAAAAGAACTCAAAAAAAATTATCATTTGACATTATCGGTAAGTTTTCTAACTCCTCAAAACAAAGATTGTTCTATTCTAACTACCCTGCGATTTGAAGTTTTGGTCGTGTTTGGCTTTGTATGCCTGAAATATCAACCAACCAAAGCATGCTCAAAGCAAAGCCGCAGCCGACCGATACATACCTTACCTAGTTATGTTGTAAATGTGTGACAAGCAATAACCATACTAACCGAGGTGTTTCGCACAATAAATTGTATTATGAATCCAATCCAGAAGAAAACTAAATTAATCAGTCAACCTTTCAAGCCAACATAGATTGGAATTTGATTGTATGTAAGCACGCGGCTAATTTACCTATTTTTATTTTGGCGGGAATATGTTATGAAGGTTATGATTTCAAATAATTATCAATAAATTTCCAGAAGTTGGAAATGAGTGCTACAGAAGAAGCTGAGGCCGCGGCAGCACCGCAAGAGGTTCCAGTGGGTGACCCTGACAAGATCTCATCAGACCAAGCTGCAATCAAAGGTTTGTATGCTATGTTACTGCACTAAGCCTTGTTCGATTTTAATTCTATTTTTGCCAAACTTATTCATCAAAGTACATATTATTTATTGTATACAGTTTAAAATACATATTATTTATTGTTTACAGTAAAAAAATCTGTGTGTCATTTAAATGTTAAGGTTTTTGATTTACTAATCTGCAAAACATTGTCTGATCCGAGTATGCATGCATTCTATGATCATGAGTAAAATTCTTATTTTTCTTTCTTTTTGGATCTTTTAATATTAGAAATGTTAATGTTAAAAGTGATTTTTGGAAAATTTATTGTTATAATATGTGGATATTACCGAGGTGGGGTCTTTGCCCAGCTGCATCACAATTTAGGCATTTTTTAGTGGGTCTATTGCCTTTCTTGGTGGCTATGAAATTGACTAGAATTTTGACATAATGTAATTACTCATTGTGGGAATCTCTTGAATAGACAAACACATTGTTACCCTATGTGTCATGCATGTGTATCTATTAATCTCAAAATGCTTTTAATCTCATAGCCATTGAGACCGGAATACGCCTTCAGATGAATCCATCTACCTCTGCCAATTTCCATACATATCCAAATGAAATGAGCAGAGTAATAAAAAAAAGTGTGAAGCATTTATTCCTCAGCCATGTGCATTGTGTAATTGTGCATGCTATTTCCATAAACTAAATACAAAATAAAAGTATTCACAAAATTAATGTTCCTACCTATGTACAGTGGCGGTCTAGGTCACCGTAACACTTCCGGTTTTTCTGTATTGCAAAATAGCTCTTGTTCTTTGGCAATACAGTCTGGGGCTGACGAAACCATAGACAAATCTGTTACGGCCTCCTAGTCTGCCACTGTATGACATGCATGTAAAAGTGACTACTTATTTATTTACATTTTCTCAAATATAAACTATGAATTAAGCTGGCCACTTGTCACATTGGTAATGGTAATAAAACATAAACTAAGCTAAACATGGGTGCCTCTGCCTAACCCATTCACCCTTAATAATGTGAAAATATGTTTATGTAAACTATGAAGTTTGTTTATATCTCTTTATCTACTTCCATATTTTGTCAACCAAAATTTATAATTTTCAGAAGCACAGGAGGAAATGGCTACACTGGATGTGTTGGTGTGTGGAAAGTGTCATTCTGCTTATCACTTTGTTGAAGAATTCAAGGAACACAAGGAAGGCACTAACTGTACAGGAAAATCACCAGTCAGAGATAGTGTAAGTGATTATTTTATTTTTACAACATGAGTACAGCTATTTTATGTAAAAAATAAATGTATGGTACATGTCCACAAATTTACTGGAAAATGCCTATCTTATAAAGGTTGCAAGCATACACTGTATAAAGGTCGCACAAGACCAGTAATTGTGGTGCTAGTAAGCATGGTGTACAAATAAAAAAAGTTGTATCAACAGTCTGAAAGCAAAGCGCAAGTATGGGCGTTCCTGCTGTGGAAGTGTTCGTCGCGGGGCGGCGACACGGCGGGCGAGAGCAGCTGGGGGCTGTACCAGCAGTGGTGCCGCATGGCCGAGCGCCAGCGCGACTCGTGGATCGCGGCCGGCACGCAGGTGCAGTCGCTCTCCAAGTATGCTCGCGCCAAAGTGGTGAGTGTTGTTGTAGTTGCTCTTACTCTTACCTATATTGCGGAGGAAATTCATTTTGTGATACATAATTTCCTTTATGAGAAGTCAATGGTTTAGAACAGTACCAATAAAAAGACAACACTTACATACTTAAAATATTTTCACATGCCTTGTGACAACTAGTGCTAGCTAATTATTAGCTGGGCTAGTTAATAATTATTGATTTCACTGAAGCCCCAAACAGAATTAAATTATTTTCTTATAGAATATTGTTTTTTATATAAATTTCCTTAAACTAGTCTTTAATTGCAATAAGTGTATGAATGACTTTATTGGTACCTTATCAATTAAGTTTTTTTTTGTTCAAGTCTGAAGTTAAACCTCAAGATCAAATGGTGCCAGTTAAAATGGATCTGAGAAAAGGCCGTGGCCGGCCAAAGAAGTTGGACAAAGCGGTACGTATTATTTTTGCCCAGAAAGTAAATTTTAATGTTAAATACAAAGCACCTTAAATATTTTTTGAAAAAATTTTGGGCCCCGTCCGCACCACGATTTTTAAATAAATTATATTCGTAAATTACTACTATGCTTTTTAAGCGATTTTTTTATCGCAATGCGGAAACTTGTATAGGATTCAATGTGTTACAGATTTGCGCAAAAAAAATCACACAGAAAATAATCGCTAGCAATGCGTCAAGTCACACGCAACTATAAAATTAGAAAGCAAATGCAGGATTTTACAGGTTTTAGAATAATTTAGTTGTTAAATGTACATATTTTTTGTAGGAGGATCCTGAATACCAGCCATCCGGTGAAGAAAGTGATGGTCCTCCTAAGGTGAAGACTGTCAGTCAGATAAAAGCAACACAGAAAGCTAAGGTAAAATACTTATAATATAGGACTGCAAGACCTTTATATTATAACTACTCTGGCTTGAAGAGTCGACTGTTGTGCACTGTGCTACAATATTCTACTTTATCTACTTACCAGGAAAAAACCTGAACAGATAGACTAAAAGTTAAAAATCACGAACATAAAATTAAAAATCTTAAATTAAATTTAACTGAGGACTCACACAAATAAGCAGAAGTAAACCTAGCATCATATAAATAAACAATGACTAAGATAATTTTCATAGTTTAAATTATTGTAAGTATAGCTAGTTATGTTAAATCATTTCTCAACTTTTAAATCTGTGAAATTGAATTTAATTTTTTTTGACAAACATTTTAAAACTAAAATCAGTTTAATCGGCCTAGCCTTTCTCGACATTATGCTAGACAAACGAACCAACTTAAATTTTTATTAGATGGATAAAGAATTCTTACCTCCTTCTTTACCTTAATTTTCTTCAATTACTACATTGATTGCGATAGGTATACTTTATTATAATACTAGTCGACCCGGCGCACTTCATACAGCCTAACATAGTACTATGTTGTTTTCCCGTTAATTATTCGGGTTTTTGTCGCCGTGAAAACATCCTTGGATTTAATCGAACATTTAAAAAAAAGAACTGGTAAAATTGGTCCAGGAGTTATGCGCTTACCAACATATTTTGCGATTCATTTTTATATTATAGATGACAATAAACCATATTCAAACATATTATCAGGAGCTGATGTCAGACAAGGAGTCGGTCCGCCTGGCGCAGGAGCGCGTGCCGCCCGAGCAGCGCATCGCGCGGCGCACGGAGGAGGGCGAGCACGAGCCGGGCGAGTTCGTCGTCGAGAAGATCCTCGCCAAGCGGTTCAACCCGCGCCGCAAGCAGTACGAGTACCTGCTCAAGTGGGAGGGCTACCCGCAGTGAGTCTATGCCGACTGACTTATACACGTCCAGCAGCAGACGTCTGTCGGCTGAGATGGTGATGAGGAACTGAGATACTTGACTACCTTTGTCACTTTGACCACCTCCGTGATTCCATAGCTTTGAAAGGTCGGGTTCGATTCCAGACGGGGACGAACGTTGTTATGATCGTTTCCTGGCTCTATGTGTTTTTGTATGACTTTATATCTGTTTGGGTTCCTTGATTCAGTTACTACCTAGTTTGGGGTCTGAGTGGAATGCGTTGTTTATTACTGGCCAAGAGGTTTAATCTTAAAAAATATGTAGGAATACCTTACCTATTTATAACATTATCATTTGTTTTATTAGTGAGCAGAACACCTGGGAGCCTTTGGACAACATGCAGACCTGCAAGCATCTGCTAGAAGCGTTCGAGAAGCAGCTGGCGCGACAGAAGGAGCTGAAGGCTTTGAAGGCTCAACAGCAACAGAACATTCAGGTATGTTTATTTACAAAAATAGGTACTCAGACCGGGTTAAGTCGGAATTCGAACCCGTAGTCTGATAGAGATTGGCTCCGGGACTCCTAAATGTTGTTCGCTGCCAATTGAAATATTATTGTTCCAAAAAATTAAGAAGAAATTTTCCTTAGGTTAAGAAGGTGCCGACGCCGTCAGTGACCCAAATACTAAAGAAGGTGAAGATGGAGAGCCCGCAGCCGCCGCCGCCCCGCCTGCCGGCCGCCGCCGCCGCCCCCCCCGGGCCCCCCGCGCCCCCCGCGCCCGGCCGCCTGCCGCGCTCCAGCAAGGCGCGCGCGCTGGACCAGGTGAAGGCGTGGTGCGGCGCCGAGGAGCCGCCCTCCAAGCGCGCGCGCGCCGACTCCGCCCACGACGACTTCTCTGATGCCTCCGTCAAACGTTAGTGCTGACTGCTGCTGACTATTGAGTACACAGACAATCGTATAACTCGAACACTTATAAGTAGACAAGCACGCAAAATAGGCACGTAAGCTGACAAATTGCGGAAACTCGCCCGTAAACTAAACTAAATTAAGTAGACAAGTTTTGAAAAACTATGTCAAACATCAAGCTGTCTCGCTCGGATATATTCTTTACGAGCAAGGACTATGAGGCTGTCATTTATTTTCAAAACTTTGCTTTGTTGACGCGTTTTGTAACCCCCAAACACTTTATTACACTGCTATTAGTATTGACGGTAGGACGTAGTCGGACAGTATATCTATGTAAATGTGTGAACGCGTATACTGCAGTGCTGATGATTTTCTACCCGCGTAAAGTACAGCTACGATTGAATAGACATTGCTACATCTGCCGACACCAACGCTGTCCGCCGCACATTTTTTAGTCTTTAGTGATTTTAGATTTACATTTAGCGCACTTTTAAAACTTTTCATTTTTGGCAGTGGAAAAGAAGTTTATAAACGGCGAATCTCCTAGCAAGGGAAAAGTGGACTCAGATTTCGTGAAGAACCTGGGCCTGGGCGGCAAGGGCATGCCCAACATCAAGGGCGTCATCAAGGTGGATCCTAAACACATGCCAGACCTCACCACGGGTCAGTATTTTATTACTTGTACCAAAAATGTTAGGAGTATTATAATTTAATTCTTGTTGTCTATTCTTTTATAAAGCTGTAATACTGTTACAGCTAACTATTCAATGTTCAGTTCTAGCTCTGTTACAGTAACAGAGCTACTACTGGCCATTGAATAGTTAGCACACAAATCACGCACAACTATCCAGCTTATTCCTTAATATATATAAAGACAATTTTACCAAAAAATAGATAGTTTGATAAGGCAATATCTTCCACATTATATTTATAATTACTCAAGCCTCTTAACAATCAGTTCTATTATTGCAGGTGTGTACATAATGTCAAAAAATACTGGCATTGTAAAGATCGACTCTGCGGGTAAAATGGGCCCTGGACTGAATATTGACCAGGACGTCATCAGAAAACAGATTTTAGCAGCTAAACAGGTAAGCTGATACTTTTACCTACTAGCACAATCATTTTGTTTATTTAATATTGTTTTTTGACCAAAATTAAAATTTTCTTGCAGAAAAAAATAGAAGAAAGTAAAAAGCCTTCACCTATAAGGACACCAATTTCAAATCAGGTAAGATTATATTATATTAATACGTGTTCCAACCTACCTGAAGAAGTTTTATGTATCTGCTTGTTGGCACTATCTAGAAATAAACTCCAGTTTACTAATTTGGAAAACAAAATATTATTTTCTGTTTCATAGTTCCTGTTGCAGCATTACTAATTTTAAACTAATAATTTAAAATACTTTGAAATCAGGTAAAGAAAACTCTCGGCTCGGGCTCGAGCGCGCAGAGCGTCACGGAGAAGACGATCATCACGCCCTCGGGACAGAAGATTATACAGAGAACGATCCAGCGCGCCGCGCCCAGCGACGCGCGCTCGCCCGTCGCCATCCTCAACAAGAAACTGGCACAGGTGAACTTATCATTGTGCCTATTTTTTTCAATAGGTAGCGGATTTAATCACTGCGTATTTAGGAAGGTTGTTGTTTGTAATGTTTTAGTACAGTGGCGGACACGGTCGGCGTAACACTTCCGGTTTTTCTGTATAGCAAATAACTCTTGTTTTTTGGTAATACAATCTAGGGCTGACGAAACCATAGACAAATCTGTTACGGCCTCCTAGTCCGCCACTGTACATCATCACTCTAAGAACATAATCTCAAGCAAGTTGCTATTGTTTTGATTTCTCGACTGGCATAGTGTTGATGTAACAGTAGCAGGAATTCAAAAGTCCATCTTGAGACTGTTATGTCTAACTAAATTCTGGGACCATTTTCGTAATCTGTGGATCAGATATATGTCCAGCATTGGACGTTGTGGTACCTTAAATTTGAAATGAAGGCTACTTAATGAGTTCAGGCGCTCACTAAGGTAATTCGAGAATGCAAAATAAAAGAGCGAAGAACCTCCTGGGAACACTAGTAAATTAATATAATACCATAAAGTGTTCAAAATCTGTGAAATAAGTATTAATATTGTTGTCTGTCCAGGAGACGAGCATAGTGCGTCGCGGGTCGGGCGCGGGCGCGGGCGCGGGCACGCCGGGGCGCGGGCGCGGGGCGCGCGGCGCGGTCGTCGGCGCGCGCGTCAGTGCTCCGCTCCCCGTCGACATGGTCAGTGCACCTTAGCCTTTAATACAGTGTTACATCACTTCTACACTTACACTCTTTACATCTTTACATTTTCTATGAACTGGATCTTTCTGACACGGCGGTATAAATTAAAGGAATTATTCAGCTCACAACCTAACAACTTTCCGAAAGTAACATGGTCTGCATTTCACACAAAAAAAATTAGTTGATTTATCTAAGTATTTATGTTTTAACCTGGCATGGCATCGTTTTCTTTGAACAGCAATGGGATCAATCATCGGACACGTCAGACGGCATCGAGGACCCGTTCCCGGCGGAGCTGGGGCCGCTGCCGTCGCCCAGCCCCGAGCGGGAGCTGACGCTGGACCCGGAGTCTGGGCGGCGCCTGGCGCGCGCGGAGGGCGAGCCCACGCCGCCGCCCACGCCCTCGCCGCCGCCCACGCCGCCGCCGCCCCAGGAGCCCGTGCTCATGAAGGTAGTGATAGTGATCAGCCTCACTTTTATTATTAAACTAGTCGACCCGACGAAGTTCACAGCGCCTAATCTATTACAATTTTGTGCAGGTTTTAAACTTATAAACCCTCCTCTTGATTTACTCTATCTATTAAAAATCAGCAATACTTCGATCAGCTGACGGGGTCAATGTACTGGACAGTTGACTTTTGTTTCTGAGATTTTGACCCATATTTCTTTAGAAAAGTTGTTAGATGAATCCTTCCTTTGATTTATTACCGCCTTGTCAGAAACATACTGTATATAAAAGGGCGTACTAAACCGATAATCCGCTAACAGATTCCTTACTGGGGTGGGGACACAGACCTCTTATAAAATCTGTAAATAAGTTTAGAGAGAGAGAGAGCATCTTCCTTGTTCTGTGGTTGTGTTATCCTAAATCCTTGTCAGCGTCGTGTGTAGCATGTGTAACGATGTGTGTGTGTGTGTGTGTGCAGGTGGAGATGTCCCCGGGCGGCACGACGGGCCGGCTGGTGGCGGGCGGCCCCGGCCCCGCCCCCGGCTCCTCCCCCGCCCCCGCCGCGCCCGGCGCCTCGCTGCCCGTGCTCACCGGCACCGGCGCCGACGCAGTAAGTATGGACTATGTACGGATCGTTTCATTGCACCTTTTTATTTATTTTACTTTAATTTTTTAATACACTTATTTTGATTGTTTTTTTTAGCATGGTTTGATTGTTTTGAGTTATTAGCAGAGCTGATTCAATTTTTTTTTCTAATATTTATCTTGATTCGCTGTGTAACAAATTTGAAAAATTTGTTTACTACCTGCATGTTTCGTTTAATTTCAATGTTTGCACCTGTGTGCTAGATTTCTTACTTTATACGGTTTTCCAAATAAGTACTATAAGGAATCACTGTTGAAATTAATGATGAAAAATAAACTAATTTATTAAATAATGTTTCATCTATAGTTTAGCTAGGCATAAATCCCTATCCTCCATATATTTCTCGACGTACATTATTCTACTTTCGCATTTATTGCACTTTCAACAATAGTATACCTATCTAATACAAATTGTAATCAACAATGATCGTTCTCCAGTCGGGGGTGAAAGTGGAAGCGAGCACGGTGAAGGAGCTGCTCGAGGACGGGTCCGTGCTGGACGAGGGCGGGCTGCTGCACGCCGGCCACGCGCCCATCATGATCCGCGGCGAGGACGGTGTTCTATACCAGGTACAGTGAGAGCGAGCACGGTGAAGGAGCTGCTCCAGGGCGGGCTGCTGCACGCCGGCCACGCGCCCATCATGATCCGCGGCGAGGACGGTGTTCTATACCAGGTACAGTGAGAGCGAGCACGGTGAAGGAGCTGCTCCAGGGCGGGCTGCTGCACGCCGGCCACGCGCCCATCATGATCCGCGGCGAGGACGGAGTTCTATACCAGGTACAGTGAGAGCGAGCACGGTGAAGGAGCTGCTCCAGGGCGGGCTGCTGCACGCCGGCCACGCGCCCATCATGATCCGCGGCGAGGACGGTGTTCTATACCAGGTACAGTGAGAGCGAGCACGGTGAAGGAGCTGCTCCAGGGCGGGCTGCTGCACGCCGGCCACGCGCCCATCATGATCCGCGGCGAGGACGGAGTTCTATACCAGGTACAGTGAGAGCGAGCACGGTGAAGGAGCTGCTCCAGGGCTGGCTGCTGCACGCCGGCCACGCGCCCATCATGATCCGCGGCGAGGACGGTGTTCTATACCAGGTACAGTGAGAGCGAGCACGGTGAAGGAGCTGCTCCAGGGCGGGCTGCTGCACGCCGGCCACGCGCCCATCATGATCCGCGGCGAGGACGGAGTTCTATACCAGGTACAGTGAGAGCGAGCACGGTGAAGGAGCTGCTCCAGGGCGGGCTGCTGCACGCCGGCCACGCGCCCATCATGATCCGCGGCGAGGACGGAGTTCTATACCAGGTACAGTGAGAGCGAGCACGGTGAAGGAGCTGCTCCAGGGCGGGCTGCTGCACGCCGGCCACGCGCCCATCATGATCCGCGGCGAGGACGGAGTTCTATACCAGGTACAGTGAGAGCGAGCACGGTGAAGGAGCTGCTCCAGGGCGGGCTGCTGCACGCCGGCCACGCGCCCATCATGATCCGCGGCGAGGACGGTGTTCTATACCAGGTACAGTGAGAGCGAGCACGGTGAAGGAGCTGCTCCAGGGCGGGCTGCTGCACGCCGGCCACGCGCCCATCATGATCCGCGGCGAGGACGGTGTTCTATACCAGGTACAGTGAGAGCGAGCACGGTGAAGGAGCTGCTCCAGGGCGGGCTGCTGCACGCCGGCCACGCGCCCATCATGATCCGCGGCGAGGACGGAGTTCTATACCAGGTACAGTGAGAGCGAGCACGGTGAAGGAGCTGCTCCAGGGCGGGCTGCTGCACGCCGGCCACGCGCCCATCATGATCCGCGGCGAGGACGGAGTTCTATACCAGGTACAGTGAGAGCGAGCACGGTGAAGGAGCTGCTCCAGGGCTGGCTGCTGCACGCCGGCCACGCGCCCATCATGATCCGCGGCGAGGACGGAGTTCTATACCAGGTACAGTGAGAGCGAGCACGGTGAAGGAGCTGCTCCAGGGCGGGCTGCTGCACGCCGGCCACGCGCCCATCATGATCCGCGGCGAGGACGGTGTTCTATACCAGGTACAGTGAGAGCGAGCACGGTGAAGGAGCTGCTCCAGGGCGGGCTGCTGCACGCCGGCCACGCGCCCATCATGATCCGCGGCGAGGACGGAGTTCTATACCAGGTACAGTGAGAGCGAGCACGGTGAAGGAGCTGCTCCAGGGCGGGCTGCTGCACGCCGGCCACGCCCCCATCATGATCCGCGGCGAGGACGGAGTTCTATACCAGGTACAGTGAGAGCGAGCACGGTGAAGGAGCTGCTCCAGGGCGGGCTGCTGCACGCCGGCCACGCGCCCATCATGATCCGCGGCGAGGACGGTGTTCTATACCAGGTACAGTGAGAGCGAGCACGGTGAAGGAGCTGCTCCAGGGCGGGCTGCTGCACGCCGGCCACGCGCCCATCATGATCCGCGGCGAGGACGGAGTTCTATACCAGGTACAGTGAGAGCGAGCACGGTGAAGGAGCTGCTCCAGGGCGGGCTGCTGCACGCCGGCCACGCGCCCATCATGATCCGCGGCGAGGTCGGAGTTCTATACCAGGTACGTTGCGTATGTTTATGTGATCATGCTTGTATCACCATCATCGTTTTAGCCGGAAGACGCTCTCTGCTGGACAAAGGCCTGCCGGACCCTCCAATGTGCTTAGGCAGCTGGTGAAGACCAAGTCGTCTGACCACCTTGTCTGCGCGGTTGCCACTCGAGAGCAAGCTAACATATAAAAGATAATAGTTTTCTTTTTTTTATGGTAGTCTGTTAGGGTGGACTTTTTATTTTTATTTTTTATTTTATTTTATTTATTGAGAAACAAACAGTCATACATAATAATATTACAGTAATAAGAATTACACAGGAAGACCTTGAGTTCCCTTAGTTATAAATATATCAAATATATTCAAAGCTCGGAAGCGTGATAATGCAAAAGATACAAATGCAAGTTTACGTTTAAGTTGCAAACATAAATACTAAGTATAAAGAATAATATATAATTATTATTACTTTATCTCTTTGTTACAATATTAAGTATTGAACCACAGACCTCTCTTAAAACGTCAGATTGTGACCAACCGATAGGATAGGTGGCGCCGGTGACACGCCAAAAGTGGCTTTTCAAACGCCATTGTAGTTCGGAGGACAGTGAGAGTGTCTCGTTCACGCTGGATCTTTTACCTTATGAGCTCTTGATTAAAAACATGGTGGAAATACTTGAGCCTTTAGGAGCCTATAGAAAGCAGCAGAAGCTCAGATGCTGAATTAACGCTTAGGATACCATTTGCATATAAAAAGTTTCTTAATGGCTGGTGGACTTACCCAATAACCTTCACAAACAGGTGGCCGGCGAGAACGAGGCAGGTCAAACGCTGCTAGTGGCGGCGGAGGGCATGGAGGGCGCCGTGGAGGGCATGGAGGCGGCGGCCGAGGGCGACGGCGAGGGCGTCGTCTACGTCACTAGGGAAGACGGCCAGGTCAGTGCTCTTTGCTAATGACTGCATTAAAGATCTAGTTCTGATTTTTTCTGTTTAAATTAAAAAAAAATATTTCCGTACAAACAGTACAAAGTAAAGATGTCACAAAAAAAATATAAATGAATTTGTGAAGCCGAAAAAGTAGGGCCTCATTTTTATAAATATAGATTTTGGATATGTATTGATGATGATGAACCAAGCATTGATGTTTGTTCGCAGCAAGACGTGCTTGCCATCGATCCGTCGCAGCTGGCGGGGCTGATGGGCGCCGGCTGCGGGCTGCAGCAGGTGGCCGTGCAGGTGGAGGGCGACGGCGACGAGAGCACGCAGGTCGTCGCGCAGCTCGTGCAGGCCGACCTGCCGTCTCCCGGTGAGTGTTGCAGCTGCAGCAGGTGGCCGTGCAGGTGGAGGGCGACGGCGACGAGAGCACGCAGGTCGTCGCGCAGCTCGTGCAGGCCGACCTGCCGTCTCCCGGTGAGTGTTGCAGCTGCAGCAGGTGGCCGTGCAGGTGGAGGGCGACGGCGACGAGAGCACGCAGGTCGTCGCGCAGCTCGTGCAGGCCGACCTGCCGTCTCCCGGTGAGTGTTGCAGCTGCAGCAGGTGGCCGTGCAGGTGGAGGGCGACGGCGACGAGAGCACGCAGGTCGTCGCGCAGCTCGTGCAGGCCGACCTGCCGTCTCCCGGTGAGTGTTGCAGCTGCAGCAGGTGGCCGTGCAGGTGGAGGGCGACGGCGACGAGAGCACGCAGGTCGTCGCGCAGCTCGTGCAGGCCGACCTGCCGTCTCCCGGTGAGTGTTGCAGCTGCAGCAGGTGGCCGTGCAGGTGGAGGGCGACGGCGACGAGAGCACGCAGGTCGTCGCGCAGCTCGTGCAGGCCGACCTGCCGTCTCCCGGTGAGTGTTGCAGCTGCAGCAGGTGGCCGTGCAGGTGGAGGGCGACGGCGACGAGAGCACGCAGGTCGTCGCGCAGCTCGTGCAGGCCGACCTGCCGTCTCCCGGTGAGTGTTGCAGCTGCAGCAGGTGGCCGTGCAGGTGGAGGGCGACGGCGACGAGAGCACGCAGGTCGTCGCGCAGCTCGTGCAGGCCGACCTGCCGTCTCCCGGTGAGTGTTGCAGCTGCAGCAGGTGGCCGTGCAGGTGGAGGGCGACGGCGACGAGAGCACGCAGGTCGTCGCGCAGCTCGTGAGGAGGGGAACATTAAGGCTGACATTCACAGTCTGATGTCAGAAGAATGTAAATTCAAATCGATCTTCGCTCCAAATTGATATACACAGTCGAGATTCGACTTTAGATAGTTTCATACACGCTAAACAGAGTATGAGACAGCTCTGACAGACAGCCAGGGCCAGGATAATCTGTACTTGAGAATGATTTGTCCCAGTGCAAACGCAAGCGAGTTGACTCCAAAACACTGTAAATATCAGTCTAATATATGTGTTTCTGCAGGCGGCACGCGGCGCGTGGTGCTCATGCTGCCCGACGGCAGCTTCACGATGACGGAGCTGGACAAGGAGCAGTACGAGTCCATCACGGAGGCCGGCCGCCAGGACTGAGCCCCACAAGACTGATTCATTTAAACAATCTATTTGTAGAAACTTATCTGATGACCAATCAGATAGCTCTATCGAACTTTCCAGTAAAATTTACTGGTCTTGAAAGTGTAGCGTGGTTCTGATAAACCATTTCCATATTTATTAATACATAATATAAAACAAAGTCGCTTACCGCGTCTGTCCCTATGTATGCTTATATCTTTAACACTATGCAACGGATTTTGATGCGGTTTTTTTTAAAGAGTGATTCGAGAGGAAGGTTTATGTGGAAAATTCATGCACAACATAGTAACAGGTAAGGCGGTACGAAGTTCGCCGGGTCGACTAGTTATTCTATAAGTTTCCGACAGAACCTTGTCCCGGTAGAGTAGCGAATGGATCGTTATGCATTTGACAAAGTAAAACTGACATTGAAAATTAGTTTTGTTAATATAATTAGAGCTCTGTAATTTTTTTAATTGTGGCACTGCATACTTATGGCTATTGACTTGCGAATTTTGAAAATTAATTGTCCATTGGCGGTCTAGGTCGCCGCTACTGTACAGTGGCAGTCTAAGACGGCGTCACACTTACGGTTTTTCTGTATTGCAAAAAAGCTTTTGTTCTTTGGAAATACAGTCTAGGGCTGACGAAACCATAGACAAATCTGTTACGGCTTCCTAGACTGCCACTGTTACAATACCGAGTACTATTGAAAGATGGTGGCTATACATAAAGAATGGCAGAACCTGTTTCAGTTTCATTCAGTTAGTATTCTGTATATTAGATTTTATTAATTGTTAATTCCGTATAAATTCAAGTTTAATACCCAAATTTTAAACCCATAGTAACATATATTTATTACTTAGAAAGCCACAATTAAAATATAAAAAAAAATTATTAACATTGTACTTCGAAAAAAGAAACCCTGACTGATAAAAAAATTACCGCACTGCTGTGAGGATTAATACAGAAAAGTGCCGAGCGGGACAGCATTAATTTATCAATGTTAAAAAAGAATATGTAGTTGCAATATAAAAAGGTTTTTAGTAATTTCGTGGGATAAATATTTCATACAATAAACACCTCTCAAAAATTACGCTTTGTATGAAATTGAGGTGCACAAGTGTGCCCTCCCAGTACCTGCCTTCGGTGACCTCTCCAGTACTCCAGAATATTAATATATTCTTTACGATTGTTAATTTGAGTTGCTGTACAGACGAAATTTATGTTTTTTTTTAAGTATTCTACATAAATTATAATTTAAGTATAATTAAATGTCTTGATTTGATGTAAATATTATAAAAACTACATTGTGGCCAAGTATATTTTATGTTTATATATTTATAAAGAAAATTAAATTTTCTTCATTATTTTTAAGTATTGCGGCCGCGCATGCAAATGTCGGTAAAGCAGACTTCACAAGACAAGTGGACAGAGGGCGTTAGTAGTACGGACTGCTGTTGCCGATGGAGAAATAAAACAATCATGGTGGAACATGACAGTGGATAATTTGTGGTTAAAATAATTATTTAGTTTTTTGTAAAAAAAGAGTGAAAAGGAGTGGATATTTCAATAACGAACATTAAATGTCGTTTCTTTGTTTTCAGGTAAGATTGTGAAATTAGGTTAATTAGTCTAAACATTGTGTTAAGTGTTAAAACTTAAAAATAAAATCTTTGTTTTCAGAGCAACACATTCGTTTTTTGATTATTGATTTACCAACTCCTATATGAGAAATTAACATTATAAAACGACATTTTTGTTTGTTTGTAAGACAAAAGAAATGGATAAATTAAAATTTGAGTTTACGATATTGCCCGGAGGGACTGATGGGAAATCAAATATTTGCTGTGTCACCTCAGTTATGACTGTGGACAATGACCTATATAAAATACCAGAGGAATATCAGCCGGTGAGTTTTCATAAAGAATTACAAAAAACAAGTGTTTTTACCAAGGTAAAACAAACTTTGACTAAAAGACACCAGACGAGAAGAGTTTGGATAAGAATGACAAAGGAACTGACGGCAATTTACAATGATGAGGAAGGTAATTTTCAGTTTGAGGGTAAATTTCTTGAGGAGATTAATAAAGAGCAATACACACAGGATCAAGAAAAAAATTCCATCACGGGAAAGTTAGAAGAAAAAACTCAGGAAAATAAACAAAAAAACTTAAAAAATATAGCTGAGAGATTTATAATTGAGAAATTTACAAGTCGGAATACAAATGCAAACTACTGGATAGATATTTTTGAAAAAGAATGTCTACGCTTTGAAGTAAATACAGATGAAATGAAAATTGAAATACTAAGACTATTTATGGACAAAAGTTGTGCAGATTGGTATAGCTCCATGATCATGAAATTAACAATAAACTCTGCATGGGCAACATGGAAATCCATGTTTTGTGAAACTTTTGCCAACAAGGGATGGAGTCCAGTTTCATATGCATTACAATATAAATATAAAGAGGGATCTTTGTTAGACTATGCAATGAGGAAGGAAAAACTGATACTAGAAATGAGGAAATCAATCGATAGTGGTACATTAATAGATTTGATAGCCACTGGTTTACCAACATTTATACTCAATAAGATTGATAGAGAAGGATTAAACAATACCATTGATTTGTTTAATGAGATAAGGAAGCATGAATATATGATAAATAAGAGAAGCACAAGTGTGTTTGTACCAAGCAAGAAAAATGTATACTCAAGGATAAATAATGAACAAACACCATGCAAAAATTGTGAAAAGCTAAACAAAGGTATTCGTTATCATTCAGAAGAAACATGTTGGTTTAAGCAAAGAAATGAAGATAAAGAAAGACGAGGTAATTTTAAACATGTTAACAATACCATGATTGAAACTGAGTTAAATGAGACATATCAAAAAAACGAATAGTAACACCATTAATTAAAGTCGAACTCACTATAAACAATGCTATATTAGTAAATGGAATTTATGACACGGGTTCAAATGTGTCCCTTATAAATTCTAAACTATTGAAACTAAAAGGAGAAGGAAATAATTTAAATGAAGCTAATCTCACAACAATTAGTGGTGTTATAAAGGCAAATGGTTTGACTAACTTAAGAATAAAGATTATGGATATAGAGAAAAATGTCGATATTTATGTCATTAATGAAAAACATTTTAAATACGACTTCTTAATTGGACTAGATTTGATAAAAATGTACAGACTCACACAAAATGAAAAATTAGAAATTGGTCAAATTAAAGAAAACAGACATGAAAATGTGCTGGACCCAATGGAAACTGATATGATGAATGAAGAAAAAGAAATAGAAATAAACTTTAATGAGCATGTGAAAGAAGAAGATTTTGAAATAAAGGTAGAACATCTTACAGAAAAAGAGAAAAATATTATAAATGAACTGATTGATAAATATGACACAGTATTTGCAAAAAATAAATATGATGTCGGAACAGTGAGTGGATATGAAGCGAGAATTGATTTATTGGTGGATAAATATTGTTGCAAAAGACCTTACAGATGTACAATTGAAGACAAGAAAGAAATAGAAGAACAGATAGGAAAATTGTTGGATAATAAACTAATAGAGGAGTCATACAGCCCATTTGCTGCACCTGTCACTTTAGCTTATAAAAAGGAGGAAAATAAGAAATCGAGACTGTGTATAGATTTCAGGGATTTAAATAAAATAGTTGTACCACAGGCTCAACCATTCCCTTTGATAGAAGACTTAATGACTAAAACAAGAAACTGCACAGTTTATACAACGCTTGACATTAATTCAGCATTTTGGTCCATTCCATTACGCATTGAAGATAAAATAAAAACAGGATTTGTCACGCAAGAAGGACATTATCAATGGACATGTCTACCATTCGGTCTGAAAACCTCACCATCAATATTTCAAAGGATACTCAGTAATATTCTGAGAAAGTATAAACTAACAGACTTTTCTGTGAACTTCATCGACGATATCCTTATATTTTCGAGGAATTTTGATGAGCATATACAGCATTTGAATCAATTATTAGAAGCAATAAAAACTGAAGGATTCAGACTCAAATTCACAAAATGTACATTTGCGTCGGACAAGGTAAAATACTTGGGACATATTATTCAAAATAATTCAATAAGACCTGTAAAAGATAACCTGGTATCAATTAAAAATTTTCCGACTCCAAAAACACCGAAAAACATCAGACAATTTCTTGGGAAAATAAACTTTTATCATAAACACATACCAAATAGTGCAATAATATTGGACCCCTTACACAAATTATTGAGAAAAAATGAAAAATTTGTTTGGACAGAAAAATGTCAAAAATCATTTGAAAAGATAAAACAAATTTTATGCACGCAGCCAGTTTTAGAAATATATGATCCAGATTTACCAATAAACATTTATACAGATGCTTCTTTAGAGGGAGTCGGAGCCATTTTTAAACAGACACAACATAATGGAAAAGAAAAACCAGTTGCTTATTTTTCTAAAAAAATTAAATGAGGCACAAAAAAAGAAGAAGGCAATTTATTTGGAATGTTTGGCAATTAAAGAAGCGATAAAATATTGGCAATACTGGTTGATGGGAAAGTCATTTACAATATATACAGATCACAAACCCCTTGAAAATTTAAATCTTAGATCCAGAACTGACGAAGAACTAGGTGATTTGACATATTATATCTCTCAATATGACCTACAAATAAAATATGCACCAGGCAAACAAAATCTAGAAGCTGACTGTCTAAGTAGAAACCCAGTATTGGAATCAAATGAGAATTTGGAAGAACAACTAAAAGTTGTAAACTTAATAGACTATGAAGAAGTTAAAGCAGATCAGCGGGAAAACAAAGAATTACAAGAAAATAAAACAAGACTGACTGAAAAACAAGGATTATACGTTAAACGAAGAAAAGAAAAAGACAAAATATTACTTACAGAAGAATTTAGTTTAAAACTCATAAGAAAAATACATGAATATTTATGTCATATCGGAATTGGACAAATGGAGAGAACAATTGGTTCAATTTATACAGCGAAGAATTTAACTAAAAATATTAAAGAAGTATGCAGAAGATGTGAAATTTGTATTAAAAATAAATCAAGAGGAATTCAAAAATATGGTTTTTTATCATGTCTGGGACCAGCCACAAAACCATTCGAGATAGTATCTATTGACACAATAGGCGGTTTTGGCGGTACAAGATCAACAAAGAAATATCTTCATCTATTGGTAGATCATTTTTCTAGATATGCATTTATTTTAACTTCAAAAACGCAAACTGCGAATGATTTTATCAAACTTCTTAAGAATATAACAGAGACTGAGAATATAGGTATGATTCTCACCGATCAATATCCAGGAATAAACTCTAAAGAACTCAAGAAATTTTTAGATGAAAAGCATATACCTATAGTTTTCACAGCAGTAAATGCACCGTTTTCTAATGGTTTGAACGAAAGACTGAATCAAACATTAGTAAATAAAATCAGATGTAAAATAAATGAAACACAAGAAAAAAAGGCATGGACAACTATCGCACAAGAGTGCGTAAGTAAATACAATAAAACTTGTCACACTGTAACAGGTTTTCCACCAAGTTATATTTTATATGGTACAGATGTTAGAATTCTACCAGAAGAATTAAAATCAGAAAAATCACACATAGACTGGATGAGAGATAGAAGAATCGCACTAGAAAATACAATAAAAACACATAATTATAACAAAAACGTAATTAATAAAAAACTAAAATATTGGGAATTTGAAGTCGGTGATATGGTGTATGTGGAAAACGGAAACAAACTGAATAGGAAGAAGTTGGACGAATTGAGAATTGGGCCATACAAGATCATAGAAAAAAAATCAAATACAATTTATAAAATAGATACAGGACACAGAAAGACAGAGTCAAACTATTTTCATATTACAAAGCTAATTCCAGTCTCCATATTAGAAAATGGAGACGAGTAAGTGGATGAAGAGCTTGTTTTCCTCTTGGAATGGGGGAGATATAAAGAAAATTAAATTTTCTTCATTATTTTTAAGTATTGCGGCCGCGCATGCAAATGTCGGTAAAGCAGACTTCACAAGACAAGTGGACAGAGGGCGTTAGTAGTACGGACTGCTGTTGCCGATGGAGAAATAAAACAATCATGGTGGAACATGACAGTGGATAATTTGTGGTTAAAATAATTATTTAGTTTTTTGTAAAAAAAGAGTGAAAAGGAGTGGATATTTCAATAACGAACATTAAATGTCGTTTCTTTGTTTTCAGGTAAGATTGTGAAATTAGGTTAATTAGTCTAAACATTGTGTTAAGTGTTAAAACTTAAAAATAAAATCTTTGTTTTCAGAGCAACACATTCGTTTTTTGATTATTGATTTACCAACTCCTATATGAGAAATTAACATTATATATTTAGTAATATTTACAGTATTTACAAAAACTAATTTTGCCTGGCTTCTGCCAAAAGCTGTATCTCCATTAACCGGTTGGCACGGCATCTAACAGAAACGGATTTTACAATTTTCAAACGAAAAAATATTTTTCCTACACAGGGTTAAAAGTCTGTTACAAAGTCTTATTTTAAAGCAGCTTGACGGTGCGGCGGCGAGCTTTCGTTTCAGCAGGCTAACAATTCTGTCCTAGGCCGTGCCGGCTGGTCGATGGAGAAGCAGCTTTACTTCTATTATAATATTTTCTTAACCCCCCTTTCACACGGCTGTCCAGTTTGCCTTTTTCTGCACGATCGGTTTATTAGCATGCGGGCGGGATACTCGTGTATAAACTCATTCGCCATCCAACGGGATCCTGTTGGAAACCGAAAACTGGACTGCTGTGGGGCAGAGGGGGAAGTGTGACTAGATATTGAGTGTAAAAATGTTTAGGTAAGTAATTAAGTTCAATAAAAAAAATTGATGCCTTATATTGTGTTTGTTTGTCGGCGCTTAAACAATATGTTATAATAACGCATCACACTCAGAGCCCCTAATAAGGAAGAACCTGTATCTAGGGTGCCCGAAACATATACAGAGACGAACATAACACCCAGGATGGAAACAAATATCGATATTCATCATAACAATGTTCGCCCCGCCGGGAGTCGAACCCAGGCGCACACACGCATACTCAGGACGGCTTTACACTTCCGGTTATTGTAAATAAAAAAATAGGTTATTCTTTGGTACATATACCTATTAGTCTTGGACGAGACCATAGACAAATCTGTTACGCCGTCCTAGACCGCCACACTGTATGTATATGTTACGGTAAATGTGAATAATGCGGTAATTATGCATAATTACCGGTTATTATACCTAAATGTAATAAAAATAATTTGTTATTAAAAATTCATTTGTTTGTTGATGGTGAACGAAACTTTTTTTAGTAGGGATTTGTTACTTCTCGGTTAATTCTTCATGATGGGGCGACTATTTATGGGTCGTCGCATGGTCGTCGGGTCATATCATACCGGTCATAGGTCCGTCATACGTAGTATCTCCAAGAGTTACCTTTACCCTTTACCTAAATACCTAAATCGTTTCCCATCTCTCTGGTTGAATGAGGATGAGAATGAGTCAATCTCGTAGAGCGTAGAGTAAATTTTTCGTAAGAAACTAAACTAATCTGTGGTCACAGACTAAAGTATATAGAATAACTCAATCTGTGTCCTGAGTGATTCTCTTCCGTAAGGCTTAAAAGGGCTTGATCCCAGAGCCGTTAAACCAATTAAAAAAAAAAAAAAAAAATCTCTTCCGTAGGTATATGGGTATATGATATGGTATAGGTATTGAGTGGAGTGAGGAGGGAGAGAGGGTGAGGTACCTATCCAGAGAAGAGACATGGTATTAGTTATTAGTATCTCTAGTTGGTCTGTGCATGGTATATCACTTGCTGTACATACCTATCCGTTTTTCTTTCTTTGCTTCTGTTCGGGAAAAGGGCTTATAATTAGGTCCTATGTAGGTACATATCTACATTACTCATTACTTAGTAATCTTACTAATAAGCTGTAAGTCTTGTAAAATGTGATCCAGATCTGCCACCCAGTGGTTATTTATATTTTGCCGCTTCTATATCTTTTTTACTGCTTTGTTATCCACTTTAGACTTTCAGACCCACGATACCCCGTGGGATAAAATAGTAGATTGTGTGACTAGGGCAAGCAAATTTATATTTTTAAGTCGAGGGCGCTTTTTTGAATCCCTCGCTTCGTTCGTGATTTACTAAGGAATCCCTCGACCCCACAACTTAATTAATGATGTGATGTCAACAACATAAATCTATGTCATCAATCAATATATATAAAACTCTTCCGTTACTGACTGACTGACTGACAGACAACGCAGAGCCAAAACTACTGGGCGTAGAAAGCTGAAAATTGGCACGTGGGTTCCTTGGGGAGTGTAGGTGAGCACTAAGAAGGAATTTCCCGAAATTCCCACGGGAACGGGAAAAAACGGGATTTTTGTGTTTCTGAGAAATCTGCGCGGGAAAAACCGCGGGGCAGCCTCTAGTACCTACATAAATATTTTTTTATAAATAATCAGCACAAAACCAAAAATGTTCATTTAATTTACTTACATGAATGCATGAATTATGTACATCAATCAATTGTAGTTTTTTTTTTACAGTCATATGGAAGAAATATGCGACAACCTAATACAGCAGCATATTCATATTTTTTTAAGAAAACTATAGTTCACATAGGTCTTAGTGAAAGTACAAACATAACCTGCAGAAAATACAGAACATCAAAATATTTTAGAAATGGCAGCACCTTTGCCTTATAAATATGCAGACATTAATTTCTACTGGAGCAATATAAAAACTAATCGCAAGAATCTTTTTAAAGAAGCTCTCTCTAATGCAAAGTATGGGAAAGTGCTGTATATCACTAAGGAAGAGTTAACAGAGTTGCCAGAACTCCCAGAAGATATCACCAGTGTCAGCCGACAATATATGAAGATGATAAGCTTTTTATATGCCAAAACATTAACCTCACTTATTGAAAGTATTTCTAATTTTCCTGAATGGCAAAATATACCTAGTGCTATTATTTTGGAAAATTTAACAGATTACTGCCCCAAGGAGAATTTGCAGAATGCATGTGGTATTTTGGCTCTATTGATTGACTCTGCTCGCTCATGTTCAATTTCATCAGGTCTTGAATGTAAGATAGTTGTGTCACTAAATGAAGAAACTAGTCATGAATATGAATATTGCAGTCTCTTGAAAGAACTTTACCAATGTTTATTATAGAATGCTGAATGGAGTGTGTTTAATTATTATTAAAAAAGCAATTTATTTTCTTTAACAAATTTATTACCAAACCACAACATTGATTAAATATTTATATAAATGGGTATTTACAATAATTTAAACTTTTTAATGATGGGGTTATTGGTGTGTCAAGTAATTATATGTAATACTAAATTAAACTTCATTTGGCAAGGTAGATTAATTACATGTGGAAATGTTAAAGTATAGAAAATAAATTTGGAATGCTTTAAGAGGATCCTAAATTCATTTTCTATTCCACTTTGAGAGGAATGCCTAAACAATTATCAGTCCCTGCCAAACAATCACCTGAATTTCAAAACAATATAAAGGACAAAAAATATGAAAATTGAGAACAGGAATAAATAAAATATGTAGTAATTGTGATTTCCTTTTCCAAGCCGTAGAACTCTTCCCATTGTCTTTCCAAGAAAGCCTGAACTGCGATCCACGTCATCATCTAGACCTCTAAGAATCTTGTCCTGGAAACGCACCTCATTACCAATTTCTATAGACATATGTTTGAGAGTGGTAATTTTCCCACTGAGCTCTTCAGCCATTCGCTCATTGTCGTGCTCAAGCGCATCGTCTGATGCAGCCTTTGGTATAGGCTGATACTGGTAGCCATCCCTTGCCCTTCGCATATTGCTACGACCGGCCGTTTTGCTAAATTTGATATACAGGTACTTGCTCTGAAGCTTCCAAAAACTTGGTAAATGCTGCTTCTCGATTTTATTTTTTTATCTTGGAAGTGTATTACACTTTAGGTTCATAGGATTGCCGTTTCAAGAGATAAAAGAGGAGTAATCACAAAATAAGTTAGCTCAATTTCACTTTATGTATTTCTTTCAAAATTTCATTTGGATTGGAATTTCCACATCAACTTGGAAATTAATTTGACATTGATTGATTGATTCTCACTGACTGACGTCTGTTTGACAGTTCGTTGACAACTCATCGCTTGTTGCGTTTTGTTTTTTGCATAGAAAATCTTTATAATGTTTCGTGACTGACGGACAAGCGGTTAGTATTAGCTCAGAGTAAGGAAACCGCCGCTACTGACGCATTTAGAATGCAACCACAGAGACTGTAATTTTTTTTGTACATAAATGGACATTTTTTTTCTATGTACAGTGATGATGATCATGAATGATGAGGAACGCCTTTTTTGGTTTAGTCTTCGTTTAGTGGACTAAAAGATTGAATTCAAACAGAATGTTATGCTTGCTATAAAATAATCACCTTATTTTAGCTTTCAGAAATAAGTATTTTTATACAATACTAGCTGACCCGGCAAACTCAGTACCTATCGCCTTAGTTTTAAAGCACGATTATTAATAAACTACCTACCCACTAAAACTTGGCTGTATGGACTATGTTATTACTTTGCCCGGTCAAAATGGATGGGTACAGTGGCGGACACGGTCGGCGTAACACTTCCGGTTTTTCTGTATTGAATAATAGCTCTTTGTTCTTTGGTAATACATTCTAGAACTGTATTGCCAAAGAACAAGAGCTATTTTGCAAAACAAAAAAACCGGAAGTGTTACGGCGATGATATATATCATCAATCAATACATAGTATAATACAAAGTCGCTTCCCGCGTCTGTCCCTATGTATGCTTAAATCTTTAAAACTTTTCAACGGATTTTGATGAAGTTTTTTTAATAGATAGAATGATTCAAGAGGATGGTTTATAAGTATAAAATTCACAAAATACTAATAGGTTAGGCGGTACGAAGTTCGCCGGGTCGACTAGTATATATATATATATAGTAGAAACAGATTTTATAAAAATATAAAACAAAACAAACACGGAGAGCCTTTGGAATATTTTTATTTCGTAAATAATGTACAAGTGGGTTTTGTTATTATAAATCATTTTTATATAGATAAGCGACGACCTTAACCAATAATTAAATTAAAACAGACAGTTCAATCGATCAAAACGATAAAATAAATTTAATCTTTCTCCGAGCATTGGAAGCCCATTCACTTCCCATTCGATTTAGATTTAAACCAAACACAACATTTTAGTTCATTTTTAAAATAATAAACTATAGACACCGGACAATACGAAGAAATTAATTTAAAACACCTTCCTATCTTAAGCCCAACGGCATTTATGGCGAGACGCGGCGAGTTACATAGTAGTAGTACACGGCGCTCAAGAGTGACTTGTACTTTACTTACTTGTACTTTCTTGTACTATACTATGGTAGTATTAGCCTGTCACACAGAGTGCCCGGCGTCATTCAGAGAGTCCTAGCGTCGGCAGCGGCTATGTGACAGGGTAATACTGCCAAGTACATTACAAGTCGACGCTCTAGCGCCGCGTACGGATAGCGCTAGCGTCCCGTCTATCTGTTTGACAAAATCTTAAATACATAATTAAAGTGGCGGTCTAAGACGGTGTAACACTTCCGGATTTTTGGAATTGCAAAATGGCTCTTGTTCTTTGGTAATATAGTCTAGGGCCCACGAGACCATGGACAAATCTGTTACGCCGACCTAGACCGCGACTGTACATACATCGTTCAAAAAGTTTATTATTCTTAGGTACATATAAGTATATACCATAAGACAGCACGCTAGGTATTGGTCCAGATAAAGGCTAGGACTGAAAGAGTGTGTTCCTTGGCTATCAGATAGTTAACGCCCTCACGGTACTTGCCGTAGACGTGTATAAACTAGCTGACGTAAAATTATGACCAATTTTAAGATGTTCAAGTGTTTATACAAAAACTTGAGACTAACTAACACACCAACAAATGTCAAAGGAATGTAAGTTTCGCCTTTCACTACATGGCCAAATAAACTTAATACAATAATAATGGTTACTCAAACTACACAATGTATCATAGCTTTAGTATAGGGCTGCAAAACATACATTAGACGTATAGATAGATATAGACGTAAGAAGAGGAGAGGGAGTGCCAGTGGAGCGATCGTCGTGGTTTTGGAAAAAAATATTTTGAATTTACATGCAATGGAGATATTAACGCTAAAAGTTAGATTATTTTTTCGAGTGGGTTATTTCACAGAATCTCGAAATGAATAACACATTGTAAATCACAGTACCTATGGACACAGCCTTGTACAAAGCAACATTTTGATGGTAAGAAAAGGTTTAAATTTGAGTAGAGTTCAACTGCTCTAGTGATGGGTTTAGTGACTGAAATATTAGTTTTGCTGCTGTGCTGTTATTTTCAATAATTACTAGCTGTCCCGGTGAACTTCGTATCGCGCCTTGCAATTTTATATAGAAAAATTAAATTGTCGTTTATCTAATTTCCCCTCCCTTTTTCTATATTTTTTCACCTTTTAAACCTTCCCTGGACTACTACAAACATTTTAAGACCAAAATCAGCTAAATCGGACCGGCCGTTCTCGAGTTTTAGCGAGACTAACGAACCACGATCCGTTTTTATATAGGAGAAGAAAGAATATAGATAGATAGATGGAGAAGGTATCCCCCTCTCCCGCTCCTAGCTTCAACTTAAGTTGTACTTAAGTTGAAGCTAGGTGCGGGAGAGGGGACTTGTGTCAGTCAAGTATAAGTTACAAGTCACTGACTGGTTGATGGTATGGCACGCACGTCATAGATCTATATAGATTATTATATTGCTGTTCTATCTTTAGCTGGTTATTTTCTAAACAATGTATCTGTCACCGGAAAATAATAAGATTCGCAAGTTTATAAATTTCCTAGGATAGGATATAATAAGTATGCTATTATGGGATAAAAAGTAACCTTGTATTAAAGGTACACCTACCTACCTACCTAGTAGGGAGTTCCCTATTTCAAATAAAAATTTGTAAATAAAACATTTTGGTCATGGCTACCATAAAACTTTTCTTAGCTCTGTGGTAAATTTGAATTCGTCATAACATGGCGTTTGGTTAATATTTTAGGCGTGAGTTTTGTAAGTTTATCAATTTACGAAAATGTAGGCGTAAAATAATACAATTTATCTCTCAATTTACGAAAATGTAGGCGTAAAATAATACAATTTATCTCTCAATTTACGAAAATGTAGGCGTAAAATAATACAATTTATATCTCAATTTACGAAAATGTAGGCGTAAAATAATACAATTTATCTCTCAATTTACGAAAATGTAGGCGTAAAATAATACAATTTATCTCTCGTTTAGAATCCTACGAAAGTTTATAAATTTCCTAGAAAATTTATAAATTTACGGTTCTTATTATTTTTCGGTGACATATCTACAAACATTTATAAGAAAGTATTTCTGTTCCTTGTCTAATCTTAATAATAGGATTAAGTAAGATTAAATTAGGGTTTTTCCTAGAGCAGATTAAGTAACACATTTAATTTTATACAGGAAATTAAAAAAATATATTTTAACTTTCTTTTTGTTAATGTATAAAATTTAAATTGTGTGCAGAGTTTAGTCTTCTATTAGATTTCTGAACCCCATATTCCTGAAGTATATCTATGAATTTATTATATTTTTTAGTAACTTGTGCTGTACTTTGATATATCAATAGAAAACCAAGCAATAGCACAATTTTATTCGGTGGTTTATCCAAATTTTCTTAGCTATTACATAACCACCAATAATTGACAGACATTATTACTACATCTTAATACGTACACTTGTACGTATTAATGTTAGTCGATATCATAAATTATATAACATGAGCGGTCAGTCAAACAGTACTATGAGTAACCGATTATCTCTTAGCATGATATTATTACAATGTAAGTAAAGGCGCAGCTATTCTTTTTAAACACTATAAAAATAGTTTTGAAAGCCGCGCCAAAGCCTGTGTAGTAACAGCGTTTTATACGCGAAGAAATTTCAGTCAAAGCTGCGAGAAACTCATTTAAACGGGTCAAATGCTGCATCTGGACAGGCTCAAAGGGTTCGAGTCGGAAGGCTAAAAATAACTTTGGTCTTTCATCGGCCTCCATTACAAATAAAACGGAGAAATAATTGAAAATCAAACACAAACAATAATCCTCATTAATTGAGATCTATTTACAATTTTTTTACAATTATTATTTACAAAATCGACCGCCTCAATAAGCAGAAACAATATTGTTTTCTGACGAGCTTCTTCAACTAACTCTAAACAATTTCACCAGAGTTCTCACTTGGTAAAGTCAATAGTCTGTTATACCAGTGGTAAAAGTGAAAACACTGGAAGAACGGTCGTAACTCGTTACTTTAACAGACAGTATTCAAAATTAAAGTAGGCTACTTGAATGCTACTTTACATGACATTCAGTTAGTATATAGACAGCTTTTTTGCCATACAGAAAACCGGAAGTGTTACGCTGAACGAGTCTAGACTGTACCAATTAATCTATAATTGACTATTAATACAACAATCTATTGGGTAGATGATGTCTTGTTAGAAGAAACAGGGACGAACCGCATGTCATTATAAAGTTCGCGGGCACTAGCGATTTTGATCGGTCTGTAGTGTGTGTACACCACCCACCACCCACTAGCTTGTAAGGTTTAGGTTAAGCATTCAATAAACGTAGTTAATCAAGAACAGTCGTATCACTTCTCGACACCAATTGCTACATCCTTACATGGCGACCCTGCCAGGATAGTTTGATCGGTCAGAGAATTAGTATAGAGTTGATAATCGTCAAGTGCGCGCGCACTGCCATTAAACTCCATTCTGATCCTCTGACCGATCAAACTATCGGTCAACTAAAAATCCCTTGTGCGCGCGGGGTCTAAAGAGGCATGCTCCGGTTGCCCATACCGGGCGAGCGTCGGCCCTAGGCCGGTGCAGACAGTGCGGGCGCAGGTCTCGGCGCGCCGGCGTCAGATGTGCGCGGGCACGTGCAGCAGCAGCTCGTCGCGCCGGCGTCAGATGTGCGCGGGCACGTGCAGCAGCAGCTCGTCGCGCCGGCGTCAGATGTGCGCGGGCACGTGCAGCAGCAGCTCGTCGCGCCGGCGTCAGATGTGCGCGGGCACGTGCAGCAGCAGCTCGTCGCGCCGGCGTCAGATGTGCGCGGGCACGTGCAGCAGCAGCTCGTCGCGCCGGCGTCAGATGTGCGCGGGCACGTGCAGCAGCAGCTCGTCGCGCCGGCGTCAGATGTGCGCGGGCACGTGCAGCAGCAGCTCGTCGCGCCGGCGTCAGATGTGCGCGGGCACGTGCAGCAGCAGCTCGTCGCGCCGGCGTCAGATGTGCGCGGGCACGTGCAGCAGCAGCTCGTCGCGCCGGCGTCAGATGTGCGCGGGCACGTGCAGCAGCAGCTCGGCGCGCCGGCGTCAGATGTGCGCGGGCACGTGCAGCAGCAGCTCGTCGCGCCGGCGTCAGATGTGCGCGGGCACGTGCAGCAGCAGCTCGTCGCGCCGGCGTCAGATGTGCGCGGGCACGTGCAGCAGCAGCTCGGCGCGCCGGCGTCAGATGTGCGCGGGCACGTGCAGCAGCAGCTCGTCGCGCCGGCGTCAGATGTGCGCGGGCACGTGCAGCAGCAGCTCGTCGCGCCGGCGTCAGATGTGCGCGGGCACGTGCAGCAGCAGCTCGTCGCGCCGGCGTCAGATGTGCGCGGGCACGTGCAGCAGCAGCTCGTCGCGCCGGCGTCAGATGTGCGCGGGCACGTGCAGCAGCAGCTCGGCGCGCCGGCGTCAGATGTGCGCGGGCACGTGCAGCAGCAGCTCGTCGCGCCGGCGTCAGATGTGCGCGGGCACGTGCAGCAGCAGCTCGTCGCGCCGGCGTCAGATGTGCGCGGGCACGTGCAGCAGCAGCTCGTCGCGCCGGCGTCAGATGTGCGCGGGCACGTGCAGCAGCAGCTCGTCGCGCCGGCGTCAGATGTGCGCGGGCACGTGCAGCAGCAGCTCGGCGCGCCGGCGTCAGATGTGCGCGGGCACGTGCAGCAGCAGCTCGTCGCGCCGCGCGAACCGCAGGTCGCACATCTCGCACCGGAACGCGCCGCCCGCCACCTGATACGACATGGGATAAAATAAACTACCTGCTCCGACATACAATAAATACACTTTGCTTTATAGGAAACGAAGTAAGAAGAGATTTTGATCCTAAATTATAATGAGTTTAAAAAAACTTCTGATTAAGCTTATTACAATGTTGATGATTATGAAAACGACGCATGGAAGTAGTCTAGTTCTGCACGATATTTTCATTATTTTATGAATGTACTAGTAAAGTAAGTAAAGTAAAAGTAAAGTAAAGTAAAAAATGATTTATTCAATACAGGATACAAGATATCGCTTATTGAAAGTCAATTAGACTAATCTAATTAATATTGATACCTTATTTCGTAAAGTATCCTATACTGATAGAGGCGAGGTAGTTCAGGGTGCCCAGGGTGGACTTTAAATCTTATTAATTTATCTTCTTTGGGGCCAGGCAAGGCAAACATTTGTTTGCCTGAGCCAATTGGTGGGCACCCTGAACTACCTCGCCCTTAGCAGTTAGGATACTATACCAATTAAGGTACCTATCAATATTAATTAGATTAGTCTAATTGACTTTCAATAAGTGATATCTTGTATCCTATATTGAATAAATCATTTTTTACTTTAGACTTTACTTCTTTGTATACAAGTAAGATACAAAATACATCATACAATTAAAGGAACAAATAACAGATTTTACATGCAATGGGTGACTTTAAAAATTGATTTCTTCCACGTAACCAACGATAAACTGCCATATTCATAAAGGTAGGCAGACACCCCACAAGGTCAGATGACCAGGTCCTTTGGTCTCTTAAACTTACGATTAAACTTCTATTCGATTGCTATTCTACTATTACTCTATTATGATTGGGTCTAAAATTGCTAGTCTCGTAACTTTGATCGATTGTTATAGTATAGCGATAGAATATAAATTGTAGGCTATCGAATAACAAATAACCTGGTGAAGGCTGCGAGAGTACACTGAAAGAGGGTCGATCAAGACAAGTCTTAGTGGCGAAGTATGGGGGAGGCTTATGTCCAGCAGTGGACTGAAATGATGATAGACGTACAACACAACTCGCAGATTTACATTTTTACATTT